>VZTI01003054.1:142224-213331 GCA_013397865.1 Struthidea cinerea | reverse complement strand
GGTGGCAGAGCCCATCCCGGCACCCGCGCCAGCCCCGCTCCCCACTGCCGAGCACCGCTGCTATTTTCAAGAGTTATTTTTCGATATGGAGTTGAAACGCAACTCGGCGCTGCCCGGAGCCTCAGCAGAAAGAGAAGTCTATATTGTAGAAGGGTTTATTTTGCCGGGGACACGTCCGAGCAGGGCCATTGTCCCGCTGCCCGAGGGCGATCCTGCCTGCTCCTGGCCTAGTGGCCACGACTCATCCCGGGGCACGCAGGAGCATCACTGCTTTGTACCACGGTCACGCGAGGGGGAGGAAGTAAAAGACATTGCCTGCAGTCCGAGATGCCCACTGGCCCAGCTGTGCCACGGCGGGGCCAGCCGGGATGCTTGGGGCTGGCACCTGCAGAGCGGCCGCTGGAGGGGTGGATGAGGGAGGCAGGCAACGTTTGCTCTGAGGGTATTGCAAAAAATTCCTCCCCAGTAGGGGAAAGGGTGTTTTGTCAGCTGCAGAAGCACCTGCGTGGTGGGGAAGGGGAGGGGATTGGGGTGTGAGATGCTCCCGGTACAGGTCACCCTCCTCCTTTGGTGCCGTGGGGCTGATGGCGCTAAAGGGTGGGTGCAGGCAGCCAGGAAGGACCCAAGGTGGCTTTGGCACATGCCACAAGCCCCATGGGGTCTGGTCTGCTCCTGGCCAGGCCCACTCAGCACTAGCCCTTGCTCAAAACCCACATACCCATCTCCCCCAGCACAGCCACACCCCCTACCCTCAGACATTCAGCCCCAGGGATAAGATCCAGCTTCACACTCCCTGCCCAGGGTGCCCAGCTCTGCCCCAGCCCTACAGGGATGCCCTGGCCATGGGGTCCTTGCCATCCTCTCTGTCTCTGGGGCGATGCTGATGATCCCAGGCTGCCCTTCAGGGAGGGCTTGGGGGTGGATCCAGTTAGTCGGCTCCTTCCAGAGGCGTGGAGGCTCATGAAGCAAAGGGAAAAAAAGAATAAAAATGAAAAAAAAAAAAAAGCCACACAAGAAAGCACATCACTGGTCTGTCCTTGTCCTTCCTTGCCCCCCCAGCTGGGCGCGTTGGTGCTGCAGGAGCTGCCCCAGCTGCATCCATGTGCCTCCCCCCTCCCCAGCCTTGGGTGCTGCTTTGTGCCAAGCTCCCGGCCTTGCCGGCACTGGTGGGGAGGGGGACGGGGGAGAGCCGTGCCTGCTGCTCTCCATCCCCCTTCGACAAGGCCAAATGCCTCCTGCCCTCGCTGTGTAAATTTTGTACAGTTCCAGAAAGTGAGAGTCTTGTTTCCTGGGGGAATAAAAAGGAAAAAAAAAATAAAACCCAACAAAAATAATAATAATAATAATAAAAATTTTAAAGAATAAAACCTTATTTATTGCCATGTCTTGGGGAGAAATGATCCCCCCAAATTGCCCCCGAATTCGGGCCCAGGGCGTTGCTTTTGTACCCTGCCTCTGGTGTGTTGGCATGAGATGTGTACAGTCAGCCCCTCTGCCACGAGGGAAAGCGATGGCAAATAAACTCGGGATGCTCTTTAGCAGCTGCTGTCTTTGGGATTTTCTTCCTCAGTGGGAGGGCAGTGGCCACCACTGGCATCACCTGCTCCGGCACCGTTGGCTTTTTGGGGTCAGGATTCCCGGGACCGTGTCTGGGTGGCGGAACAGACATCCCCGGGTGATGGAACAAGTGACACTGGTCATCGTGCCCTGGTTTTTTGCTGACACAGAGAGGTTTGGGGTGAGAATCTCCATCGCTGCCACACGGCACCCCACGGTGCCACAGCTTTCCTGCCACCAGGCAGCAGTGACAGTGGGTGCCTGGCTGTGCCACCACAGTGCTCGGTGGGCACAGGTGAGATGGAAGGGCCAAGCCAGGCAGGAGGGGCGGGGGGGGTCCAAGCCCCTCCATGGGCACCGGTGTGTTGGCTTTCTATATTTTAATCATTTTAACATTTAATGCTTCTCAATTAAAGTGATTTCCTGGAGTAGATGCCAAGCTTAGGGCGAATGCACATTAACCACTTTCTGTATCGGTAGTTAAAGGCACCAAGGGATTTAACAGCAATCCGCAAGGCTGCTGGGGAAAGGTTTGGCTGAATAAAGCAGATTATAAACAATAATATATGTCTTTCTCTCCTCCCCCCCCACCCCCACTTTCTTTTTTTTTTGGAAAGGCTCCAACCTCACAAACAGACCTAAAGTGCTATAAACATCTCCAGGGCTGAGCGCTCGGGCCCCAAATGTGCTCTCTGAAAGCACCGGCATCGCGGCTGCTGCTTTTCATCCCGGCTTTCACTGAGAGTTTTTATTGCCCAGCGTGTCCATCAAGCCAGGCAGTGGCTGTGCATTATGGCCCTGCACAGGGGTGGCCTTGCTTGTCCCCAACCTTGGTGCCACCACGTCTCCCTCACAAAGTCAGCGTGACCCCAGCACTGGGGTTGGCATCTTGGCTCCATCTGCATCCGGATGCAAAAGCGCCAGGCTGTGATGAGCCCGGGCACTGCCAGCCTGCAGCCGCCCATCAGGGGGCCCTTGCTTAATATCAAGTTAATGGAAAATAACTTGCCCAAGCCATTGTGTCCCCAGCATGGAGCCTGGCCTGTGCCATGGGTGGTGCTGGAGCCAGCGCAGTGACTTTGTCAGCATCAGCCAACGCTGGCAGGAGCCACAGACACTGTGAGGGGCCAAAACCCACGTGTGCCTGCTGCCCAGCCAGTCCTCAGCCACAGGAACGTTCCCATTTGTTTTCCTGAGGCTGGATGTGCTGCAGAACCTGATGGCAAGTGGCTTCCTGTGACAGCGCCGGAGATTTCCTCTGCTCCCCCGGGCTGTAAATCCTGTCCGGGAGAGGCAAACTCACGGCAATATCCCGCAGGGAAGCCACGGTCTTCTGTGGCCGTACACCCAGTGCAGCAGCCTCCCACCCAGCTGGGAGCTGTCCCGCAGCACAAACCCATCCCTGGCAGCCCCCATGGGCCCAGCTGGGATGCTGATGAGGAAGCATTAAACCCCATGATCACCCCACATCACTCCAGCACTCAGGCATGGCCATGAGGCACATTTTTCCCACTTTCTGGGTGCTTGGCCAGCTGAGAAGATCATGAAGCATCTGAGACAGGCCCAGAGGGGTGACAGGGTGGGTGCAGGTTTATCTGTGCGCAGCTCTTGCCAAACCTCAGCCCCGAAGGAGCCATTCCAGGGATGGACACGTAGCAGGAGGCCCTGCAGCCCTAACGGAGCTGCAGGGCCTAAATGGGGTTAAAAGCCAAATGGGCTTTAAATGGGGTTTAAAGCCATTCAATTCAGCAAAGTGCTAAAAGTCCTGTCAGCTTGGAGAGGCTGACTAGCAACATACATTGTGTGAGAACTAGAAGGACAGACAGACAGACACCTGTGTGACCCTGCTGCCTTTGCAGCCCTCTCTCCCCAGGACCAGAGCTCGAGCAGGACTTCCCAAGGGCTATGGCTGCACTGAGCTGCCTCCCATTCTCATGGCTTCCAAGTCAGCCTTGCAAAAACAAACAAACAAACAAACAAACACACCGAGGCTCGATCCCAACACTGTGCTTTTATTTATACGATTTTGTTTGGACCCAGGGAAAAAAAAAAAAAAACAAACAAACCAAAATTCAACCTGAACCGGAGAGGTGAGCATCTCACCTGGCCCCACATCCCCACGGAGGAGCCGACTGGTCAGCCAGTGCTGCTCTGGTGAGACAGCCAACACAGTGCTCGTGTTTGATACATTAAAATAATACCTGGGACCTCCTCCAAGCCCTCTCCCCCCTCCCTCCCCCCTCAAATACTGATAAGTGCCAGAGCATGCCAAACTCTGATCCCATCCTGCTCAGGGCCTGCGCTTGGCCCTCGTGCTGGAGAGCCCAGCCAGACCCTGTGCTTTAAAAGGTCCCCTCGAACCCCCGAGGTGTTTGGGGAGGGCAGCGGGGCGGGGGGCAAGGGGTGCTATTGCAGAGCATCTCTGTGCCCCCGCGGGTCAGGGCTCGCCGGTGCCGTGCTGCTGCAGCGCCCAAGTGATGGCTTTGGAGTCCGTCACCTCGGCGGGCAGGCAGCCCTCCTGGTCCCGCAGCCCGGGGTCGGCTCCCGCCTGCAGCAGCAGCTCCACGATGTCCAAAAACTCGCAGGTGGCAGCTGGAGGGAGGAAGGGAAGGGTTAGCCCGGGGATGCTGGCCCGAGGCGGCGGTGAGGAGCTGTTTCTGGAGCGGTGGCTGTAGCTGGCGTGTGCCGGAGGCAGGAAACGCCGGCTCAGCACCTGGCCCGGCCGCAGAGCATCGCCGGGGCAGTGCTCAGCAGGCAAGGCGTTACTCTGGGTTTAACAGCGCAAAGGAAGGAGAAAGGACGGAGTGAGAGCAGTGCAAAGCCAGAAGTCCTGAGGGGGTGCTGCTGGTGCACCCAGCGCCCAGAGCCCGCGGTCCCGTCAGAGATGCTGGGAGCCGAGGGAGCTGCAGGGCATCCCCTGGGACACAGGGGAGCCTGGGCACCCCTTGGCTACGGCTCCTTCACATCCAGGACTGGAGACCGACCCCGGGAAGGGCCCCAGAGTGCTACTGCAGCACTGCAGAGACCCCCCAAAGGGAAAGCATTCCCTGCCTGCTTTTGTACCCAAAATTCATACCACATTCACCATCTGTAATGGGTCCGTAAGCCCTTGCCCCTCACCTGCCTCCTGAATCTCCCAGGGAGGAGGCAGCACATCCCAGGCAGGACATCGTCAGCACTGCCTCGCTCCTGGCTCTTGTCCATCCCTTCCCTTTGCACAAAATCCAGATGGTTTATAGCTGCTGGCCACCACTGCCCCGAGCACCAGCTCCAGGCGGCTGTGCCCATGGCCTGGGACAGCTGATCATGGCACACCTTTTATTCCTCACACCTCTACCAGCAACCGTTCTTTCATTCCTGATTTTCTCTGCCAAGAGAGAGTCAAGTTTGACCTGGGCTGTTCCCTGTCCTAGGATGTAACAGTGTTACCTAAGGATGCTAAAAAAAGAACCAGGAAAATCAGGAAAACTCTTTAACACTGAAGAGCTGGACTCGGCTGACATCCCAGGCCCTGGATTTTCCCTTAAGCCTGTGCAACTCTGATCCTAGTGAAGCCAAAACCTGCCTTACAAGTCCATGAAGCTGGCAACTTCCTCTGGCATCGGCAGCAATTGGTTTTAATAATATTTTGGGTGTTTTTATAAAGCATCCGACTGGTTCCTTTAGTAATTAAGTGTCTTTTGCTTTACTCTGCAGTCTTCTGCTAATCCAAAAGGACAAGCAGTAATGTCTCATTAAAAAAAAATTCAGTGTGTGATTGGAGTTTATACTGAAAAGATAAAAAAGGGGCCAAAAGGAGGAAACAGGTTGGTGAGGAAGCAGATGGGGGTGTGGGCGAGGCTGAGCTGAACGGGAGCACATCCCTCTGCAGAAAACAGACTTCCAGAGGTGCCAAGGAAGCTGTGGTGGCAGCTTCTGGGGACGGGCAGCTGGTCCCTACAGGGAAAGGTGGCTTACTCGTCCGTGTCCTTGAGCAGGCTGGGGACATCCCCGGGGACGAGCACAGCTGCTGGATTTATCGCAGCCTGGGACCCTCGATTTGTCAAGGGCCGGAGCGGCAGCCCTGACACTGGCACGGGTGAAGATGAATTTCCATTCAGCGCAGTTCGCCTCCCGACTCCATTAATCCTCAGGGTTCAGATGATGAATTTTTTTTTATTATTTATTTTCCCTCCAGCGTCCCCTCCCACTGCCCTGCCACAGCGCAGACAGAGCCGAACAGATGGTGCTTTGCAGGGAAGCCGGAGCGCCCAGGAGGATACAGAGCCTGCCCACTCCGCGGCCACGTGGCCACCACTGCTCCAAGAAGCCTTGATTTCCTCTGGGAGAGGCAGCAGCAATGATTTCAGTATTCCCAGTGGGTGGGGGGGTGGATGGATGGATGGAGAGGGGCTGAGGGGAAGGGGCTGTTCAGCAGGGACACCGTGAGCACAGCCACGGGCACGGCCCTGGCCGCCGCCTCCGGCCCGGGGCAGGGGTTCAGCCGTGGGTCTGGCCGTGGGTCCGGCCGTGGGTCCAGCCGTGGGTCCGGCCGGGGCTGGTGCTGCCGGACCGTGCTGCCGCTGGCCTCCACTTAACCCCCGATTAAAGCCGGGGTCAGCGCCGATCGGAAGGAGGCAGGATTTATAACCCACAGCAGGACGTGGTGTGACACCGGCTGCAATCAGGAGAGCTGTCACCACAAGGACAGCTGTCAGGCCACGCTGCCTCATAAAAGGGGATGCAGACACCCTAAAAGCAGGGGCTGCCTTGCTGATGGGATTTAACCCTTCCCTGAATTCCCTGAACAGCCTCCAGCAAAAGGGAAGGCCTTGAGAAGGCACTGCTCTGCTCAGAGGTGGTGTCCACAGGAGCTCTCCTGCCTCTCCGCTGCAATTAACGGCCTGGTTGTGAAGGGCTGACCCAAATGGGACTGGGAGGTGACAGTGAGCTCCAGTTTCAGGCCAACAGCCACTTGAATCAAACCCAGTCACTCATCTGAGGAGCTGCTTCCAAGCTCAGGCCAATTTATGGCCAGATCAGCAGGTAAGGGAATGAGGATGTCCTGGGGGCAGTGATGGCCACCAGGAACAGCCGGGCACCCACGGGAACACCAGACCTGTGTGCCAGCTTCCCAAAGATGACGTGCAGGGAGGAGAGAAGGGATAATACCCAAGGGGAAGAAAAAGTGTTAACACTTAGCAAACATTTGGGAAGAAAACCCTGAAAAACTGTCATTATTGAAACACCTGAGCTGGAAGGGTGGATCAGAGAAACCATTTCTGAAATAATGTTCATTGTACCAGTTATGTTTGCTTGTGTTAAACAACCTGCCTCGGTCCCCAGCCAGAGGGATCCACCTGCATGGAACTGAAACTCAGGTGATGCACCCACCTCTTCCTTTCTCATACTGGGCTTGCTTGAAGCAGGTGCTCCTGGATAACTTACACACGTGCTATGCTTTTGCACAACCTATTGTAATCTACTGTGCACCCCTCAGCCCTGGAGCTGGGAAAGCATCTTCCCAGGAGAGAGAAAGCCCAGAATGGGGAATGGATTAGGCAGAGAAAGAGGCAGTGTGGCATTTGAAGTGCCGTCCATCTGCGGACAACGCTGCGCTAAGCAACAGATTCACCATTCCAGTCACAGTGACAGGAATTTGAAAAATAGAGTGTCCTGCAGGAAAGATCCCACAGGGAGAAATCACACATTGCTGTAACTACAGTCTCGGCTCAGGGGCCCGGGATTCTGGGAGCTTAGCTCCAGATCCAAATGCTGTGCTCTGGACTGATGTCTGCAAAGCAATTTTGCCATCCTGCTAATGTCCTTGTGGAGTGATCAAGAAGAGAGAGAAAGACACAAACACTTCAGAATGACAAGTATGCTCTTAATTACAGTGACAGGCATCAAGAGAGAGTAAAAAATAATAACTGGCTATGTCTTAATTTTGGGAAAAAAATAATGATCCAGATTAAATTGATGCTTTTTTCCTATTCCCCGCACATCAGCACCGCGTGCGTCACTTCAGTCTCTACTTTTCTCATTTGGAGATAGAACAATCTTTCAATTAAATCACGTATCTAATTAGCCTGTAATTGTAGGAGGGACACCCACTGTGACTTGCCTCGGCTGATTTTGGTAGCAGAGAAGCTGCTGCTCTCTCAGCTGTGATCAAACAGGTTTGTCACCAGGACATACGAAGGGGGAGGCCACCTCGTTTGTCCCCTTCCCCTGACCTGGGTAACCTGTTAAAATTGGCACAGGCCCTCCCTGAAGGCCAAGGGATTTGGCATCCCCTAACCAGAGCCACTCCTGGGTCTGCAGGTAGCACAGGGAAACTCTGCTTCATTAACTGGAGGAAAAGGAAGGCTTTAAGGTGACACTTGCAGAGGAGAACGAAGGGAGGGCAGCAATCATCCTCGCTGCCTCTCCCAAGGCTCCTATCCCTACCATGCTGCAATTCGCTAGAGGAGGGAGCCACTGGTTAATCAAATCCAGCTTCCTTGCTCATTTTTCTCCTGGAATTTGCTTTCTGCGTATAGAGCATTTACTCCAGCTGCAAATCCATGCTGCTAAGAAGGAAAAGCCAAGCTTAGAGGCAGCTTACCATAATGGAGTGCAGTCTGGCCTTCCCCGTCCTGAAAGAGAGAGAGAGACTTGATTTTAGAGGTACAGGTAACATCGTGGTGATACAAATAAATCCCAGTTTTAAAGAAATAAGCTGAATCACAGCAGTGTTTTAATTGACTAGACAAACAGCCAGGACACCCAGCCACCTGGCAGCTGGGATTTGAATCATCATCCACCATCACTCCCTACTGAGGGATAATCAATATCTATCCACCCGTAAGAGTGCGTGGATCACGTCATGACGTGAGTATAATTCAGTTCATACCGCTATCACTTCCAGCCCATAAAAATGAAGGATTTCAGTCCTGTGGCCTCACTCTGGGATTCTCACTACTCCTGATGCGTTAGTGCAAGATGCTTCAGCGCAAACCCAGCTTTGGCCAACTACTTGAGAGAAGGGTAAAGCAGCAGGATGCTCACACAGCTCAGCGTGCTGCACTCTTCAGCACAAGGGAGCACACAGGGGAAAACACCCCCGTTCCTTCCACCTGAATAAATCTTAGGTTCCTGCTTCCAGAATTTCGGTCTACCCCAATGCCCAGGTTAAGTTCTGTTGAGTCAGGAAAGGGCGCAGTGCTCAGGGATGAGAGCAAGTTGCCAAACTAATCCTTGTGAAACCCCTGCAGCGCAAGGGCAGAGCAAACGGCGAGACCTGTAGGTGTTGGCTCCCTGTTCCAGATAACTCTTCAGCCACTGCACCAGCTGCAATGCTTTGGGATCGGTGTCCCCTTCCCAGACTCCTGTGTCCCCTCCCCAGGGCTCTGCCAGAGTTGGTGCTCCATATCCAGCACTGCAAACCCAGGCACCTCACCCCGACACAGCCTTGTCCTGCCACCAGAACAGGTGAAATAACAGAAGGAAAGAATCACTGGTCCCTTTGCTTTCACTACCCCAACCAGGATTAGCCTCTAATTCAGTTCCTTGCCTCCTTAATTTATTTGCATCTGTCTATGGAGACTTAAGTTTTTAATTACCATCATCTTTGGGATTAAGGTGCAAATTCTACAGTCTGCCGTGGATTCTGGAGCAGGCAAAAGGGAAAAGAAGAGGAGAACAGGTAGAAATTCCACTGGGAAACCTTCTGGTTTGATATTAAGCCTGTTGAGCTTCCCTTCTGTTTGATATTAAGCCTGTTGAGCTGAGGAATTAGGAATGGCCGGTGCTTTGGGGTGGGAGGTGCCATGCTTTGCTCTGGGACACTGCACCAACATGACAACCATGGCAGCAACAGGGACAAAAAGGCAGATGTAACAGGCACTTGCTGCCTAAACATCCATTCCATGTCTTTTCCAAGCAACGGGGGGGGAGGGTCAGATTTTTCTTTCCATGTGCCGCGACGTGCCACTCACGTCTCTCACAGCAGTGTCTGAAGACGCCTCATTTCAGGAGCCTGTTGCTGCCCCAGCTGTGGGGAGCGCAGTGCAAATGGGTGTCATCAGGTGGTACCACAAACCAAAGAAGTGCGGGGCTCACGGACGGCATCATTGATTATTCCACACCAATAAGGTAACCAGTGTGAGCCAGTGCCCCTGAGCGCTCTTTAAGCACACGCCTGCTCGGGGGAGTGACAGGGCCAGCACTGACTTCAGCAAAATACAGAGCAGGGCTGGGGAAGGAGAGGTGGGAGTGCTCCGAATGAGTTACTGGAAAGGCAGGATATCAAATATGTGGGCTGGGGGATGGGAATCCAGCTCCCCTCTGCATGGCCACCTCCAAGACTGCAGCCAACAAAACCCACAGGTGAATGGGACTGGAGCCGGGCAGCAGAAACTCCTTCCCACGGGAACACTTTGCTGCAGAACTCCCTATAAAACACACACGACTGCTCCAGGAATCCTACAGACATTTGCTCCTCTTCCAAAGGCCTGCAGAAAGCACTGCTGTTTCAGCAGCTGGCTGGGGCTAACAAGGTTTTTTATTTCTCTTAGATGTACTTCCTGGCATTTGCTGGGCTAAGGACGGAGCGCTGGTCCCGGCACAGGAAATGCGCTTCTTTAATCCCAGTGTGGTTTTTAAAAAGAACTATTAATCCAGTGTTATGCAAACATGGTTTGCACTTCATTCACGCTGTGGATTTTCCCTGGCTTTGAGCCTGCCCAATGGCCAAATGCTATTTGTTACACTTCTCAGATGCCTTGCTGTTTGCTTCTATTTCCTCTGTGACCAATTTTAATCCAGGTAAATGGAAAAAGCTCTAGTGTGGTCACTCACTAAAGGCCTTGAAAGCCCTCGGGAAGCTGCTGATCTCAATCCCTCTTTGATTTGGCTTTTTGGAGCACCGTGGCTAATTGCAGCCTGATGCACCCGGCTGCTCCAGGTACGGCAGCGCGGAGCCTTTGGAGCAAAACGGTCACACCTGGAGACTAATCAGCGATGGGCTGTGACAGTCAGGATTACAGCTCCCATTGCGGGAATTACGTGAGACAAATATTGCCTGCCAGGCACTGGAAATGTCTGTTTTAAAATCTAACACCATGTGCAGAAGACGAGTGGAGATGAATTCCAGCTGGCCTTGATGCAAGGGATATTTCCTGATGTACAACAGAAAGCAGCAGCCCCTTGAGCATCTTAGGGTCCTTCTCCCGGGATGTGCCTCTGTTGGGATGAATGATCCCAAACAGGGAGCGGGCAGGTACAAGGCTCTGTCCTCACCCCACTGGCACCAGCCAGGAGCAGGGCATCTGCAGCGCATCCTCCGCAGCTGGGAGGAACACGGAGATGCCAGCAGTGATCAGATGGATCCTTTCAGCAGATGGACCAAAGAGAAGGTGCTGAGTAGGAAAGCTGATGTTGGTGAGTGCAGAGGAGGAGATGGGCAGCTCTGGGCCAACACTGAGCCAGGATGCCTCTGAGAAATGCCCTTTCATGCCTCTGTATCAGCTGGAAAAATGTCACTGTCACAGGCTGAAAAGGAGGAAACCTGCTCTGATTCAGTGAACTTCAACACAAACGGGGAAAAGCCAGGCTCAAAGCAGTAGCACACCTTCTGTAAAGGCTTGCAAGGCACTGCTCGGCCCTTGTCCCAGAGCCCTTTTAGCAATTCTCCATCTGGAACAAGGAGGAGCTTGTGGAAATGGCAGAACCCACAGAGGCAGACAGAAAATGACCAGAAAGAAAAGGAAGACCATGGCACACTCAAATATAAGAGTGCTCAGTTCCAGACACATTAGTGACCAACAAAAGATCTGCTTCCAAGCTTTCCTCTTGCCTCCTAACGCCATGTGCCATCTCTGGTGGCTTCTACAGCCTCCTGGCACATCTGGCCACATCAGGGAGGCAGCTGAACTGCACGGCCTTTCTGGGAGATGCAAACCCAAGTGCCCACGTCTACCAAACCCATCAAAACAAAGACGCTACAAAACCACTGGTACCTCCTCCATCCATGGTCTGCGACAGATGTCACTCAATGAAAATCCAACTACCAGTGGATAACTTATTGGATAACAGGATTTTGTCCTGCTCCTGAGAAATTTAAACAAGAGAAATGAGAGAAGATGGACCGAGCGCAGATGGACCAACTGTCTTATCTGCTAAGTGGTACTATGGCTGCTGCACGTCAATTCCGTCTCATAAGTGATAGGATTATACCGGTGTTGCCATCCCATGTTCATTCCCTGGGAATTCCTGTTCCCTGCTTAACCTAACACAAGTTCTGGACTGAAGGGCAGAGACAAGGAAATGGCTGGGCTAAACCTGCCGAGATGCTGTGCACTCTGTGAGACGCGACTGCTGCTGCCTTGCCATTGCAAACAGACCGTGACTGGCCACTGTCTGGCTGTGGTTTCATGGGGCAGTTTCAAAACCAGTGCTGTGTGAACACGGATGGTTCAGAGCTGCTTCATTCGCCCTCCAGGCTGTGTGCAGAAACCTGTCAGCGGGAGGGTGGCCCGAAGGGAGACACTGCCTCCTCCTCCACCTCACGTGTTTCGTTCTGCACCAGTGGAGAAAGAGGAAGAACAAATCCATGCTGGTTACCTGGGTGAGCTTTGGTCCAGCCCGACCCTGTGTCGGTGATGAAGCTGGGGCTGGGCCCTCCACAGCCAGCACAAGGGTCTGCGGGGGACCCCACACCTCCTTGAGTGCTGCTCCACACCGAGACCTCACCTCGAGGCCTTCAGTCACCTCCCCAAGCACAGACACCGTGAGTGTGCAAAGCACAGCAGCAAACATCCACACTAACCCTGCCCTTTCCAGGGGTAGCACATGCGCTCCTCATTTTAAGGTATTTTCCCCCCGTATCACCCCTTCTTTCTGCTCATTTGTGGCACATTTAAGGTGCACGATCGTTCCCATTGACAGACTCTGAATGCTGGCAGGGATCGCAGGAGATAAGAACGATGAGGTGATAAGAGTGTTTAATAGCACTGGGTCCTGGGCAGCACGATGGGCCAGAGGGAAGATAAATATTTACGCTGTATCTTTAGAAGGTGAGTGAATAAAAAGGGGCAGAATAATGCAGCCTCTGAACAAGCACCGGTGCTTAGGAGCTGTAATATAAATCTCTGCAGCCTCACGACACACACTCACCCAAGCCAGGGAGATGAAAAATAGCAAGAAAATACTTCCCTCCACTTTTAAAAAGGGTTTTATTTCTCATTTATTTCTACTTTAGACTTCAACTTCCCAACAATTTACTTTAACCTCATCATCATCTTATTCTCTCTCTGCAATTTTCTCTCCAAGAAGACTGAGGGTAAGGCTACAGCTCAACACACCAGAATTTACCCCACCAACACTAAAACCAGGCAATGGGGGCTGATACAACCAGTCTGAACTCCACCAGAGGATTCAGCAGCAGACACCACCATGTGCATCCTTGGTCCCAGCTCCAAGGCAGCTCAGGCACTCCCCAAGGACCAACACCACGGGACAAAGGATACAGAGCAACCTCTGCTAGAAGCAAAACCAAAAACCATGCACTGGTCACGAACAGCTGTTATTTAGGGACTGCCAATAACCCAGGCTGAAAAGCGCAGGGCTTGGGCATCCTCTTAAGCTTGGTTCCTCAATAAACTCTCCCACCTCCCCTGCAGGCATGCAGGTTTGGCAGGAACCCCTCTCTTACTGAGCTGTCCCTCTCCAAGAGCTCTCAGCTCTCTCCTCTGCTCACTTCCTCCCATTCTGACCATTTCCTGCACTGTGCCAGGCAGATATCCCCGAGGATGGAAGGTGCTAGACCGATTTTTATCATCACCTCTTGGGCCCTTCTCCAGAGCCTGCTGCCAGGCTATCATTTGGCCTATCTTCTAAGTGCCTCACAGATAAATTAGATCTGCATAGAGAAGCAATTATTACATTTCTAATGGCATGAACCCTTATAGCACAATCTGCTACTGAAAGGCAAAGAAAATTGCATTAGCTTTTGTTTGATTCAAAATTATGATCAAGGGAAGAGGAATGTTGAAGCCCTTTAAAGCCAAGCCTCTGAGCTGGGGATTTTTCTGTCTGGGGACCTCCCTACTTGTATTCACTGCTGGAGCTCATACTCGTGGTTCCATTTAGGAGCACTAAATTTGGAGGAGCCTCCGCTGACAAAGCTGCTGATAAAAGCAGATCTAAGAAAGCTCAGAGAGAAGAGGGTGCCCAGGAACCACCACTGGCTCCCTCCTGAAGCCTGCATCTGCTAATGCTCCCAAACGCCCCCGGCCCGAGGAGTTCAGTGTGCCAGGGTTATGCTAATCCCTCATCGCCCTAGTTTCTAACTGGTGCTGTACCTAAATTTCCAAGTGCAATTTCAGTGGGATTTATCACATCTACTATGATCAGCATGTAGTGCTGCTGGCACAGATGCAGGCTCTCAATATCCCACCGCAGACATGGCTGTCATTAACTGCAGAACAAACCGATTTCTGAGCCTACGCAGCAGCTCGTGCAGCAACACTGAAACTCTCAGGGCTGCTTTGCTGTCGAGCATTTTCATCCCATTTTGCAGCTGGCACTCTGTGCCCAGCTGTGTATTTGGACATATTTACGGGTTATCCAAATAGTATTTGCTGCTGCCTGTTACTTTCAGCACCAGGCGTCCTGCTGGTCATCAAACAAGTGTGGTGGTGCAATAGCAAAGCTGCCAGGAAGCTGCGGGGACCAAAAATGTGTTTGGCAAAGTCAGTACCTAAAGCTGTAACAAGTGTCACGGGGCTGTGGCTGGGCCAGCCCCCGACGAACCACGCAAATGCCACCCCAAGCCACGGACAGGAAGGTATTCCAAAGGGCAGGATGCTAAATTCTCTCTTCTCAGGGTGCTTCCCTGCCCCCTCCACGCATAAAAGTTAGTGCTCCTGTGCTGCTTTATCACTTTAGCATGGCTGAGGCAGATACCTGCTTATTTAAGGGGCAGGATAAATGGGCTGAGACAGCTTTCCCATCCCCAATTCACTAGGGAACGCTTGGAAATTCCACCTGACACCGGGACCGCTCTGTGCTCTTAAACAATCTCCCGTCTGATCCGATTGTTCCCCAGTGGGGAGGCAGGCTGCAGCTAGCTCAAGAGTCATTGATTGGATTAACAGCCTAATTCCCAACAGATGAATAGAATACTGATGTCTTGTCAGCCCACATCATAGAAGGAAAACACAATCTGCTTCTACAGCCCCGAAATTTAACCCTTTGCTTCCCTGCTCCCCCCTCCCTGGGGCTGGATGCGGGGTCGAGCACTTTCAGCTGCAGATCCTACCTATTTGAATGAAAAAAAGATGTGTTAACCTTTGGGACACGTTGCCTAATCACCGACACGCCATGGCATCACACGGTATTTTCTGTAAGAAACCCTCTTCTCACCCTTTCCACACAGAAGAGATTTATACCAGGGACCTTTGCTATTTTTTCCTCTCTCTTTTCCCACCTGCCAATACAGGGAATACTGTATGCTTCACAGTAAGCTGCTGAAAATTCATTAGCTTAGTGATACTTATCCGGAAATACACAGATATTGAACGTTTTCTGAGTCTATCATTTGATCAGGAGGATGGATCTGCCTGCAGAGGAACACCCAGCCATGCCGCAGGAGAGGCATCCCTGCAGTGCCCTCTCCCTCCAGCAGCTCTTGGCAAGCCTTGGGGCAGGGGGATGAAGCTGGGCACATCATTTGCTCTTGGAGAGCTCCTCTTCTCCACCTCCTAATGGAGACACTAATGTTTTCTTACCTCATAGAAAGACTGTGATAAGAAATTAATTGCTACTGGTCAAATGTTCACTACCACAGAAGCAGGACTGTGTGCATATTAAAGAGATTCTCCAAGAACAAAATTTATTTATGGACTCCTTGGCACTGTCTGCATTTATTTCCTTGTTCAGGAGACAAGAATAAATAAAAATCATCTGATTTTAAGGAATTCCTTCAAAATGACCCTATTTTTTTTCTCAGATCACTAGGGTCCATAATGCCATGGGGTTTTTTTGCTTCCAACACTCACCTTTTCTGCTTTCATTTACGAACCAGGCAGGTATGTGAGGGTGTTACTGTGAGGGTGGGTTACCTGGCACAGGTTGCCCAGAGAAGCTGTGGCTGCTCCTGGATCCCTGGAAGTGTCCAAGGCTGGGTTGGATGGGGCTCTGAGTAACCTGGAAGAGTGGAAGGTGTCCCCGCCCATGGCAGGGGGTTGGATCTGTGTGGTCTTTAAGGTTCCTTCCAACCCAAACCATTCTAGAGATGAGGGGTGCTCCATGCTCACAACATGGGCAGTGGGGAGGCACTAATGACAGAGCTGCCCATACCAAAATAATTAGCCAGAGACACCTCATCGACTCAAACAATTCAATTAATGCCCTATCAGTATTTTAAAGTGATTCGAATTATTAGCTCTTTTTACAGTTTGAAACCATAATGTTTAATTCTCGTCCCAGATGTGAATTGTTCCAGAATGGCAATAAATAAATAAACAAATCCAACGAGCCCTGTCCAGCCCAGCCGCTGTCCTGCAATATTGGGTGTGTTGAACACCCACGAATCCAGGTTAAAGATGGGGACTGGGGCAGTTGTGCCCTGGAACCAGCAGACTGCAGGTTTTATAAATACATACAGAAATAATTAAAATCTAAGGGGTTTAGAAGGGTTAATCTCCTTTAAATAATCTCTGCCACAAAGCCTGTAAAGTCACTGCTGGCGCGGTGCCCGCGTGGGACCGGCTGTCGGATATCAGGCCAGCACGTGTGGCTGGGAGCAGGGAGATTAGGAGGCCGCGGTGGCCCGTGGGTGCCGCTGCCCCGCAGACGGCTGCCCCGGCACTGCCCAGGGGCTGCAAGCGCCAACCAGCAAGTCAACACGCCCCTTGCTCCACCCGATCAAAGAGAGAGAAGGAAGCTTGATCAGGCTGCTAAATTTAGCAGGCTGGACAGGAGACAGCGGACACAGCGGGAGCCGAGAGCCACTGCTCGGTTCACCTCAGCCCTTGCTGACTGCAAGGCAAATGCTGGCTGATATTTATTTAAAGGGATTCAGGGCTTTGGAAGTAACCCCTTTTCCTCTGCGGGCTTGGACACAAAGCCTTGCGTGGTGGAAGAGATGTTGCACTTTTAATTGTCAACTGTAACGGCTCAGAGCTGCCACTCTGCCTTTCCAGGAGCCCTCTTTGTATAAATGAGTTGTTAAAGCCAACTGAGTGACCATGAGAGAGGAAGAAATCCAAAAGAAAGCAGGGAAACCACCCCAGCGTGGGCTAAAGCAGTGCCTGTCCCAAACCCACGAGTCTGATTCCCTCGATCTGGGCAAAGGCAGGCTCAGCTGGAATGCCTGGGAGTGCCACGGCAGAGCTGGAGCGCTGTCAGGGAGGTTGTGGCGTCATCGTGATAACAGGCACGGATGCAATAAAAACCCAGTCACAACGTGCTGCAGGAGGAGCAGAGGTTCTGCTAACGGCCAGGGGAGCTTCTTCTCCTTCAGGTCAGTGAGGAAAAAGACTTTGGAGACTCTGTTTTGGTCCCATAAACCCTCCTCGGCTTGGTGTGCCAAATCAGCGCTTTCCATGCTGAGATATTCTGAAGCATCCTCTGAACTCATCAGATGAGATCCGGATTTTATTAAGCCAAGCTTGAGAAAGCCTGGGCTAGCAGGGAAGCTGAGCTCCAGTGGCCAACAGCCCTAGCACGAAAGGCACTTTCTTCCTCTTCTCCTTCAGAAACACCTTCAGGAACCTTGCTCAGACATTTCCAAGCACCTGAGGACAGCGCTGCGCCCTGCAGCCTCCAGCCAGCCTTTCCTTCCCAAGCACGCCTGTTTCTTAAGGATGATGACTCCTCTTTGTGGCTAATCTGGAATTAGAGAGGACGTTCACAAACTCACAGCCGTCTGCCAGAGGGGGAAGGCATCAGAGCCTGGATCCTGCCCGGAAGTGGACCACTGCCAGGGAGAAGCCAGCTGCACGTGCTGACTTAAGAAGCTCCCATCTCATCACCTCAAAGGGTTGCTGTTTTTGTGACATCCAGCAGCCTTTTAGCAGCCTCCGTGAATTGTATTAGTAGCTGATTTACCATTTGTTATTTTACAAGGCATGAAGCTGCTCTTTCATTTGCTCATGCACCACCAAGTACAACTACGCGTCAGACTCTGAAAGCTCAGTCTGTGATCACCGGGGCTGTTTCCCGACGGAAGAAAGGAGAAATAAATAGTGAGGGAATAGGTTCATTGGTACTGCTTACTCGCAGACAGTCAGGTTTCCAAACAGCTATTAATGAAGTGCCACTACTAAAGAAAAAAAAAGGAAAAATGTCTGGAGAAAACTGCCTCCGGACATCAAACTGTATCAGTAACTGGAATTTCTCGACGGAGCCACAGTGCTATTAAAATACAGCTGAACTAAGTACTTGCAGTTTGGTCTGTCATTAGGTATTTAGTGAGATGCAAAATTGATCTTCCCTTTAAAGGGCTCTTTCAAGGCTGAGAGGCAGCACTTGCTCCCTCCTTGTGCTGTATAATAGAGGTGGTCCTAATGAAATTCAGCAGGAACTGGAGGCAACCAGGGAAAAACCGCAGCCAACTTTATAACAGACAGATTTATGTTCAGCGGTGTCCTGCTCTTCGAATGAGTTATTCTGCACAGGGCAGGGAGAACAGGTTCTCCATTCATGGGTCGTACAAGCGTGGCAGAAGGTCAAGTTCCCTAGTGGTGCTCGGTCTGAGCCGAGGGCTGGGGCTGCCGTCACATCTGGGGCTGGGCTGAGCAGGTCCATCCCATTTCCGACTGAAGCAGCCCGGGGAGCCCGCTGGGACCAGCTGGGCCTAGAACCAGGCCCAGCCCCCTGGAGCAGATGGCAGGTGCTGGTGGTGGCAGCCGACGTGGGGCAGCGCTGAACCAGTGACCTCGAGGTGAAAGGCTCCGCATCTCCCATTATCAATCCCCAGAGCCCCCTCCGGAGTAAGTGTTGATACATTAATCTTCCTGACTGATGGAAACAAACCGTAAATGTAACATTCCACAGGGGAATCTTCATTTACATTGAGCCAAAACTCTGCTTAAAAACGTAAAGTTAAGGGCAGGCTTAGGTTTCAGCCTTCCATCAGAAACATCCCTAGTCAGTGCCACCCTTTTTCCCTTCCAAGTACCACATCTAAAGAGCACATCATCACCCATCAGTCTGAGCACAGCCGCAGCGTGGAAGGCTGCGGTAAATAATAAACTGGTGTTTGTGTTTCCTCCTGTGCACGCTGTCCTCCTAAACAGTTTATTAACAAAGGAGTAGATTTCCAAGCCCTGCTGGAGTGCCTCGATGAAGCATGTGGTGTAGGATAAATACCTGCACATCAGGACACTTTTCAAAGCCATCAGGCAGAGGGGTCAGTCTGCTGTGGGTTTTTTTAAAACTGCACAAGCTAATGCTTTAAGAGTGTCTTGATGGAATCAGGGAAATTGGATTGTCCCCCCATTTGCTGGCCTAAAACAAGCCTTTTTTTATTTATCCCATTAGAGGAACACAAGAGAAACCTTTTAAATGTCACTAAAATTTTCCCTGCATTGCAAAACCCAGTCAAAAGGGTTTTAATTTTCCCTGAGACCTCTTAAGTAATGCAGTATGTCAAGATTTAATACCTTGTGTGTAGGGGATTGTCTGTATCCTGTGCTGTTTCACCAGGGTGACTCCATAGGGTCGGTCCTGGTCACTGGATTCGGTCCCTGTCAGCACCGAGCTGCCCGAACAGCCCACACCACTTCAGATTAGGTCTGCTGAACCAACAGGCAAGTGAAAACAAGGCAAGATGCAGCTTCCCCTGGCCCAGTCCAGGACTACCAACAACTCAGCAGCGCTGCTCACTCTCCAGTGATTCTGTTCTGTGAGCTGGGGCTCTCTGCTTTTGGGAAAGCCTGTAATTTTCAGGCTTTATTTACTTATTAGTAGGAGAACTAGGGAGAATTGGCAAGAGGCGCTTTTGTATGTAAGGCTCCACATTCCCCTGGGATGTTGAACATGACAAACAGAGCAGTATCACAAGCAGAGCCCAGGACTGCAAACTGGCAGTGCACAACACACTAAAGCACGCTGGCTAGAGATGGCAACAGGGCCACAGAGCCTTTGAAGGCTGGGCTGGTGCCCCCTCCAACCTTGCTGTCCCAAGGGCTGAGGGCTTTAATGCCCAAAGAGCCTCTCCTGCAGCTCACCCCACTTGTCAGCCAGCCTGGGAGCTACGGGTGACCTGACCTCCCAAAGCAATCCCAACCAGTAATGTTTGCTACTGGAAGACACCATTACTTTGCTCCAATGGGATATGGGAGTTCTCTACCATGCTGTCCATGTTTCTTTTTGCAGACAGTGAACATGGCATACCCCAGTGGAAGAGGACCTGGGATGCCACGTCATTTTGGGCTGAGTGTGTAATTCTCCCCAAGCCTGGTTTTGCAGAGAAAAGAGGAACTGGAGGGCAACGAGCATCCGAGCTGGGGTATGTGAGCCTCCAGACTCTTGTCCCTGAATTCACACAGGTGCACTGAGAGCTGGGAAAGGTGCAGAGCCCAGGAGACTGAGCAAGAGGAGGCACATCCCAGCCTCTCAACCCAGTCACAATAAAACACAGCCCTGAGACCAAGACACTGCCTCCCAATCTTCCCTGTAGGGCTGCTTAATCTATTTTACAAAATGTCAAAATCCAGCACGAAAATTGAAAAAAGGGGGTAAGGAAAAAAAGGAAAAAACTCAGACTGGCTGGTTACTGGACCAAGGGCTGTGTTAAAAGGATCAGGAGGTGGTGGGCCAAGCGGTGGGGGAGGGAATGGGATAAAGCAGTGGGCCTAATCAAATCAGTTTAAAGAGCTGCAGCCTCTCGGAGTTAACCTTGCCAATCAGGGAGCGAGCGGGAGCATGCCTGCGCACACTAAAGCGGGAGCGCGTCCTT
The DNA here is from genome assembly GCA_013397865.1 of Struthidea cinerea. Classification (NCBI taxonomy): domain Eukaryota; kingdom Metazoa; phylum Chordata; class Aves; order Passeriformes; family Corcoracidae; genus Struthidea; species Struthidea cinerea. The sequence goes on along the minus strand of VZTI01003054.1, from coordinate 192,846 downwards.
GAACCCGCCCGCTCCGCGTCCTCCCCCGCAGCCCTCGGCAGGCAGCAGCAGGAAAGCCCGGCACCCGGCTCCCGCCTCGGCCCCGCTCAAGTGGGACTCAGCGCGGCAAAGGCAGCTCGGAGGCTTCCCTGCGATCAGAGGTGAGCCCACGGGATTAAGCCGGCAAGAGTTGGAGAAATGTTAGAAAACAAACAAACAAACCAAAAGCCAGGGAACAAAGGGAGAGGCCCTCCCATTGACAAATGCTGTTGCACTGAGCCTGGCAGCTGCGAGAGGCATTACTACCCTTTGCTAATGACTAAGGGCACTGAAGTCACTTTAAAATAAATATTCACTAGGAATTACACGGGTAATCTAAAGGGATTATCCTGCTGCCTTAACAGGTCCATAAACTAAACATTAAATGGTCTACACAAGTGTTTGCATTAATTTTGACCCAAATCAACCCTTCTGCTAAAAGCCTTGGAAAGCCAGATTCGATTTTGGAAACCACGTGTCTGCTCGGAGTTAGTGTTCTTATAAATTCCCCCAGATCTTCTGTTTTCTGAAGGAAAAATAGGGCTGAGCTCTTGGAAGCCAGGAGCCTGCCAGCAGCCAGGGAAAGGCTTTAGCAGAAACGCACGCTTGGAACACGAAGCAGGCGAGCACAAATCCAGTCTGCCACATAATCCAGTCCCTGAGGCAAAAGTATCCGTGTTCAGGGCCTTGGCTCCAGCCTGTCTTCCCTAGGGAGACAGGGAATGCCCAGCATGGGGAGAAGGAGCTCTGCCACAGAGAATGGGACAAACCCCATGCCTCAGTTTCCCCACCTATCAAACAGGGAACGTGTCATGTGCCTTCCAGCTGAGGCACTTGTCCCTGCGCCTCGAACTCCTGGAGGGGAATTTCAGCTGGATCAGGGCTGTGTGTTTGAGGCAGGCTCAGCAGCTCGTTCTCAGGTGGGTCAGGAGAGCAGGGGCTGAGGCCAGAGGGGCTGGATGATGAGCTGAGAGCAGCTCCTGTGCACCAGGGGCAGTTCCTGAGAACAACTTCATCGTCTGTACCTGAAAAAGTACAGTGTAAAAACAGAGAGATGCCTTAAAGCCACCATATACAATGCCTGGATTGCATTTGAATCTGAAGAGCCTGTCAGACAGAAAGAGGGAATAAATAGAAGTACATCAATGCTTCCTTCCAGCAGCCATTTCAGACCCAGACATGGATAAAGGACTCAGGGTCTTCCTCACTGCCCAGCCCGCAGTCTTGTAGAAAATTAGGAAAGTGAGAGACATGGCCAGGATGCTTGAAGCACAAAAATATGCTACACCAATGGACCTGGAGTCCCTGGAGTCCTTCTGGGGCCTCTGTACAACTCAGGGAAAGAAGAGTCAAACACTATGGGAAGGTGGCAGAGAAAGCAGTCCAGAAAAAGCTCAGAATTTAAAAAGCTCATTATTACTGATGGAGGGAAGAAAAACATGTGCAACTTTTATATTTTCTAAAGACTTTTCCAAAAGTTCCTGCCTCTTCTTAGGTTAGAAAAAGATGTGAAAGTCCAACCTGGTAAAACCTAATTTCACAGGAAATCTTCTTTGAAAGCCTTGGCAATAGGAGTGGAAGTGCTGTCTGAAGGCAGTGTGGAGGAGTGCTCCAACAGCAGCATCTTAAATGCCAGGCAAACAGTAAGAGCAGGAAAAGCCAGTTTTACACACCCTCAAAAGAAAAATCATCCCACTAAATGAGATTTCTTCCCTCTGAAATACATATTTTTATGAACTCCTGAATATATGCTAGCAAAAAATTAACAGATAAAAACAACTTCTGTCTTTAAAGAAGATGAATTCTCCCCCTCACTTTTTAAATAAACAAATAGCCTCCAAGTTTTCTTTATGTACCACAAACAAGTGATAAAGGGGGATAGACTGACATCCTCCTCACTGAGGAGACCTGAAGCCTTAAACAGAGATGCAGAGCACCTGCAGAGCACTGCAGGCTTAAAATGGGCAGGAATCACGTCGAGGTGTCTGTGAGCAGGGAACACCTGTGGGACTGACTAATACTTGCTGCTTTGTGCTGCAGCCACCAAGGATGGGAGTGCAAGGGGAGATGCTTCAGCAGCCAGTCACTTCTGCTGCAGCCTTGCTCGAAGCACCAGGAAGGCTCCTGGCCACGCTGAATATGGATATTCAGCTGTCAGCCGATTCCAGAAAAGCTCCACCAGAAAGCCATCCATCAGTCCAGGAAAACTCACCCTACTGCACATCCTGGTCACGCCACAAAGCCTCCCAGGACCTAAGGCAGACTGGAAATGATGGCTCAAGAGCTTCACTTTGTACTGGATGCAGCAGCCCTGAACACCTAATTCCATCTACCGAGAGTTTATGCCAGTAAAGCCCTTCCCGTGGGCTGCATCGATGTCTGATGCCCAGTGAATACTGAACTTGGATCTACCAATGCCCCGATCACGGTATTTCTCTGGGCTGATACAGGCAGCAAGGTCAGGAAAAGCTGGGCACTGTCTGGAAACAAAGTTTTGTTTTATTGTCTTCCCAGGACACCCAAGGTTCCCTAAGGAGAACAGGTGATTATTGACTTTGCCTACCCTCCCTCAGGAAGCCTTTTCTACAGAACTCCAAGTCCTGTAACTAGGACTTCTAGCTCCCACACTCCTTTTGCTATTCTATTAATTGTTCTGCGAAACTTCCCCCACCTCTCGTGACCCTGTGAAGGGAGAAGTCCCCGAGTCCCTGTGATTTTTATGCAGTTGTAGCTCTCATCGGAGCAACTGTGCAACAGCATAAAATTCAAAGATAGACAGCTTCCCTGGGTGGCTTTTCACACCTTGAGTGCTCAGGAGACAATACCCTTCTCTGAGAGGAGGCACAGTACTGGGGAGAGATGGTACATATTAATTTCTAAAAGAGGATTTTAATCATGCAACGTCCTCTGCAGTTGCACGGAATTTAATCTCATTGCTGACAGTGGGTGATGGGGGAGCATGTTAAGTGGAAAAGTTGTATTCAAGACCTTCTTGCAGATATGTGCTACAGGCAGCCCCTCGGGAGGAAGAAAATGACCCAAACCTGTCTCTGTGGCTGCTGACCACCCTGGCCCGGAGCCCCCACAGGCCCCATCCCCTCACAGAGCAGAAATGCAGGCGCATTCCCAAAGTTCTGCACAAGGTTCAAGTACACGTGGTAATACAGTTAGCATTTATCAAGCCTTCCTTTACAAATATTGATTTATTAATCTCGGCAAGACCCAGGGATATAGACACACAGCATTCCCATGTTGGTTACAGAGACTGAGACACATGAAAAAACCCCACTGTCTGACTCCCTCAAGGTCAAACGAGGAGAACAGCCCACAGCCAGGATTAGTTTCGGGATGCTGAGCTCCCAGCGCTGCGCTGGGACTGCCAGGACACACTGTCCTTCTCCACACTAAGTCTTCCCTCTTCCAAGATCTGTCTTCACCTAAGTCTGCATTTAAGGATGCTCTTACCTTCAGTTTTTGATATGGGAAGGAAACACCGATACGGAGCCCCACCGTGACTGGGCTGGCACCTGCTTTTGCACAGTTGTCCTCAGTCTTCTTCCTCTTCTACTTGCAGGTCAATGAAACAATTAAGTGTTAAAGACAAAAACCCAAAAGGAATTACTATAATTTGTTTCACCAGTTTTTAATGGGACCCTAAAGTTCATATAGTAAGTTGTACTTGGAATCATGAAACAATTCTTTTTTAGAAGCTTCCACGAGAGCAAAGAATGTTGGTGACAATCAAAGAATGTTGGTGACAATCAATGCCCAGGATGGGTGAAATCCAGTGCTTTTTTGCCCCTCTAAAATAAAGAATACTTCCCTAATATATTCAAAGTTACGACACCCCAAGTGATGACCCGACAGAATGCAGTTCCATAAAATCCCCACAGTTCAATGAAACAGGATGGGTGTTTTCAGGCAGCACACATCTGACAGCTGCTTTCTAAAGCAAGTCAAACTACTGAACAGGTAGGTCACCCTAAGCATCCTTCTGAGGTGTGAGACCAGCTCTGGACTCCTGATGGGTAAAAATGAAGTACGAGACAACAGCTCTACTAGCTTTAAGCTCCTGAGGAACTGGAAAGAATGACCATGTGCTTTTGTATGCAACAGCCTTGCCTGTAGCATGGGAGAAGTGTAAAAAGGTAAAGCATCTGAGCGATGAATACAGACTAAATCTGAAGGAACACTCTCAGAAGACAAGAAATTAGGAGAACCCTGCAGGAAAATCATGGCAAGGCTCTGGGCACACTTCTCTGTGATTTATGCTGCTGAATGCACGGGATGTTCTGTCCACTCTCAGCTGGCCTGGAACAGGGGAAGTGTTGCTGCTCAGGCAGCCAGTCGATCCCAAAGTCTCAGGGCAGACAGCAGACAGCATGAAAAAAGAGGATAAAACCTTATCCAACACTGAATGCTTAATGACAGAGTGAAGGCCTGTGTCTGGTCCTCCTCTTTCTCCTCCCAAGATCCTTGATTTTTGTTAACAAAACCTGAGGAGGAAAGTTGACTACCTGAATGTGCCAGACATGCTCTCCTTTAAGTAGTATGTAATTCATAAATACAAAGAAAATTCTATTTAGTTTTTCCTTTCAAAACCAAACCCACCATTATTTATGATGTGATTTTAATTTATTTTTAAGAAGCATTTGAAAATTTCCTTGTAAAGGTTTTTTTTTAAATTAAATTCTAATTCCATTCAGTTGTACTTGGGCACAAGACAAAACAAAAAACCTAATAGTCTAACAGAGAAGAGATGTTTCATTTGCTGTTTTCTATCCTGATTCAAATGTAAAAATTAAGAATGTTAACAGACTAGGTTAAACTACATAATTAAGCAAACACAGGCAGACATTGTGTACCTGATTAGCAAATGAAGAACTGAATTTACTATAAAGGCTATATTTAGCTGCAAATGAACATATTTTAATGACTACTAAGCAATGAAAATCAACCTTTCCTTAGAAAAACAAGCAAGAACTAGATTTAAATTGATTATTAAATCAATTAAATCAATCTAACCTGTCGGAATCCCCCTCATTAGAGTCACTGCTGGATGCAGAGCTGCTGCTCCATGGTATGGCCACCCAGGCAAAGCACAAAAGGATGCAGTGACACACAGCACCTTCCCAGCACATCCACCCAAAGTTACACCACAGGCTCCCAAACTAAGCATATCCACTAATGCATGGGGCCCATCACTATGTCCTATTTTCCTCTATTAAACAAATATTAAAAGAAGTGGGTCCCTGTAAGAGCCTGAACCATTCTGAGGGTCTGGCGAAGCCCGACTGACTTTCATTTCTCAGAAAAAAAAAAATTGTGTTTAAATGTAAAGCAACTGGTTGCAGCATTGTGGGATTAGTTAGATGGATCCTTCTGCGGATATAATCAGCTTAATGGCAACAAAGGTCACAGTGCAGTTAGTGCAGCTGTGACACTCACAGCATGTCACCGAAGGGGAAGGTTTGCACCAGGCTGGAACAGTCCCTTTTTATTTCCAGCCTCTTTTATTTCCAGCCTCTTTCCCTCTCTCTCTCTCTCTCTCTCTGCAGTCAACATCCCCATCAGCTCCATTAGCATGAAAGAATTAGGGAGGGAAATGGGTAGGGTGGAGCAATTTACGTCTGTGGGTCAGGATACTTACACAGCGTCATATAATTCAATTAAATGGACAAATAAAGTGGTGCTAGTTGTTTTCCAAACTCAGGTTAATTTTAACTTAATTCCCACACTGCTCTGGGCCAAAGGGCTGTCTGAGGCTGCCTTACACGTGGCTAAATGGCCAGCTGTCTGTCATGGAACAGAATGCTGTAGGAGTCCTCCTGCTCTTCTCTCAGGATGCTCTTAAGAGCATCCTTACTCTGAGGATATTCTTAGTATCCTCATCTTCCCACAAAAAAACTGAATTTCAGACTAAAGCTGAAGACTTGATTGCCCAAATTACAGCTCTATTTGCACTGGCAAATTAATTGCTTTATATTATACCGTTTCTCACTGTTATATTGCAAAAACACCCCGAACAGTAGAGCATGGGAGATTTCAGCTTGTCCTGTAAGAAATTAAGAAATGCTATTTTCTAGACTTCTTAAGACTTCCATCATTAAATCCACTGCTCTACCTAGCACAGACAGTATTAACACTTAAAGAAAATAAGCAACTAAATCCTAATTTATTTACCACTAATTATTCTCTTCCTGTGTTTTGCTTCCTCCAGGAAAAATCCCCTGAGATGCAGGTGAATGCACTAATGACTGAAAACAGCTGAGGACAAAGACAGAAGATCCATGAATCTATTATGTGGAGGAAACTGATGGACATGGCAAAAGTAGGAACACCTTGGGAACAAGCTGACTGCTGCAGAGCTTGCTCAGGTCTTCCCTCTCAGTTGGTACCACTCTCAGTCCCATGCAGCTGCTCTGTGGAACAGGAACTGTGAAGGAGAACTAATTTCCATGGGCAGAACAAAGACCTTTTTTCCGTACCACAATGTTTTGAAGCCCTCAAAATAAATCAGCGCTTGAAGATCCACTGCACTCTCCATAAATAATGCAAGCGCTCCTCCTCTGCCTCAGCCAAAATTTCCTGCCTCCAAAACGTCCGCGCAACGCCCCGCTGTCAAGCTCCCCACCAGGAATACTCGCGCTTCAGCACTTCTGCACGGATATAATTTGTAAAGTGCTAGGCAAATAAGCACACTCTGGATCGGGAAATGTTATTGACAGACTACCTGGCACGAAGCTTTCAAGCCCACCAGGAACGTTGGGAGGCCAGATCCGCGCGTGTCAAGTCCATCACCTTAGGAGGCTTTCAAAGTTCTGCTTTCTGTGAGGCTACAAAATGCATCTCCAGAGCCATTACATGAATTAGTTGGAAAGGGGTAGGGGGGAAGGAGGAGTAGCTAAGAACAGCAATACACCCTACGAGGACATTTAGAAGCATCTGGCTCGGAGATATTAAGAAAGGAAGGAAAAATTAATCATGCCGGCTGGGAAAAAAAGCCTGGCATCAGCACAGCCACCTTGTCATAAGGGAGATATTAATAACGTGAACCCCCAGGGAACACTCAGACATCTGAGAGATCCACTTGTTGGCTCTCAACAGAGCAGGCAGGTTTAACTGATGCCTCTTTGAAACCTTCTGAATCTTATGCTAAAACACTGCTTAGGATTTTTTTAAATTTTTTTTTTTTTCAGCAGAACAGAACCCTCGGTGCTAAAGATCAGCTATTTCCTGCAGTACTCTCTTTTTCCTAAATGGTAGCAAAGAGAGGACACCCAACATTCTGTAGACCTGTAGGTCAGCTGCCCAGTAGCTACGAGGTACATGGGAGAGAAATGGAGGTGAAAACTGGTTGAGAGTTTTGAAAAGAGAAGAAGCAAAAAGGCTCTTGCTGGAATGGCAAAAACCACACCTGGCCAGGACACCACAACTTAAATATTAGCTTAAATTAGGGTTAGAGTAGGATGTAAATTTGTGGCAGCAACAATAACTCAAACTCACATTTTCAAGAGAATTTATTAAGCCAACAAAAGATGGTGAAACCCTCTTTTTTTGTGCCTGGTTACTTCTCCAGAGCCGCCGCAGTCTTTCCTGCCTGACGCACTGAAAGCCAACGCCATAAAGGGACCACCGACCTGCCTGGATTTGGGAAATGAGGAGCATTGCTAAAAGCACACCAGGCACACCCAATATTCTACTTCTGATCTCTCTGACCATCTGTGACTTGCTACCACTCCAGACTCCCGGGACACACAGCTGACCCACTGGAGTGCAGCACCAGCTACAAACCAAGTGTCTCAAAGACCAAATGGTGATGGAAAAGAAGTTTCTGTGCTATTTGATGATGCAGGAGATGCTACCACTGAAGCCAAAAAGCAGCCATGTCAGACAAGATGGGTTGTGGTTGGCAACTCTAGATGGACAATTCCCCAGTTTGGGAATTCTGCTCAGAAATTCTTTGTTCAGAAACAGCAAACTCCTAAGTTTAACTTAAACTTAACAAACTCCAGTTTAACTGGCAGATGATGTCCTGGAGACCAGAACTCCACCAGGTGTTTTCAGTAGCTGAGCACAAGATCGAAAGCATCATCCATCCAGAAATGAGTGCCATTGTCTGCTTGAATCAGAACCAATTTTGCAGCTGGGTGACCGTGTTTTTAAAGCACCCTATCCCAGAAGGAAACATTTTCTGCATGGGGTACAGCTGTGATACATTCCTATGCAAATGAAACAATTCTCTCTTTTTCTCTATGAAAAGTCTCCCATTTCTTCTCCATCACTGATTCTTCCTCCCAACGGACTTGGTAAAATGCAGCACTTGCAGGGGTTTTTTAAACTGATCCCAGCAAGGGACGCATTCAGCCCTAGGACACATGCCAGTAAAAGTCCCATTGACTTAAGCGAGGAATTCACGCATTTATCCTTTGCCAGAAGTCCTCAGTAATGACACCTCACCATCCTTTAAATCCTCAGTAAGACTCCTCCTGCCATGACCCTCCGAGTCACCCCTGTCTGGCATCGCCTGGGGAAGCTGTGGGCCAAGAACACCATTTTTCTGCTGATCTCTGTTTTGTTCTCTGACTTCCATTCACTCAGCCCTTCCATTTGCACTACCTGTGGCACTGCATCTGATGCCAAGATGCCTCTTTGGGATAGGGACGGTCTTTGCTCTTGCTTAATGCCTTGACTTACAATTTAAATGAGCACAAGAGGAACACACCTGAACTGATAGGCAAAAAAAAGATGATTTAAACCATGCCTAAATGACTAGTTTATACAATCTTCTCTTTTTGACTCAATACACATTTATAACCTTTACATTGTGGTTTATCTCAGCTGACTGGGCTTAGCAAGTTGTTTCTTTCCAGCTGATGAGAGCAAACTGACCACATCCACGCTCAACTTTCCCATCTGAGAAGTAAAACGAATGATTTAAAGTCACCACAGCTCCGAGTTTTCCTGCTACTGTGAAAGACCCAGATCAAAACTGCCTCCACAGTTTAAATTAACCTCTTTCACTCTGCAATTAGCACTGGAGGTAAGGGTGCATGTGATCACTCCCCATCACTCCAAAAACAAGCCCTTGGCCATTAAGCTGTGAAAAATGGATCATTTGCAATTGCTGAGCCGTAACTTTACAAATCTCTTCTGAGTCTGACCACCGGAATTCAAAGTGTAATGCTCAATTTCATACCGCTTCAGAAGCCAAATTACCATGTCATCTGTGAGCACCGCTGGAAAATATCCCCACCACAGCAGCAGGAATAGGACGTCACAGAAGGGAACCAGGCAGCTTTGGCACACCTGGCTTCTCACTCAGATTTCATCTGCACAGTCCAAACGTGATTAAAACTTGAGTAAAAAAAAAAAAAAAACAAAAAGAAAAGAAGAAAAGAGTAAATTGGGATTTCCTGAACACAGGTAACCTGGCCTCTGGCTGAGTCCCAGCACATGTCAAAGTTTTTTTGTAGCAGGTTCCACCCAGCCTATTGCTTTCTGAAATACTTCGCTTGTCTTCCTTCTGTGTCAGATGAAGTCAACCAGTCCAAACTCCTTCCTTCCTGTTTTGTTCATTAATCCCTACCTGGATTTGAGAGCTGTGCTGAAAGAGAGACTCCCTCACCCAGTCACCAAGCCCGGGAAGGGAAATGCCCACAGACTGAGCTGGGGCTCAATCTTTCCTTCTCTTCCAGCACCTCGCACACACACAAAGCTCATCACTAACCGTGCTCAGCAGCAGGGACGTGTGGGGTTTGCTCTACCAGACCTCCAAAACAGTTCTGGGTAAGAGTAACCTCTAACTTTATTCCTGTGCCTTTCCCCTGCCTCACAAAAATACTGCTGGATATACAGTAAAGGCAGGAAATATCACAGGGAGGGGGGGAAAAAATCAATTAAAAGAAATTTGCAAACCATTGTGTTGGAGCATCTCATTTAAAGCAGCCACTTTTTATCTGCAGGGCAAGTTAATTGCAGTACTATCGTGGCAGTAACATCGTGCATCACAGAAGGTGACAACATCTTTAAGGGTATTTATTGTGAGCATACTAAATTCAGGACTGTACCCCACAAATTAATTTACAAGGGTGGCAGAAGTCAGCTGGCTAGAGCTGCTATTGCTAATAGCTAGAAAAGACCCACTTAATCACTTTGCATTTTTATTTGCAGAAGATAAAGAAACATTTCTTTCACTAATAGTTTCATGCTTGTTTCATCTCATTTTATCCGGACTGCAGGATCTGTTTAATTTCATTTCATCAGTTTTCTAAGGTTCTTAAAAGTACCATATTTTTATAATCTTGTTATATCCATGAGAGAAAAAACGATTATTTGCCCCACCATTTCCCAGATGGGAAACCACAGCAGAAGGAAATCAAGTGACTTGTTCAAGGTCACGCTGGGATTCTGTAGCAAAACTGGGGAATTAGAAACCTGAACTTGACTCTGAAAAGAGCCATAAAGAGAATTTCTTCACTGAATCCACAGATATTCTACTGCTATGTTTCGTAATTACATATATTCCTGTGGAAACCCAGCTCTGAATGCTCAGATCCTGTTATTTCTCTCAGGTGAAAAAAAAGCAAATCCTCTCACCTGCATCACAGGTGTGGCTCTATGAAGAGGAAAAAATGGTAACGTTCATATTTTAATTTATTTTTCTCCTAAACCTTAGCAGAGCCGTAACTAGAGTGCAGTATCAAAGTTCTGTACATTCAAGATGTGTTGCTCATGGGATCTTGCTGTTATGAAGTCATGAATTGTTCAGTACTTTCTGTTAGTTTTTAATTACAGCAAAATAAATCACTCAAGCCCTTCTCCCCTCGATGACAGCTGCCAATGCAGTTTTGTTTGCAGTGTTTAACAGCCTCGGGAACTTTTTGCTCTCGTACAGGCTGGGCAGGAATGAAGCAGGAGCACGCAAAGAATCCAACAGGAATCCGGAAAGCACCAGCTTAGCAGGAGGAGGTTGTGCAGTGGATGGGACATGAATGAGGAAAGTAGTTTACAGCAGAATAGCAAGTAGCAGATAATAACAGCAGTGTATAGTAAAAGCAAGTGTATGTGCACATACATATCTCATATATATATATATATATACACGTATGTGTGTACTGAGCAGCTGCCTTGTTCACTGCCTTCTGTCCACACAAAGCAAATGTCCTGCAGGGGAAGACAAGAGGTGTTTTCCAGAGACAGCTTCCAAAGGGTGTGAGGGTACAGAAGTACCATTTATACACCCAGAAACACCAACAGTTGCCCGTCACATTAAAACCTGACACCTGACCAGCCAAGGCTTTTGCCCTGCACCTCAAGACCTGACCTGTGGAGCCAAAGAGATCTTCTGAACATTTCTGGCACGGTGGACACGAACAGATGCTTTAGACTCAGGCAGTGTTAATGGGAGGAGCAGGTGTGTCAAACCAAGTTCCTGGCTGCGTCCAAGCTGCAGTTTCCATCTCTCTTCCAAGCTGTGTTGAAGTGCATTGGCAGAACAACATCCATCTGGGATGTACCGAGTGCTGACCACAGCAGTATTTGTCCTCTGCAAAGAGGATACGAGCAGAGCAGTCCAATCTGCATAAACATCGCATTAATAACAGCCTAGGTGAAGATTGCATTTTAATTCTGAACCCCAGCCGAAGGACCCGCTCCTTCTGAAGCTCAGAGAAGCTCCTTGGGTTGCTGGTATTGAGGAGTATTTCAGTGCCCACTGCCAGGGAAGGCTGTGTGTGCACAGTGCAAGGCCACAGATCCCAGGCTGGGACCTAAGGCTTCTCTCTGGTTTAGGAGTTCAGGCAACACCCAAACTCACGCTGTGCTTGGGCAAGGGCTTGGGAAACCAGCCATCCTTAGCACATGCAAACCCCTGGAACAAAACATTTTGGAAGTCACAGCAGACAGGGGATGCTTTTCTGAGGAACAGGCAACACCACATCTGCCTCTGCTGGTTTCTCTCACACAACAAACCCACCTTAATGATTATTTACACTTCCCTCTTCCAGCCTTCCTCTCTCCTCCTATGTAAACGTGCTATAAATACAGACTTGGCATAAAGCCCATCAATCCATGGCTCAGCTTCCCCTGATCCTAAAGGTCTTCTTCTGGACAAGCTGTGATTTAGCTCCAAGTTCCTGCAAGCCTGAGCAACTTCCTCCAGCCTCCATCAGCACTAATGTGACACTTGCCCTTGTGTCACCGAGGCGACTCCTGTACCTTGAGAAACCAAATCTCAGCAGGACTCACATGGACTTCTATATGGACATCCTCCTCCTGAGGGTCCCGTGAGTCCTTTAAGAGTTGTTTGGGGTTTTGGAGGGAACCCTGGCAAAAGTCCCCCTCCACTGTACATGCCACAGGACTTTGCCCTGAACAAGACCAAGACCTCTGGCCAGTGTCAGATAATCCGTCACTATAAGCTACTTGCATCCAAGCCAGATATTTATTGCTATTGATCTGCCTGGTCCCAGCGAAAGACTTTTGTTCTCCCAACCCGGGACTTTGACCTCAATTAAGTTATGAATTTCAATCCGATAGACTGCTCCACTTACCCTGCTGCTCTCCCTGACTGGATTAATTAGAATTAGCTAGGCTGGGAGTCACCCCGAGCGCCTCATGGATCATGTTATTTTAATAATAAATAAAGAGACAGCAGCAGCATACAAGGAAGGATTTTGAAAGATTGTTCATCCAAGAGCATCATTCAAGATCTGCCAATACTAATTTCTCTGAGTTTGATTACCTCATTTACTTCTTTTTATTTCTATTCATTAATTGAGTTTTATCCCCCATTACTTCAGCTCCCCAAATGTGCCCTTCCTATAAAGGAACCAGACACACGCTTCGCTGTTACAAAGTTTTATTACTGCAGCTCATCAAAAGTATAGTTAGCAGGAATGGAATAGTCATTAAGCATTTAATAATCTAATAGTGCTGAAAAAAAAAAATATATATAAAATAGGGGAGGGGGAAGGGAAGGAGAGGGACAAGACAGACCTGTCTGTTGCCATGAAGTGTGCACTGAGGGCTGGCTATACAGAGGGTTTATTGGCTCTATTTAAACCCAGTGTCATCCAAAAGGTAACATCCAACACGGCAGACAATGCACATATCCATCAGGATATGTTCTGACAGTACAATAATGCCTTTGGAACAAGCCTAGAACTGGTTGAATACCAAAGGAATTTGATTGGCAAGGGGAAGTTTCTGAACTAGTGAGTCGGGGCCTGATAGCTGCATTATCCTTATTACCTCCCCTTCCCTGTAAAAGCAATTACACACCCGAGGATGTCGGGCTGCCCCGCACTGAAATGGATTGTCTCGGTCAGCCACGCCACAGCCACGCCGCGGAGTTACTGACCCAGAAACAAACGCTTATTTGTCACGCTCATTTTAATGTTTAATTGGCTGGAAGAGCAGAAACGGATTTGGATGATGGAAGTTCACCAATTCTTCCAGTGCTGGTACCCAGCCTGCAGACAGGCACCTCCTAACGCGGGAACGAACGCCACAGCCAGCCTCAACTTGCCTTTGTGGAAGTTCAGGCCTTCCTTTTATAACAAACTTTTATTCAAGCCAAGCTGAGCACTGTTAAAAGAGGAGGGAAGACCCATTCCAACATGGAATGTCCAAGGTGGGACAGGCCATTGGTGTGTTAGATAAACTAGAAGATTAGTCCAAGACAGGATTTACTTGTTGTGTTACAAAAGGGAGCAGCTGAGTGGTTTTTCTGTGACAGGCAGAGACAGGGAGGATGACACCAGCCTTCTCTTCCCTGTGCGGGCCAGCACCACCGAGGCTTCTGGGTTTCCAAAACACACCCTCTCACCAAAGACACACCCTCTCACCAAAGACTATTAAATGATGTCACGGAGCAAGAGGGAAGGTCTTTGCTTGCGAACCGATAACAAAATCAGAGATTGAATAGGAGTAAACAATCAGCTTGCACAATTGTTGGTGAGAGCTGGAGCCTCTGAGGGGTCTGTGCAAGGGCCTGGTTTGTTCAGCCCACACGAGTGAACAGGGGAAGCAGGCTGGGAGTGAAGCATCCAAGTCCTTTAAACCAAAAGCTGCCTGTAAAATGCTACTAAAACATCTCAAGGTAACGGGGTGAAAAGCCTGCAGATGAAATTCAGCTCTAATAAACACCACGTAATGCACACATGGAAAAACAATCTTCAGTCTAAATCCAGAGCAATGGGCTCTGAACTAGCTGTTACCTCTGTGGAGACAGATCATGAGTTATTACAGACAGCTCTATAGCACCAGCTCAGTATTCAATGGTAGTTTATAAAAGACAAACAACAAGGAGGTATTATGGGGGAAAAAAAAAAAAGGAAATAAGAAAACATCACCATATTGCTTCATTATATCTCATATGGCACTTAGAGCTTGGGCACTGGGAGAAGTGCTGCTCCCTTCATAAGGAAGAACTAGAAATGACCCAAAGAATGACAAGTGGCAAAGTTACTGAGCAGCTTCCAAATGGGGTGGGATTAAATAGATAAAACTCCTCAGTCTGAAAAAGAAGTGATCAAGGGGAAGCAAGGAGGCCAATAAAATCAAAAGCAGGACAGAGAAGGTAACTGGGGGAACAATTACTGTTTCTCATTACACAAGAACGATGCGCTCTCACGTGAAATGATCGTGGCAAGCACAAAGCAAATGCACAGTTTAATTACAGGACTCCCACTAACATAAAGTTTGGGAATCCAAAGAGGGATGAAAGAAATTTATCGAAGAAAAATCCAGATGTGCAAAGATAGTAACAGTGGTTTGGGATGCCTCCAAGCCACAGATTCTGGGAAAATATATGAAACCATCACTGTACACTTACCCTGCTCTGTCCCCCAAGCATTCGCTCTTCCATGCCACCAGAGACGTGACTCCAAGCAAGAAAGTCTCCTGCACTGATACTGTTCTCATGGATGCAAAAGTAACATGTACAGGTTGAGAAACAGGAACCTACTAAATTAGCTTTGCCATTTTCATTTACAATCCATGGCGCTATAATCAGGAAACGTCTTACTTAAAATCTAACCAAAATAAGCTTAAAGAGTTACTCCGCCAACAACATCTAAAGCAATCTTACTTGGCAAAGCTTAACTAAAGTACTTTGTACTGAAGACTGCAAATTTGAGATGCCCCAATGATTCACCTAGAACTGGGGGGGATTTTTTGTTGTTTTTTTGTTGTGTGTGGGTTTGTTTGGTTTTGGTTTTCAGAGCAAACTGGAAGAAACAACTGCCAACAACAGATGAATACAAAATTCCATGTGGAAAGTAAAGCCAGGCTTTCTCAAATGGGGAAGTCCTCAGGGAGAAGGTGAGTGGTAGAACTTCTTCAAAACAGGGAAAGCTTTTCCAAGAGGCTGATGGTAAAAGAAGATGCTCTAGGAACCATCTCTCCTGAGCAAAGAGTAGCTGATGGCCTGGTGGTTCCTCTGGCAGGGACGGGTGCTGCCAAAGCCTTAGGAAATGAAGCACGCTGGAGACCATTCCGAGGGTGATTAGAGACCATTCCTAGGGTGATGCGTTCACCTGAAGAACCAGCCTGGCTGCCAGCGGTATCCTGTTTGCGCAGTTAACCAAACGTCTTAATGAGGGGCTAAAGCATTTCCAACAATGGCCTCAGGAATTACAGCTGTTTTAACACACACTTATTTCAGAGATGACCCTGGGACCAAGGGCCGTGGGGCCATCCCATGTCCTCGCAGGGAGGCATTCAAGGTAAGGCTCTTTCCTGCCTCTGCAGGGACACATGAAGGCAGTGGGGAGTAAGAGACCTGTTTCTCCTCCTGGTGCCACCTGCACTGACCTCAAAGCTCACTGCTGCTGCCGGCTCCGGTCTGCTGTGAGTGCTGACAGAGCGTACCACAAAAGAACTCTGCTGTCAGGCACGGCATCAGGCACAAAGCTCCCTGAGCTAAAACTACGTACATTCTGCCAGACTGCATTCCTGCCCCAGCACTGGCCACGGGAAGTGCCTCCCTCTGCACAGCCCAGCCCACAGTATGAGGTGATGCCCACAAGCCAGTAAAATGTGCTGCTGTCCTCGGTCCCAGCTCTTAAACCCTGTGCTTCGATTACCCTGAAAGCAGCTTTAGGCTTTGAGGGCAAAGCAGCAGAGACCACTGCGAGTTTCTTCAGGACCAGCTCTTGGATTTCACTTTCCAAACACTGGTTTTGCAGGACACGGGAGCCTGCAGCAGCTCCTGGCTGGTGAGCTGGTCTGCAGGCACATGGGCTGCCTGAGCGAGAGTGCCAACTGCTCTGCCGCACCAGCCACGAAGCAACGATCCATCTGCCTACAGGGAGCAGAAGAAACAGACTGGACACGTCAGGCTGGAAGATGGGAAGAAACAATGCTAAAAAGCCCAGCCTGGACAAGCAGAAGGAAACATCATCTGTACAACCTATGGTTAGTGCTGATGAGGCCTGAGGTGTCTTCAGAAGCCAAGGAGCAAACCAGGGATCAATCTCTGCCTTTCCCAGCATATATTTAGAGGGCAAATATTTTGCAAATGTTTCTGCTGAAAGGGACTTTTCTCCCAGTAGGTAAAAACAGTATCTGCTGAGTGGTGACCATTTAACATTCAACCTGCTGCCAATCCACATTCCACAGAGAGACCTGCAGGAGAGACATGGAGCCGTGCCACTTGTAATAACTGTGTGACTGGCACCATGTCAATGCTTTAATGTAGAATGCTACCCTCTGTCACTAAGCAGATCTCTCCTTTCTTCTGGCTAATGGCTGTCACACCCACTGGCAACAGTGTCAAGACTGAAGGGGTATGAGGCTGCAGAGCCTTCGGAGATCTGCTTGACAAAACTGACCGTGGAAACACTGACACAGGGATCGGGATGGGGGGTGGTTAAGGGAAGAAGGACACTACTGTGGTTAATAATCTGCTCTCATTGCTTTGCTTTGCAGCTCTGTTTAGTGTCCCCATGCGCTGGCCACTGCAGCTCCCTCCCACAGCACTGGTCAATTCAGCAGTACCTGTGACAGCCTTCGCTTGCTGTGAGCAATGCCAAAGCCTCTGCTGCAGTATCAGGTCCAGGACAGGGCCCCTTGTGGCTTTACGAGCCAGGCTTTTAGTGTATGTAGGGAGAAATTGATCCTAGGGACATTAACTGCAAGGGCACGAGGCTGCCGTGTTCCTATTTACTCTCAGCCAGGCTTAGAGAATGGCCATAACAGCAGAGGGCTTTGGCAGCTGGCACCCTCCCCACAAGTGCGTTTGCATCCCCCATCTCACTGGGGAGGGGGAAAGACGAGTGGCCCTTGGTCACAACAGCCAAAACATCCACATCAATTTCTCCATCTCCCTACAGGCACAGAATCGTGAGGGCATGGCAGATGTTCGGTGCAGGAGGCAGGGAAGGGATGCATGTTTGCTGAGACCAGCTTAATTTTTAAATACCTGCATGCCTCCAACACAAGACCCTTGCTGTGAAATCCAAATGAACAAGGCTGAAAAGGAAAAAAGCCAAGCATGCAAGCAGGCAGCAAGACTATTCCCTGCTGCTTTTTGTCCTATACAGACACAATCCTTTTAAGAGTCAGGCAGGAAAACAGAAAACCCATACAAACACACAAAACCAACAGACCACCAATCTTAGCAATCTTCGACATATCCATAATTTCTACTTCATTTTTAGCTAATGGTGGAAATTAGTCTTTGGATAGTTGATAAAAATCAACCTGTCTCTGCTGGGTTAGTACCGTGATCTGTGGCCCAGCAACTACTTCTAGTACAATTGATTTTCCTTTTTGGCAACCAATAGGCCAGTCAATAATAATGTTGTTTGAGAAGGATTGAGTCATGAGGGAGATGAACCCTCCCTGCCATTTATTATGTTTGTATTGTCTTCATTTGAAAAAGGTTTTTTCTTTTTTTTATCCCCAGTCAGTGAAGGCATTACAAGGGGATGGCTGCTCCATGTTCCACGTCTCCAGGAGCCCTCTGACTCACCAGGGCTAGGATGCAAATAGAGGAGGGAAGTCAGGAACTGGGGGAAAGACAACCTGGGGAGGCAACCGTGCTCCTCCTGTTACTCTAAATATCTTAAAAAAAAAAAAGGAAAAAAACCCAATTCAAATCAAAATATGCTGACAAGCACCACCTTAGTGCAGAAATATGACTGAGCAGCCTTGCATGAGTTGGTACAAGATACAAATCCAGCACTGGCACTGAAAATCAACCAATGCTCTCTGCAGACAGCAGAGACACCAGATGCTTTTCACAGAAATTACAACTATATAGGAATGAATGAAATAAACCCCACATATACTAGCAACAGATTTCTTAACCTGATGATTTTCAGCTTTGGTCCCAAGTTTCCTTCTCCAACACCTGAAGGGTCCATGAGTGACCACCGAGAACTTGCTGACCAGCGGCTTAGTGTCTCAGTGCATTGATCTGCACTTTACCAGGAAAGTGAAAAGTCAGCAAATAAAAACTGAAGATCAGTCACAGCTTTCTTCATCCTTTTAGTTACAATTACAGAAAAAATTCAGCACAGAAAAATATTACCACAACACTGATAATTGCACAATGATGCAGTTTAAAAATCATAAAATACTTAGATACAGTTTAAACTCAGCTGCTCTACCACACGGATATGTACACAGCCCTTAATTATCCTGTGTGCCAAGTGATATCATTCCCTTTACAACTCACAACACTGATGTTAAAACTTGCTCACATGGCCAGATAGGCTTGAAAAGCTTCGTCAGAGTAAGCTGAGTTGCTTAGCACCACTCCAGGACAGTTCCCCATACACTCCCAAGGGCATGCCATGAACACGTGGATTATTATTTTGGAGGAAGGAGTACCCACAGACGGAACCAAATGCAGCCACAGGAAGTCCAGGAGCACAGTCTACGCTCTACATCCCCCAAATACACTAATGGAGCTCTGAAAGCTGCTTGAGCAGCACCTCACATCCAGCTCTCCCCATCGAGGAAAGCGGTTTTCCTTTGTTGCTCATCCTCTGCAGGGAAAACTTGTGTCTTCACATGTTTTAAAGCTAGAAATGGATATCACAGTCGTGTTGCTGCGCTCCCTCATAACTTTTATGTTACCATTGTGTTAGGCTTAGTACCTTTCACCCTAACATTACGTTACCAACTGTTACCTTGCTGTTTTGGGCAAGCAGTTCCAGCGAAGGAGGCTGTTCTCAGACTGAGCCCCAAGCTCTGGGTATTCCCAGCAGAGCTCCAAAACACCGTCCCACCACCCACTTCGACATGGCCTCTGGCACTGAAGATTTAGGTAATTCAATTACACAAATGCCCCTTCTCAACAAAGCAAAGCAGGCTGTTGCCTTTCTGTATCCCCTCCCCATGGCAATTGCTTTACCACCTCTTTTCAAATGTGCTATTAGAGCTAATTATGAACAACCAGAGCATTCACTGGCTGCAGCTCTTCAGTGACATTAGTGAAGCAGCCTTTGGAAACTGCAGCACCACTGCTAAAACACAGAGCACAGGCACTGGATCACTGCCGTCCACAGGCATGGGTTATTCCCAGAATTAAAGTGGTTTTGAGCATGCTACAAGAATGAGCAGAGCCAGGAGACCACTCTTCCTGCTCCTAAAGCTGCCTGTTTATCAACAAGAGCAATAAGTTGACTCTTGCAGACCCTCTTGATCCAGAGACTGCAGTACTCTGACAATAGCTAGTACAAAGGTAACTAAAATAAGGCAGCAAAAAGAGATTAAGGCACAGCTGCAGGCACAGTGAACAGGTAAGACTTGCTCCAGGCCACCCAGCAGAGCATCACTGTCACTGCCTGCTTAGGGCAGCTAAATCCTTTAGTGCACTGCAAAAGAGCCAAGATGGAAGAACATTTATTAAAAAGGTAATGGAAGAGAGCGTAAATCTGTCATGCTGTTTGACCAACTTTTTAGAAGCGTACTAAAACACAGGCATTAAAAAAAAATGGGTCTGTAGCATTCCTCTCCTTCGCTGCCTGCTCATAACCCTCCTAATCCCTAATTTATTCTTTATGTCTTACACTGCCTGCACGAAGGTGCTGCTGCAAAACCAAACACGACAGAAGAACCCCTGAAGAGCTGGAGAGGCAGGCGGGACTCGTGGAGGCTGCTTGGACACAGGCGTAAAGGGAACCTCTGCTGGGAGCACGTCACTCCGGAAAAACAGCATCACCCACTCACCAGGTACCCCCTCACACCAAACCCACTGCTCTTTACAGCCCACACATTAACTGGCAGTGCCTTTGGAAATGCCTTATAGCAGGTGCTGTGGTGTTATGGCCTGTTAGGAAGTTGGTTTCTCCCTCTCCCTTTTTCTTCTGGTTGCTCTTTAAATTCTCCTGCTTTTGCTTTGGATGTGAATTCTTCCAGGGCAAAGGTCAAAAAAAAAAAAATTTAAAAAAGAGAAATAAACATTAAGTCACAAAGTCTTGAAATGTTATTGCAATTTATACATGGCTGAGAATAAAAATGTGTCTGTCTTCTCTGGGAACACACCTACGTGCAAACAGAGACCTTTATAAAAAATTCTCCTTTATTACCTTGGTGGCGAAAAAACATATCAAAGATTGATTTTTCTTTTTATGGCTATTATTAACCTTTTGTTACTGGCCAAAAATAATCTGGTTAGAAAATGTGCAATGCATCAAAAAGAAAAGAGAAGAATTTAACAGAAAATTAATGCTCAGGGGAAAAAAAACCCCACAATGATTCTCCCTTTGCTTTTTCTTCTAAGAGTCAGACTTTACCCCCAAAGGAATGAGACAAGTGTCAAAGAGAAGAGATGTTTCCGAGAGAACCCAGCACCATCTCCCAGGCAGCCAGGGAGAAGGGAGTGGGCAGCTGCCTGCTTCCACTGCTTCCCAATTTCAATGCAAAGCTGTTCCTGCCTGTGTCCAACACACCACTCACTAGCTCTGACTGAAAGGAGATGGGCAGGGTGTGCAAAGCCCCCCATTTGGGTGGCTTCACTCTATCCCTCTTCTCTGTAGGGAAAAACCCCTATAAAATCCATTACAACTGAAACCCTGGCGACCTAAGCATGAACACACACACCTCATAAGCCACCGCAGGGCTGTGCTTTCTCACACCCATCCCACCAGCAATTCTGCCCAGGAAAGGGCAAGACAGACCTTTTTACAGCAATTTTACGTGTGTGTAAATACCAACACAACTGTCTGTAGCCTGTGAACACTACAGCTCTGCTGACAAGCCTTCAGACTGCAACGCTGCTTCAGGTCCACCTCTTACAAGTTCCCAAAGCATCTACTGAAGGCTGCTCAGATCTCACCAGTGAGAGCTCAAAGATTCATCAGCAGAGGTGTATCTATGTCCAAACTGGGAAGGAGAGCAGAGCCAGTACGTGCCACGATGGTAGAGAGCAGTCAGTCATGATCTGACAGAAATGTGCTGGACAATTATTTCTGAACACCATCACATTTGCACAGGCCAGCCCTTAATTACAACAAGCTGACAGAACTGGGAGTGTTGACTCAGGAGCACTGGCAGACCCAGGCTGGCTGCCTGGAAGAAACCATTTGCAAAGTGGTTGCTGAACGAGTTTAGGTCAAAACCCGGTCGATTCAGATACCCTAAAACTGGTGTCAGCTAAGCTCAGACATGTGGGCTGCAAACATCAACAAACATCAGTGGCTCAAAATTCTGTTATTTTTCCCAGGTTACCTTTTTTGGATGTTCTTACAAGAGAATCCCAGAACGGTTTGGGTCAGAAAGGACATTAGAGATCATGTAGTTTCCAAACCCCTGCTATGGGCAGCAACACCTTCCACTAGACCAGGTCGATTCAGATACCCTAAAACTGGTGTTAGCTAAGCTGTTCCAAGCCCTGTCCAACCTGGCCTTTGAACACTTCCAGGCATGGGCAGCCACAGCTTCTCTGGGCATCCTGTGCCAGTGCCTCACCACCCTCACAGGGAAGAACTTTTTTCCTGATATCTAATCTAAACCTACTCTTTCAGTTTAAGTCATTCCCCCTTGTCCTGTCACTACATGACCTTGTAAACAGTCTCTCTCCATCTTTCTTGCAGGTATTGGAAGGCTGCAGTTAGGTCACCCTGAAGCCTTCTCTTTTCCAAGCTGAACAATCCCAATTCTCTCAGCCTCAGAGGAGAGGTGCTCCATCCCTCTAATCAACTTTGTGGCCTCCTCTGGACTCGCTCCAACAGGTCCATGTCCTTCCTGTGCTGGAGGCAGCTCTGCAGGTGGGGTCTCACCAGAAGGGAGCAGCTTTCCTGTGATAAATACCCTGAGAGAACTGGCTGTGGAGTTGTGGAAGACTTCAGTTTCATGGAAACATTTGGTCAGAAGGCTGCGTAACACATCAATCCAATTTACCTCCGTGCTCCTTCTTACCTGGATGTTCACGTCAGCAGCGTTCTGTAGCAGTACTGAAACCAGCTCCTTGTGTCCTCTGTCACATGCCCAGTGGAGCAGAGCCCGGCCCTGAAACAGCCAGGAGGAAATTAACAAAGACAAGCAAAGAATCCCCATGGAAAAATCAGTCTTGCTATTAAGTAATGAGCACCAATACCAAAATTAACATAGACTTAAAAAAAAAATACAAAATAATATTATTATGCCACTTACTAGTGCTGGTGATTTTGACTTACACAATAATGCTAGGAGCATCAAAGTGACACACAGTTTAATTTTTCATTAATTTAGCACCAAACCCACAAGCCAGCAAAAAATTCAGAGGGGAAAAGCAGCAAAGTATGAAACGCAGGAGCCAGGACTTTATTTGTTTTCCCATACAGATTTAGGATTTTGGCACTTCTGATTTTTCTGGGAGCAATGACTTACACAGCAAGGGTAGGATATTCAATACTGCCTAAGTCCCCTGGATGCCGAGTCCCCAAAGAGCTCATTCCTCTGGCAGGTCTGAAACACTCAACCCACGGGTCCTGCCTCTGCTGCAAGAGAAGACTGAAACTGGGTGTCTGGGCAGGCACCCCCGACGGTCCCCTCTTGGGCAGGCTGCTGCATCCATGCCTCCAGCCCCTCCCAAACCTCCCCAGTTTTCTCCCCATCCCCTTTCTGCAGGTGTCTGCCACCATGAGACGGGATGCAATGGAAGTTCAGATCTTCCTGCATGCCCAAGGACATGGGAAGTAGCTTAGGATCCCCGAGAAAGGTAACTCAAAGTAGCTTGAGATAGCAAACAAAGAAGAAAAGCTTCTCTGTACACTTAGTAAATTAGCCTTAATGTTCTATCAGTCTCTCCCGATTTAGGACAGCACACAGCACACGTGCGGGGGATTCCCTGGAAATCACAGAGGACCAGGAATCACCCCCTCAAGCTGTGACACCATCAGACTGACCTGTGTTTATCGATATGCCACGGGAAACAGTCACAGACCCTCACAGAAGAAATCATTTACATTAGCCCACGCCTGGTTATAAATCTCTTGACAAAGCAGTGGGGAGCAAGGTGAGCAACTCATTTATCTGCTAATGGGAACTGTGAGCCAAATTTCCTGGCCATGGTGCCAGAAAGCAGGAGGGGCAGAAGACACCTGTGACCAAAGCTCACGCTGCTTCTGCTGGATATTCCTGGGCAGGGCAGCAGAGGTAGAGCACGATTTTAAGTCAGGAAATGCACACTTTTTGACCCAGCAACTAATTCATTTTTGTAACATGTAATTTTAATGTTACACTAATTAACCCTGCATTAGAATGAATTTTCTGACAGTGACTTTCCATGGAAGCACTGATGACATCCACAGGCCATTTAGCGATTCATGTTCTTGCACTCAACACCACTATCAAAGTCTACAAGGGGGAAAGAGTACAACTTAAAACAACTGGTAAATACGGAGAGATCTTTAATTCACATTTAGCACCCTTATCTCTGGACTGGTAATTACTTAAGATTTAGCATTTCAGTTGGACAAATACCAACTTTTTTCATACCACAGATGTTTATGTCAAAAGAAAGAGGCACATCTGCAATATGCACAACAGCAATAAATACTTCAACAGATGATTTCGGTGTTTTGATATATGTATAGAGGAATAGTATTGCAATTATTCCAATGTATTTATCGTACAATTACACGATAAAATAAAGGCATTTCTATCCTTTATATCAAAATTCATGCTACAGATTAGTGGCTAAAGTACGTTGGTTTGCATTTGTCTCTGGACAAGGAGAATCTCATTTTATCGGTGCTGAACTTGGCTGAGACCAATAAAGGAAAATCAACAGTTAATTGTGCAACTGGTCCTGCCCATGACACTGGAAGGCTGGTTCTGCTACACATGGTGCCTTCTGAACAAGACAAAGCCCTGAAGCCTGATCATCTATAGCCATTAAAAATCTCCTTGTGCTATTTGCAGGAGTATGGATTTCAAGTCTTGGGCCAATTCCACTTTGGGTAATTACACTCTGCTTACCTATATATTTTCTCTGCAACTCTAAATGGATACAATATTTTCTAATTAGTGCCTTAAATGGCTCTGCATTGTAATTGTGCACTATTAAACAGCTGACACGTTCCACCCAAGAAATGTCTGCAGCGTGCTACGCCCTCGACACGGGGCGCCAGGGGCTTTGGAGACCTTCTGTGCAAGAGCACACTATGAGATGTGGAAGGAAAAAACACCTGCAGAAGAATCTCAACCTACTCATTGCATAACAAAAAGCACTACTAAAAATTTGGTATTTAAAATGGTTGGACTTGATGATCTTAGAGGTCTTTTTCAACCTTAATGGCTCTATGGAAACTGGATAATGTTCACTACTATTTGCAGAGTATCAGGCAAGTCAACAACAGTCAACAGCTCTAGCTAACATACTTAGGCCGATATACAGCTACAAAATCCACCTGTTTCCCACGTCTTTCTTAAAATAAACCTTAGTGATAAGACAAGCTTAAACTGAACGTACAGTCCCAGTCTTTGTAGAGCATGGATATCACCTCTGCACAGCTGCTGCTTTATACCAGCATACAGCATGTGTTTGTGCGTTTAAATAACGTGGCAGAAATTTTAAGGGCCGCAGATTGAGCTTTCCCAAAACAACTCTCACATGACTATTTCATTAAGCAGTGAGAGACTCAAGGCAACATGAATAATTTCACGTCGGAAAGCGCTGCAGCAGTGAGGCCTCGACTAGACGCAATCAAACATCAAGGTACTCCCTCCCTGCAATTCAAACACAGCAGTTGTTGCAGAAGTTACTTGAGAGGATGCATTTCCCCCCGCCTTTGAAGTATTTAATAAAAAAAAAAAAGCATAAAAATAGCCCTAGTGCACTAACCCTGCCTCTTAAATCTTCTGTGCTTCGCTTGGCTAACCGCTGCCAGCTTGGCCAGCTCCTGCAGCAGTTTCTCAAGCCAACAGCACATCAATTCTGCTCAGCTCCAAGTCACAGGGTGTTCACAAACAAAGCACAGGACAGGGATTTGTCTCCCATACACCGAGTCGGCAGACAAATGGATGGGAATGATTTTCACATGAATTAGCCCGAGCAGAGAAAGGGGAGAACAAAGCCAAACCGAACGGATGTGCTACAGTATAAAGCCACACGTCTAGGCACGATGTTTGCAGCTGTAATGGCTGGATAGCAATGAGCCACTCGAACTTGTGGCAAGTGTTCTATTAGCAGTAATTAAGAAAAGACAGATCTCCACAGAATGGCTGCATCCCCCTGTGACAGCAGGAACAGTGAATGGAAGGGTTGTTGCAATTATACAGGTAGACTCAACTTGGAAGTCAATCACTTTCAGAGCTCTGAAACGTTTGGTGACGTTTTTCTAACAGGAGAAAGCCTATAAATCCAGAAGTATGTGACCCTTCTTCAAATCCATTTTCCCCCCTGTCCTTTCCTTGGCAAGCTGGCACCAGTTTGGCACTTGCTGTCTCAGAAGCACGAGGATCGGGGACTAAGCCTTTCATTAAAGCTTTGGCAAGGGCTTAAACACTGCACACAGGTAACATGTTTGTTTACTGGGATTTATCCAACAATTAAAAACAAATTATCTAGCTACAGCCCCCACAGCTCTTGGCACAAATTACAAAAGCAACTCATCTCTGCCTTTGAGCAGCTCCTGGTTTGTTAGAAGTTGAAGAAATACCATTTTCAAATACCATTACAAATACCATTGCGGCAGCAAGTGAGCCACACTCCCAGGACGTGCCTGGGGTGACTTCACAGCCACAGTCCATTTCTTATTCCATTAGTCCTGCTGACATACAGAAGGAAAACAGGTTGCTTTAGTCTGTGCTACTTCTTATAAGTGAATGCAAGTGATTCTGTTGAACTCTGGGCAATTTAGGTATGGTAAATGGAAGCTCGTACATGATTACTGCCATTAGATTCTTTGTTTAATTCTAAATTGAAGTTTATCATATCCAAACTGTTAGCAGGTATGCTGGCTTGAATGCTGCACATGAAGAGCTTTACTTTTCGTGGGGAGAAGGCCCCTTACGCTTTGGAAGTTTCCCAGTGCATCTGTGTAAACCCCAGAATCTTTTGCTGCCCTTGCTGAAATCCTTTTGCTTTGACTAAGTTGGCTCATCCCCACTTTACATCTTTATTCTTGATTCCTTTTCTCCTTTCTCTGACTCATTCCAGGTTTGCACAAAATGGGAGGATACAATTAGATCTAACAATTAGTAGTAACATATCACATAAAAGTAAAATCCAAACACCCTACAACCCCAGCCAAGTCTTTATTGTCCAGGGAAAGGCTGAGCCCAGCGTCTCTGCAGCTTAGCATGAGCCTATTTGGTGCACCAGTAGATTTTGTTTCATAAGAAGTTAACTCTTTGTATGTACCCTGCTGA
Source organism: Struthidea cinerea (assembly GCA_013397865.1). NCBI lineage: Eukaryota > Metazoa > Chordata > Aves > Passeriformes > Corcoracidae > Struthidea > Struthidea cinerea. Next base: position 166,014 of record VZTI01003054.1, on the reverse strand, counting down.
CATTTTAAATTTAGAGGCACTTAAATCAAAGGATTGACAGCGTGAATTATGTCCAGAGGCCAGGTGAGGCAGCTTTTGGATTTGGCAGGAGGTATTTACATAGTAACACTAACATAGTTCATAAAAATGACAAGATTATGCTTGCGTACACTTCACGAAAGGCTCAGTCTGGGTTATCTCCAGTCTAAAATGGGTTCTAAAACTTCAATCAAGCTGCATGATATTGGAAAATAAGCTACCTCCCACACTGGGAAGAACGCATTTGGATAGCAAACAACACTGGTAATGGTTTCAGATCCTTAACATGTGACGAAATAACTTTTATTTCTGATTTTTCCTTTTGGTAAGCTAGTTTTTTGCTTTTTGGACCAGTTAGACTCAGCAAAAGGAAGCAAGCAGGCAGTTTCTAAAAAAAAAAATAATTTCTTACTTCCCCTATTTGCACATTTGTTGGGGTAAACCAAAATTGTTGAAGCTGTGAGAATTTCATGTATGGGAGAATTCTGCCCCAGGGGGAATCCTCCCACAGGTCTTTCCCAGGTAGGCAGATGTTTTTGGCTCCTGCCTGTGCTGAAGCAATCCAATACTCTGCAACAGCCATGTGCTAGTACCCATTAGTCAGAAATAGGACTTCTTTTACATCTGGGACTCACAGATAATTCCCAAAGAGGAAGTCACCTGGTAGTTTTTACATAGTTTAGATATTTCAGCTTCCACAAAATATTTTGATTTTTTTTTTAATAGTATTTCTTTGGCTGAAAACAAGCACAGTTGTTGCTTGAACAGAAAGGAAGATGCAAGCTTCTGAATGCTGCTACCTACCTACAAAAGAGCACCTTGCCAGTGGAAACAAAGCAATGCTAACGTGCACTTATTGCAAGCACGTGATCCTAAAAATGAGCTTCTATTAATTAACAGACTCCAGCTGTATTTTCTGTGGGACTGCTCCGGACATCTCCTTGGGTAACCCGTGCTCAGCAGGAGGATGGAGCCCAGGAACAGCACTGTTGCAGTGACTGTGCGGCACACGACAGTCTCAGTTCATTGAATTTATGATGTGAAATTCCAACTCTGATTGTGAACACCCTCCCTCCTCTCGTCTGAAAATTAATTCACATGAATTCCTGATTAATAATAAAAGGCCCTGCCATCAGCATTCAGAGCCCCAGCCGGGGCTGTCATGGCTCAGAGGGCAGAAATCTGCTTAGAGCTACAGGAGAACCCAACTGAATTTGTGGCGTCTCAGTCTATGAATGTCTAAGCACTTCATCTGTTCACCAAAACACAGCGTGCTGGAAGGAGCTGTGCTCAGGCCGGACCAGGGGCAGGGCTAGGTGGCAGAGTGCAAGCAGGGAAACCAAGGTGACAAACCCGGTAAGGCCACAGCTCCTGAAGGATGAACAGGAAACTGCCCCCACCAGCTGTTTACTCGTACCAAGAAAAGGATGAATTCACAGTTTTAGACACAGTTTTCACTGGGGGTTTCTGGCAATGCCTGTATTATCTCCCTGTGGGGAAATGGCCTTTTGAGCTTGGTGAGCAGAGAAAGACTGGACAATGTGACTGTTTTTGTGAAGCTGGAAAACCAGTGTCACTCGTTTGCCCTCCATCTGAGAATGATGAAAAGCTGGTGGTATGTCAGAAATCCTCCTTCAACCTGAACAGACTTCATGGGTCAAAAGAGCTGCTTCCCTCACTTCCTACTTCTGTTTGACCACATTTAGTGTACAAACTGGGGAAAGGGAGATCTTCAGAAGATCTTACCCTGCAAGTGGCTGCTGCTATTGCTGAAAATAACATAGACACTAAGTTTCTGATCTGACATGCTGCAGCCCCACAGTCAGACATGCACACTACCGGAAATCCAGTGGAAAGCTGTTTTCAAACAGATTACCCTGTCTCAATGACCAAGTGTTTGTCCAACTGTTCTTATAACAATCCTAACCAGGGAATTTTAAAAAGGAGTAGCACTGAATTAATACACAAAACAGATAAAAGATTGATGGTCCTTATCTTTTCTCCATACCTCCTCATCTGTGACATTCACATCCACTTTTTTTGATTGAATGGCTTTGGTTACATAGTCAACGTTGTTTTCTCTGCAGTAATCGAAAATGTTCTTGTCCTCTTCCCTATTCAGGAAACAAAAGCAAAAGCAGCACAATGTTACTGCATAACACAAAGGCCACATGCACATTATATGCTTAACTTTGTTACAGATATTTCAGTGTGTCACTGGATCGAAACAGGCACCTAGTGCTGCACATGCAGAATAATATGCTTCCCCCCACCCCCCAAGTTAAGAAACAGAAGCTCTTGCTTCCTAGAAAAACAAAGGTTGTTTTTAACAGTATTATGTCCAGACAAATGTCAGTTTATTCCTGCAAAAGGACACAAGAAATGGGCGAAGTTAGCCAGAAAAATCCATGTTCAAGTTCTGGTATAAATCACTGCAATCCCACAGAAGAGAAAAGGCTAAAGCCGCTTTTCTTGTAAGAGCCACTCTGGGTCACACCAAAGCCCCTTCCAATGCCATCCATCCCGGACAGAGGGGGCTTGGAGAAAACAGCAGGACAAACAGGACACCTGCAAGGCAGTCTGTCCTGGCTGAACACACGCTGGATCCCAGATATTACACCAGCACATGCTCACTTAGGACAGCTTGCAGGCAGAAAGATCAAATGATGGCGTCACATGCGCTTGAGTCACACCTACAGCTCCTCTCACAGCAAAAAGCAATACTCTGGCTTCAGACACAGTGAAACTTCCATCCTTACCTGCCAAACAAACAGAACCTCTAAGGAAGTTAAGACCTTTCAGAGATTCTTATAAGAATAATACCTTTAGGCATAAATACAGTGATACCACTGTGTTGCTAGCAGGGAATAAAGAAGAGGTCACTGGTTTTGCAGAAGTAAGCCAAAAGCCCACATAATCCTCTCTCTTCCTAATTTCCAGATGAAAACCATGGTTCAAATGAGCCCATCAGCATTGCTATGGGACTTGGCAGCTTCACACGAGTCATTGCCTCACATGACATCCCCAGTTTTCAATCACCTTAACTAAAGACCTTCTGGGTGTTCAGCAGAACTCAGACTGACAGCCCCAGTTACTCAGAAAGAAGGGAGCTTGCTGGAGCTGGCCAGACCCACTAAGGAGGTCAGCCTGCTGTGGGCCTTTCGGGCAGCAGAAATGCAACAGGGCCATTTGAGAACCGACCCCCTGGAGCTAAAAGGCAACAGTACTTGTGTTCATCTGCATTGCTTTGAACTCGAAGGCTGAGGAACACCACGAAGGAAAGGTAAAATCTAGAGAACGCTTGCATTTCTGAGCAATGGGTTACAAACAAAAAGTGATGCTCTTTGACCTGCAGTCCCCAAAATGAAATGCCAGCAAGGCCATGTCCTCTGCTCCCACCAGGGCAGGCAGAGCGCCATGACCCAACTTTGGCTTTATCTTTTATTGTTCTTTATCTAGCTTACCGAGTTACACTCTGACTCTTCAGACCTCAAGCATCTGTGTCCTGCCTCAGTGCCATAAAAAGGTGGGAAAAAACACAAATACCTGCTCCAGTGGCAGATCACTTGTTCCTCCAAAGAAGTCAGTTCCTCTGCCCTCCCTCTCACCTTGCTCCCTCAGCAGCACTGCTCTCCAGCACACCACCCCCACGCTTTGTATGCAGGCAGTCCCTGCAGAACACCTGAGCTGCACCTTTCTAGCGAAGAGCTGGGAGCCACACAGGATTTCACATCTGTGTTTAGGCCTAAGGACACTACAGGAGCCTCCCAGTTTCTTAACCAGTCTGGCATGAACTCATTCGTTGGAGGTCTCACCCGCTCCTTACACACAAGCTCCAGGGAAACAGATCACTGCATGCTTTAAATGCAATTACCTCGAATTCCGGGAAAAAAAGAATCTCGCAGTGGGATTAGAAAAGGCAAAAGCTCCTACTGCTCGAGATGGAGCTTGACAGGCTCATGATGGAGGTCACAAGGCATGCCTGCCCCTGCTAACAAGCGCTGATGTGACGTGCTGGGCAGTCCCTCCAGTCCCACCTTGTTAGTCCAACCTCTCCAACACAGCCCTGGCTGCCGACAGCAGCCTTTTGGGAGAAGCTGCTTTTCAGACAATGTGTACAGGAACTCGGTTCCCCACTGCCAGCCACACCCCCCTCATTTGTTACAGATCCCTCTTTCTTCTGTAACACCAAAGCAAACCCCAGCCCCTTCTCGCTGGGGAAGCCCAAACCATCCTTGGTTACTCCGGGGTGATTTTCCACGTCACATCCGCGAGGCTCAGGCTGTGCCCTTCCCTCCCCGGCAGCAATGCCACCTGGTCATTCCACAAGCTGCTGAGCCCTGACACACCTCACAGGAGGGTACCAGGAGGGACACGGCAGCCATAAAGCACCTGACTGTGCTCCACAGGCAGCATCTGCAGGGTCTGTGCCAGCAGGGAGGGCACAGCAACCCTGACCTACCACAGCCAGCCCATCTTCCCACCACAGCCTCCAGACAGGACTTTTAAAGTCTCTTCCCAAGGATATTACTGTCTGTGAGGGGAAAATGACCTGACACAGCTATTTGGACATGATTTAGTTTTCTGGAATAACCAACTCTGCAAATGCTCTATATATCCCCATTCCAAAAAACCACTTTTCTTTCAGAAGTCTCCACAATGGAATTAATCCAGAATACCAATTTCCCCACCTGAAGATACGGTTTCGGGAAATTTCGTTCTTCTACTCTGCATTTATTTCTCAATCTTTAAACCACTCCTCTGCTCCTGATGCCCTCCTTAAAAAAATTAAGCATATATTATATCCAACTTTCCTATAAATATTAACAAAGAGAAACAAGCCCTTTCCAGTCACAATGAGAACATTTTACCTCCAAATAAAATAGTCACATGAAGCTGCACTCCAGACATTTAAAACAATCTGATCCAGCTAAAACCAGGAAGGGAAACCGAGGAAAGATCTCAGAGGAGTTAAACCCAGATTTTTGGAGGGACCAATACTAGGGAAGACATTCTTCTTGAATGGTGTGAATGGAATAAAGACAAGTTACTGTTATTTGCTGGCTCTGCGTTGAAAACCACACAGGACAAATAAGAAGCAGAGCTTGAAAACTTGGCAACTCAGTTTTCTCCCCTTCCTTTATTTCACAGGTGTGTAAGTGTACATAATAACACCTCCACTGTAGTAGCTACAGGAAAAGAAAAAGGACGTAACGATTTTATCAGACCTGTTCCTAGCAGGAATTTGCACTCCTCATAAAACTGGTAAGAGCCAGCAGCAAGGCCCAGAAACTGGTAGAAACAGGCAAAAACCAGACAGAAACACGTGAGAAATACAGAAGTGACAGTGCAAAGACATGCTCAGATAATGTTATGGTGGAGAGAACCCATAGGTTTCCATCAGTATTTTCAGAAACACCTCAATTTACATAAAAAATACCATATTCAGGACATCTTCAGATGGGAAACACCATGAAACTCAACCTAATGGAGATGTGCACCATAATGTAAAACCTGTAGCTAAAAGGAAGACTTGGATGCAATTTTCTTTCCATGTCAGATTGTTGAGACAAAAAGCAGTCTTCAAGTCAGCAAGCACTTGACTGTCAGTAAAGGCAGGTAGAGTTTTTACATGTTTCCTGAGGACAGCTAGAGGGTTTCTCTTCTCCCTTGCTGATGGCCCCCAAAGCTATTTCCTTGTGCTCTCCCCCATCCCCAGTAAGAGATGGTAATTCTGATTTAAAGACGAGTTGAAGCGTACCTGTTGCCTGCAAGTAACACATGGGCAGCTTTTTCCATCCTTGAATAAAAGGATTTGGAAGAACTTAAACCAAGTCACCTCTCCCCAAGCTTGGAAGGCTTTGCAAACCTTCTCCAAAAGCTGTCCAAAACACACGTGTTGAGCCAACAGGTTTTAAACAGCTCATGGAAGAGATCTGCTGCCAGTTGCTCATTTCCTTCTTATCTGGAGTGCTGTAAAACTCCTTGCTTTCTAAACAGCACCAAGGCTGCCACCGAAAAGGGCAAAGAAGAGATTTGACACTCACATTATTTCACCCTTGCGCAGAGAATACCCTCCAGGTTTGCCCCGTCCCCTTCCTCCCCCTCCGCAGGTTACCTCCAGCGCAAGGCTCAGGGCAGAGGGCTGACACCAGGTTCTACTTTGGGCATCGTCTCCCCTTTTCCTGGGGCTGGTCCAAGGCACGTCCCCCTGGGTTTGCTGCGGAGTGGCCCCGGGTGCCGCTAACAGGTGGCTTCGCCCGTGAGCTTGGCACGGCGCTGCCGAGCGAGCGGCACCGCGGCGGAGCGGAACGGGACGTGTGCGGGGAGCCGAGAGGCACTCGCAACACTCACTGTTTATGTCGAGGCCCCCGGCCCCCAAGGGACCCATTTTCACATAATCTATAATTATCTCTTCGCTTTAATCGCCTCGTCACTTCGGAGGCTCTCCTGGGCACAGGAAGAGGAAAAGCTCATTAACTGAACCTTTTCTCCTCTCTCCAGCCACCCATAGCTTTTAATTGCTTGGTGTTGTTATTATCTATCAGTGCAACTGGGATCATTTTCATAAGAAAGGGTGGTGGGAGGGAGGGAGGCAGGAGCGGCTCCCTGAGGTACGCTCCACAGACAAACCTTTGCTTTCTCAATTATTTATGCCAGCTGAGGTTTTACAAGCTGAATAAATCCATAACTCAAGTTTATTTTGAGCCGGCAGGCCGTCCCGAGGGAAGTGTTGCCCACTTGCCGGCACGCTCGTGCGCCGTGCTCCGAGAGCTGCCGGGACACAGCGGGACATGTGTCATCCAACTCCCCTCCCAGCGCGCGCTTCGCTGCGCCCGTGGCAGCGCCCGAGACCAGGCGGCCGGCCGGGAAACGCCGAGTGGGAGCCGCCACCGAAGGATGTGCTCTCCCAAAGGGAAGGCAGGCCCGAGCCAAGCCGCCCCTTTGCACAACAAAGCAAAGCCCCAAGGGCCACTGCTCCGGGGACAGTAAGAAGGGGGGAAGCAATAAACTTGGCAATCATCTTGAAGTCAAAAGATTGGCCCGCTGAACATCGCCATGAGAGCACCCCTTTCTAAGCGACACTGACCTGAAAAACCCCCAGCCCCAGCTGCCAGGACCCACAGGTGCTCTGCTCGAGAGGCACCACGGCTGAGCACGCTGTGGGCTGCCTGGGCTCCACAGAACCAGGAGAGCTCTTCCACAGGGACTGCACAGCCCAGCATTCACGCGAGTGACAGGCATCTGTGGCACAGCCTCCCGCACTCCACACCAGCCCGTAATTCCCAACACGGATTCCGGCTCCCACATCTCTGCAGCCTTACGCTCATTTCCAGTGCTGGTGTTCCCAAAAGTAGGGCTGGAAGGAGACAACAAAACCCCAGCCGTGCTCTGGAGCACTGGGCTCATCTCTAAAGCCGTCGCTGCTCTGAAGCAGCATCCTTGCAATGGATGCTGGAAGCAGCTCTTTAAAATTCAGCAGCCTTTGTGCCTGACCACATGCAGCGACCTCTGGTATTTTCTGCCAAAACAGTTCATTTGTCTCGCACAACAACTAATCAATTCCCAGGGCCATCCATCACCGGGGCTCGCACGAGCCGGCCCGGCAGCGGGACCAGATGGCGGCTGCGTTAGTGGGATTAATGCAATTCTGATGGATTGCACAGCATCAGGCAGGTCCCGCACGCCAGGGGTGCCCGCTCCGCACCCACACCCTAAATGCTGCCCCGCTCGTGACTGGGGTTGCTCCCAAACGTCCAGAGGAGCGGTGGTAGTTTCTACCGGAAAAGGGCTTCTCCAGCATCCCTCTGGACGGCAGAAGTGTAAAACCCAGCTCAGGAAGGCCTCTGTGCTGACTGGCAGATGTCATTCCCAAACAGGCATGCCAAGGGCCTGAGGAAGCAGCTCAGGGCAGAGTGCAGGAGGGCTCCTCCAGTGGAAGTGGAAAGGGACACGGATATTTGGCAATGTTATTTCTCATTCTCCACCTGCCAAATCAACGTATTTGTTTCCTGAAAACACTTACAAACTGCCTGCTCCTTGCCCCAGCTTTAAGAAAATACTGAAAAATGAAGCTGAATTTCCAGGGCTACGGTATTTTTGGCATATCTCTCAGATTGTGTCTTGGATGAGATTTATACTGGTAACACGAATCAACCTCAGATCACTGCTCATTTCCCAGGTTTGTGAAACTCTAATTATAGTGCTTTGATCATGAAAGAGCTCCACTACTACTGCTTTGTTCTGGTAATAAGACCAGAAAAGGGACATAAAGCTTTATGAAGCAGCAAAAAAAAATAAACAAACCACCCCACCACTATAGGCAGCCTGAAATCACTGATAATTTCTAAATTCTTCCTTCCAAGGGAACCTCCGAGTGCCATCATCAGTCAGCAGCACGCAGGACTTTTATGCAATGCCCAGCGGGAGATAAGTGATTTGCAGAGAAACCCAGAGGCAGAGCACTATGCTAATACATCCTGCAACTGCTCCCCATTACTCACTGGGGGTACTTGAGCTCTTTATTGCCAGGCTTTATTAATGACTCCTAATTGATGACCGGTGCCCAGTACCCCAAAGTAAATAACTGCTATGCCTCATTAGCTCAAGAGACCTTCTCCTGATTTGAGGGCTGATCTGTGAACACACAAATTGCACTGATTTAACCAAATCTCTTTCTAAATTGATTTAATTAGATCGGTATAACCTGTTTCTATGGATGCTCTTGAATTTATTTGGAATCAGTGCAATGTACTGTGAGCCAGACTGACCATTTTTCTATCTTGTTCTCAATTAGAAACATTTGAGATAATTAGCGATAAGGGAAAAAATCGGCCCTGGCACCATCTGAGTTCCTCCTGCTGCTGATCCACGCTAGGGCAGGGTATGGTAACTTCACTTTGTCCATCATTTCCAGATCTGCATCCTAAACCCCAAGCATTTCATTCCACAAAAGGAACGTAAGCGTTATTTAGGCATAATTTTAGACACTCAGTTTGAAATCAATGGCACTGCTGCTTTGTTGCTAACTACTGCTGAATAAAGACCAGGGGCATACTCTATTTAAAACAAAACCTCTCCTCTTCATACGACACAGCAACAGCTTGGAGGGCTTTAATCATTTGATAAACTGTTCAAAAGGTTCTGGTAAGAATAAAACAAGTGAACCTGCTTAGGTGACCCTTCAAAACCCTGCACCTGCCTTGTGGTCTATCTCCTGGTGCAAGGTGAGGTTGTGACGATGCCAGGCTCCAGATAAATTAGCAGCCTTTTCCTGCCTTTGGATCAGCAGAATCCTAAAGGGCACGTGGTAGGCTGTGGTTGGCAGAGTAATACCTGCTGAGAAATTGCTTTCAGCAGTCTGTCAGGACTCAGGGCTGCTGAGGACTCGAGTTTTAGTTTTTAGTACACAAAATAAGGGGCTTTTCTTACTTATTCTGGGCTTCTTTAGTGATCCAGTAACATGAAAATACTTGTCCTATCAACAGCCCTGGGAAACAAACTAAAGTTGTTTGATTTCTATTCAAATTTTTGCAAGCTTGCTGTAAAGCTTCAGACAACCCGCCACGGACAACTGAGTCAATAAAAGAGTCTGCATCAAAGTCTCTTTTCTCAGGTAGCAGGTTCTGAGGCAGCACACACGTACACACCGAACAGACAGCATGGGACTTACCCAGAACTACCAAGGTGTTACCAATCTTGGCTCAAGCTAATCAGTTTTCTTTCCCCTCAAAATTTTTCAGGTTCTTCCTCTACGGAAAACGCCGTATTTTTTAATGATAACATTCTCTTTTATGAAGTATTACTGAATGCTAAGCTTATGTTTCTGTAAGTAACCACTCACAGCCTCACGAAAGTCACCCCTCTCAGGTACAGCTATGGAACCAATTCTTGCTCTAGACGAACTTGGACACCAAACCCAATCTTTACAGCCACTCCTCTTTGGTTTGTCTGCTTGCAGGTTTGGTAGCAGAGCAATTTTGCTGTTTAAGGCTATGCTTTTATTAGTGGAATTATCATACTAGAGATGTGCCTACGCTTGCATGTTTATTCCTGTTCCAGGAAGAGAATGAACAGCAGACAAAAGAACTGGGAAATCTGAGGCTGTACAACTCTGTGTGGGTAGATGATGTGTGGGTGACACAGGCTCATTCCTGTCTTGCAAGGAAGACACTGATGCACTGAGTCAAATGGTGCTAAGGGGCTACGTGAGTTTCCACTCTGCCAGCAGAGTCAGGACACTTCATTCAACAAATTTCAGCAGAATCACCCTATTGCAGCTGTGCAGGAGACTACACCTGCCCACAGCCTCATTTGTAAGGATGACAGCTGTGCTGTGCTAAACAAACAGCACCTATGCTCCTCATGGTATGTCTGGAAAAAAAGTATTTGCAGCTGTACTCTTGGAAATAAAAACAAACACATGAAAAGATTTAGGCTGGTCAAGCCAACCAGAGCAAACTCTGTTTTTCTGTACATTATGCTGTATTTCAAACCCAAGAAAGGGCATAGGCAGTACCTGGGATAACCAAGACTCTGACAGCACTGTAGGGATATGCTCCACCCCCAAAAGGAGAGCTTGAACGGGATTTAAACCACAAGGTCACACTGTGAGATCACAGATGTTGGCTGAGAGCTGCACTGACAGGACAAAAACAGCAGGCACAAAAAAGAAGCTGGTGGCCAGCAGAAGTGCCATTCCTCAAACAGTGTGTTAAACCAAGGTCACACCTGACCACCTCTGCTCAAGGTCCAGGGCAAGTCAAAGATGTGCTGGCTCTCCAGGCGAGGGAAGGAAGCTGTTCCTGGCCAAGCACTCCAGTGCACTCTGAAGTGGATGGCAATCCCGAGGGAAGTGCCTGCACTACTGCCAAGCCCACGACTGCCACCCCGGCTGCTCACAGCAGCTGCCTCCGCTCCTGCCTGGGCTCCTTGCAACGGATTTGGAGCCACCCAAACGGGATTTCTTCTCCTCAGTTTGTGACAACGAGTCAAAGAAACGCTGTGCTAGAGTTTTAACCCTTTAGCTAAGTGCTCAGCTGGAGACTGCATGTCAAGAAATCAGTGTTTAAATTTCCTGGATCTCAAAAGATGCAAGACATTCACTAAAAAATGGGATCATACACACGTAAACGGGTGACTGCAACACGACAGCAAACACTGTCAAAAATTTAGTCTTCTCTGACTGTTCATTTTAACCAAAGTACAATGCAGTATTCTGAAAGTTCCTCCACAAAATAATTTAGTTTTTGGAGTTAATATTATACCCATGACTAGTTGCCTGGAACAGTAAAAAAACAAACCAAACAAAACCCATCCAGGTGTCCTTATTCAGTAGCTAATGTCACTTACTACTTGCACCTTGACAGTTTTAAGTAGCAGCCACTCTAGTTCAGTAAATGCAGAGCTAGCTTTTCTTGCTGCAGAGCCTGGAAAAAAATTAATTTGATATAAGGCACAAACTCTCCCTGAAGGCAAACATTGTCCAACACTAAAACCTTCACTGAACAGTCCCTAATGAATGTATTGGTAAAGAAATTACTGTTTGAAAAAGGTAGTGCCTGAATAGCTTTTTATTAAAAATATCCAATATTATCTTTTTTTTAGCCATATAACTGAAAAATGGGAAGCCTTGCCCTTCCCCCACATCTCGCGCTAGGGAAAGGTTACTACCTGGCAATGATACAGGCAGATATTGATTTAAATGATTATAGACCTGAAAAGTTCTTTCCTGTCATTTATTATCCTGTTGTAGTTGCCACCACACTTGTGCAATATTAAAAAAAAAAAACTTAACAAAATGACATTAGAAAAAACACTGTTTTTAAGCGAATTCCAGCACAGATAATCACCTGATTGTTTCTTCTTGATATAATGAGCTGACGACTGGGCCTCCAAATACAGTTTTGCTTTCCTTTCCCCTCTTCTCTGTTGTCTGAAAGAAAAAGAAAGATTGGTCCAGCATCCTGACTCTCACTGTGTTCCCAACTCTCATTCCCAGCCCTGGCCCCTCAGGACCCAAAAGCTGAGCCTCTGTGAGGCAGCATAATATTCTGTTACTAGATTGCAAAGCTTGCCTTTATAAATCTATTTAATATAGATTTAAAATTAAATTTTATAATGGGCAGCATTTCCAAATGATTTACTCCCAGGAACTCTAGGATTCTGAATGATTCCCACCATAATAGAAATGAACAATTAGAATAATGATTGATCGATACGGAGCCCCAGGCCTACCTTTTCAAAAAGCCATCCTGCAGCTTGGGATCTTCAATTGCCTGATTTTACATTGATGCCAGACTCCCAGCAGGGGTAAGTGCCTGCTGTCTGAAAGCCTGGCCCAATTAGGGGGTGCAGGGAACCAGAAACCCCAACTCTTCCACGGCACTAAGTATTCTGGCTCTCAGGTAAGCAGTCAAAACTAGTTTGCAATTTGCAGCAGCAATTCCTTGCAAAAATTGCAACTTGGCATTGCCAGTGGACAGGTCTGGTGCTTTCTGTGATGGCAGTGTCACTCCCAGGGTGAGAAACATCAGGAGCAAAGTCCCAGCCTCTCTGCAGCTGCAGTACGCACAGCCACAGAATGCTGGACTGATTTGGGCTGGGAGGAGCCTTAAAAATCATCTAGTTCCACTCCTCTGTCATGAGCAGGGACACTTTCTACTAGACCAGGGTGCTCCAAGCCCTGTCCGACCCGGCCTGGAACACTCCCAGGGATGGGGCACCCAGAGCTGCTCCAGACAACCTGTGCCAGGGCCTCCCCACCCTCACAGGGGAGGATTTTTTTATGACATCTAATCTAAACCTACTCTGTCAATCTGAAGTCACTCTCCCTTGTCCTGTCACCCCAGTTCTTGTGAATAGTCTTGCCCCATCTTTCTTGCAGATTCCCTTCAGGTACTGGAAGGCCACAATTAGGTCAGCCCAAAGCCTTCTCTTGTCCAGGCTGAACAACCCCAGTTCTCTCAGCCGTTCCGCTCAGGAAAGGTGTTCCATCCCTCTGATCAACTTCGTTACACCAAAAAGCATTGCTGTCCCACCACGATTCTACCTAGCAAGATGCTGATTTTTTTTTTTTAAATAAAACATACTTACATTTCTCTTTCTTCCTGCTCCTTAGGTTGCTTTTGTTTTAAATCCATGTACTGGTTCCCTCTAATATGTTTACTTTTACATTCTGCCCAGTTTGAGCCAACCAGTTCCACCTTTCAGCTCTTCTGCACCAGCCCAAAGCCATAACGTTAGGTTTGCAGATATCACAGACACACTTCTGTGCAAGAGCACATGGCAAGGAAATTGGCTTTAAAGACTATTCCGTGGCAAGTAGGCTCTCTCTAATTTAGAGTAGAGGGTGACATGAAGTTCTCCTTTCTCGAAGGGAAAGGGCTTAAGAGTCTTTACAGTGCAGTGCCCCTCTTAAAAAATTATTTAGCAGGGAACCTTACTGTCCATCAATTATTTCAATTCCGCTAATAAAATAAAATAAAATAAATTTGAGATCACCTGGAAGTGCACAGAAGAGTTATTCCTATACAATGAAGCTACACTCACTACAAGTCTATCCCGTTTGATACTGAGGGGTGATGGGCATTCAACCACTGTCAGAAACGGTAAAAAATTTTAATCTATATTCTTTTATCTCTTCCCACTCTAGTTTTTGGTTGCTGCTTTTTTTCCAAGTCAGAAAAAAACATTTGAAAAAATACACTTAATCTTTCTAGAGGCAGAAATTGTTAAAAAAAAAAATGTTTCTAGGATTAAGTTCACCTTCTTTGCACAACGAACGCATTTCTACCAAAGATTAATCATGTCGCTTGAGTACACATAAGGTCATCAGGAAACTTAGTGATAAAGGCTTTCCCAAAAACACTCAGGCAAAAACTTCTCTGGCTTTTAATCCATATACAAGTTACTTCGTCCAGGCAGCTTTTATCTCATCTCTTTCACAAAGAAATAGGTAATTCAATAGTCAATTTATGAATGTTGAAGCAAGCTTATTCCATCACAGTCCTTGATATGTAGAAAAAGTTTATGAAGAAGGTCCAGGAAAAGATTCGGCTGTTTTCTCGGTATTTAACGTGTGCCCCTACTCTGCAAAGCCATGAAGACACAGACACGGCTCCACCATTCACAGCTTCCCACAGAGAATCTGTCTGGGCTACAAGGAATGCTCCTTCCCAAAAAAGCTAACTCTGCTGCAGCACAGAGACAAACTGGTTTCTTTCCAGCTGCCCTTGACAGCCTGCCTGTCCATGAGCTCATCTGCCCACTTCCAAAATCCGTGCTGCCCAGCCTGCCAGAACTTCCACGCGCTATCCGAGCGCGATGTACTGAACTCGGTGACACAAAAAGTGTGGCAGAAGCAGCAGTTCCTTCCAAGCCACGTCACAGCTGCTGTCAGCACTGACAGCCACCAGTGTTTTTATTTGTTGTTCATCCTGGCTGAAGGGATCAGTAACACGCAGGTGCCCTTCTCCCTCTTAAATCTCTTGACATTTTTACAGCAAAAGAGGGCTTTTAGGGCTACCTACATGCAGATAATGACTCACGAGTTTAAAGTCACGTTACCCCGCAAACCACAATGAAATTAAAAACTGACACTGCAAATTTCCTGTCTCCTCCGTTAAAAAGGCACTAATAATTAACTATGTGGCTCTCAATTAAGCCAGCTCCATTTCTTTCACTGCTGGCAGCGCTGTCCAGAAGCGCTGCAGATGCACATGTAACTAATGATAGTTAAGGAATAGCATGATCCAGGGCTTCCATAATTTGGAACCTGAATCCAAGGAAGATGACAGCAGTAGCATCCGCAGTTGGACCATGCAAGAGAGGTGCTGTAGGAAAGGCAAAATTGCTGTGGGCTCCATAAGCACAAGACATAGCTCTTAAAATGCCAGTAAAAAACTGTGGGAATAAAGAGGAATTTGTGACAGCACGTGAAGACGCCTTGGAGGATTGCACTTGCGTGCCAAAGCACAGGCAGTGGCGTGTAAGAAACAGGGGAAAAGACAATAAAGAAGCGTAAGACATGCCTTAAGCAGCGAAATTTCCCATGTTTTCCCCTTGCCCACTGATTCTTGGTGGCTGCAGTACAATTAAGGCTGATGTCAAAGTCACTGTTCCCGTGACAGTAAACTTTGGTGGGCGGATCTGGCTGACCAAAACCAGCATCAATCACGGGCAAATCTGGGCTTCAGTATGCAGCAAACGTACTCCTGAAGAGACATCTTCAACTCCCGACTCCAGAAGGGCTCAGGGACTGGCGCAGGGAACTCCACTAAGCCCAGAACCACCCCTCTCAAATGTCACCAGGAATGCCAGGAGAAAAGCCGCACTCCTCCCGGAACAGACAGCAGAGCATCCTCGTCCCTGCCTCGGTGTGCTGGGTTTGTCAATAAAAGCCCAGCTCGATCCAAGGACAATCGCATCCTGGCTGGCTGTCACTGGCAATGCTGCTCCAGGCAGCCTCAAAGCCTGACAACCACTTTCGGAACAAAATGGAAATACAGGGACTAATATTTGCTAACATCATTAATTCTTTTTTCCTTCCCCACTCCCCCTTCTTCCTTTATCCACCATGTCAAGATGTATATTTTTAAATTGTTGTCAGCCATAAAACAGACGTCGTGTCCCAGTTCAGAGGTTAACATATAATGACAGACACATTAAAAACCCTGTCCAATGCCTCACTGAAAATTTCTGCTCCATCTTCTCTTCAACAAGACAGGGGCTCAAACTCACTTATAAGCTTTAACAACATTAAAGCCTAATCATGATTGAAAAATAAAGGAGAAAGAGAAGATGGTTTTATCATACTAAGCATTATGGAAATGCAAAACAATTACAGGCAAACATTTCTTTGTGAGGGTTTTGTCATAAAACTCTCCCATAATCACAACATGATCCATTTCTCCTTTGGCATTTTTGGGGAGCAGGATGACAATTATCGTCTAAGAGGAGGAGCAGTGGTTTCCTAAAGGGGGTTGGTTTGGTGGATCACTCTCTTGCTATATCCCTGAAGACAGGACAGGGATGGTTTGTTTTTAATTTCCACACCCAAGCTTTGTTCCGATCTAGACAAAACAGGCTACAACAGATTTAACAAGATGGCAAATTCATGGGTCCTTCCAATGACCCACTTCAAGCTCAGGAGCCAGAAGCAGCTATAGAGATGCAAATGAACTCACTCTCAGTAATTAGCTGGGATGGAATGGGACACAGCTATTTACATGCAGGGCAAGGGACTCCCAATTCTGACGGAAGGAAGGTACAGAGAAGTCCTACAGAAATACTACAGAACAGCAGGAACAGCACAAGTTTCAGTAAAGCTTTTAAAAGTAGCTGGTGGCAAGGCACGTGGCTGCGTTGCACTGTACCATCCCCCCAGTTCCCTCACATCTCACTCTGGCTTTTCTCCACACCCAAAACCTTTAAATAACTTCTCATAAATGCATAGTTAAGAGAAAGCCATCAGCAAAAAAAGGTTCATCTCATCAAAATACTTATCTTCAAAGTTACCCTGGCTTCAAATGGTCAAGACAGAGGTTTTTCATCATCATGCACCTTGGAAACAGAAAAGTGAGACCACTTAAATGAGCGTGATGCATCAGGATCTCACACCTGAGCCCCCACACCGCATGGAAGAAGTTTGCACTGCTTATTGCATTATTCTCCTCTTCCTTCAAGCCTGATGCAGCTTGAGTCAGAGTAGCAGCTGTATCCAGCTTCGTGGAATAGACAAGGAACATCCCTAACAAAATGACTCCAGCCAAAGCGTCTCAAGCGTTTCCGCAGCAGCAAACACACAGTGCAGATTCCAATCCGTGTTTGTGCTGCACCATTCACCTTCCTCCAGCTCACTTGTTCCTCCAGTGCAGGTGTCAGCCTGGCACACTCGCTGGCTTTCCCGCACGGCCAGGCACAGAACCAGCCCTGGGGACAGGGACAGCAAGGTGCACACACAGCAGCAGACCAGTGAAACACCCTCCTCGGCAGGAACGTGGCAGCCTTCAGCAGCCACACAAACCTGTCATGGCCTTTCAAGGTGCAGCAGGGCCTTGAAGTGCAACCAAGGGTCCTGAGCCACCAAGCCCGCAGGAGCTGCAGTTGCTGGATGCTCACAGAGATCTGCTTGGCAGGGGTAGGAGAAACCCCGGCCCACGTCCCAGCTCCCCGAACCACACCTGGGAGGTGTGGCAACTCCAGTCTGTTGTTATGGCAGGACAGGTGACATGCTGGAACCCTGGCAGGCTCACAGGAAGGTACCAGTACACCCCTGACATGAACTGACTGAACTGTAATTAAGCTGGTATAGTCTCAGGCGAGAAATTTTACAGAAGACACTTCAGGCACAAGAGCAGACCTGCTCTGCTGGCCACCATGCTCCCCTAATGCTCTGGATTAACATTTCTCTATTTGAGGAGTGAGGATTATTAGGGAGGCAACAAGAAAATGTAAACTCTCCTAAAGTTTCAGACACCCGCCCCCCTCCTCTCCCCGTGTGCCACGGCCTGGCCATCCCCCTGGGAAGGGAACTTGGGCAGACACTAATTGTATTTGACAGCAGCAATTACACACAAGGCTGGAGATTAGAAGCTCGTTAATTGCGTGTGCCATAATTGCTGCCGTCTTTTCCTTCGCTAGTTAAGGCCAGTGCCAGGAGAGCCAAGGGGAGGAGGGTGCTCTCCACCCCAAACGCAGGTGGTCCGAAGATGAGAGCCCTCCGACGGGGAGGAGGTGTCCCCTGTCCCCCCACGCCGCGGGAGGCTCTGACCCCGCAACAATGCGGGAGGGTCCTCCGGCAGTGCGGCTAATGAAGCGTGAAATGAGGACAAACAATGTCCTCTTCCTAAGGTATTTTCCACCTGTAGCCTTCTGACTTTACAGCTCGGCTGAACTTCACACTACCTGCAGCGGGAGGGACGGCAAATGTTAACCCTTTGGAGGTGATGCTAGCGCAGGAAATACATCTTTAGGCAATGTAAAACAGCGCCTAATTTTATAAGTGGTTAAATTCATCAAATCCTTCCTTCCCGTCTGAGATACGAGCTCAGCATTTCTCACCACTCTTTACTGACCACTGTAAGGCAGTAACACCCAAACAAGACACAAGTCCCTCCTGGCTGAGGGCAGCCTCCCCGTCACACTGCTGCAAAGCCACCTTTCAGAAAAGGCTGCCGTACCCCCCACACCAGCCCTATTAACGACTGCCATGAACAGACTATTTTAATATTCCTCTCTCAACAAACCTTCTTGGCTCCCGGCAGCAGCTCGGCCGGAGCGTGCACATGACTCAGCGCCTGGAGCCTTTTCAAGAGCCCACTGAGGATCTGTACAGTCCTCAAAAATCCTGTACAGTCCGAGCAAACTGCCCATGAAAAATGGCAGCACACTGCAGGATAACGTGGGGTTGAGGTGGGTTTTTTGTTCGGCATATTGAAGGGTCAGTTTAGTTAATAGTCCAATAATGGCTATGTTAAAAAAAAAAAAAGAAAAAGTTTTCTGGTTCTTTTAAGTCTCATTACAGAATTTCCTTTTAAAAAACAGTCTAAAACAGGGAAAACATTTTCCAGATTACAGTCAAAAAATAAAAACAAACATACTGTAAGTAATGTCATCATTAAACAGTGCTGTGATCTAAAGCAAAGCCTTGCAGATTATTCATTTAACTATAACGACTTAATTAATAACTGCACCATAATCACAGTTGGAAATTAGTAGTAAAGACAGTCAGGGGAAGGGAAATAAATGTAAAATGCAAAACATAATTTTGAGCAAGTTTTATGCTTACTAGGAGCTGTGATTCCATGACTCACTGTACACATTTTAGCATACGCATGGGAAGCAAACACTGCGCTCAGTAAAAAACCCTAACGCAGTGGCTTCCCACAGTTTTTGGTTTGTGGAGCACTTTTTTAAAAGGAAAAGCAGGCATGGAGGTGGCAAACACAAGGCCACCAGCAGGCTCCTTTCCTCACATTCTTTTCACGGACTCTGCCAAAACTCGCAGACTCCCAGTGCCTGCAGACCAAAGGGTGAAGCGGGTGGCATTGTCTGGACCCGTCCGGCGTGAAGGAAACCAGGCGCTGCATCGTCAGTCCTGGAGCAATCAATCCCTTCAGTCACATCTGCTGTATGAAACTCCGTCAGTGCCCAAGCAGAGGGGACCAAGCTACGAACACAAACACAGCCTGTACTGTAATTGTTGGGGGGTTCTGTCAGTCGAATACAAGATATTCATTTAGATGTACACAGACATTTGTAGGAGGAAGAAATATATTCTGAGCCGGGCTGGAAATACTGAACAACTCCATGGCTTGGGATGAAACAGGTGCTCTGAAGCCTGAAAACTGAAGGCAACCCTAACTTTTGGTAAATAAAGGATGTCAGCAGCCTTCCTCTGCTTTCTGGAATGACACTGGGCCAGACCTCACTGCAGTGGCCAATGTCCCCATTGGCAAAAGGAACAGCTCTGAGGCTGCTTGACCAGTGCCATGGACATTTGTTTCCCCCAGCAGATCTCAGCTGTGAAGGCAGAGGGTGGATTTATGAGGTCTGCAGGCACAGAAATGGCAGCATGAAGAGATCTTTGTTGGTCCCCATCCCCACAGACTCGGGCGTGGGAAGGATCAGAGCACCCAAGCAGGAACAAGAAGGTTTCCAATAACCCTTGGCAGGCTCAGCCAGAGGGATGCAGGCTCTGGACGCAGCTGCCTGGAGCAGCCTTTAGTGCTGAGCGCTGATGCTGTGCCTGAGCCCTTCCCTGCCTTTGTGCTGGTTAGCTCAGCTCAGAGCACCTACAGGATGCTCCGGAGACACTTGAGGAGTGCCACCTTCCCTTACAATAGGAGTAATTTGGTACAACAGCGTCCAGTGCTCTTTTAAAGGAAAACTTTTTCCAATCTAAGAGACAAATAGCATTTACATTACTTTAACCAATGTGTTAACATCCAAACAAAATCTTAATCTCCAGTAATTACACTCAATACTTCCTTTTTACTTCCTGTAAAGAGCAAGCTAAACATAACCACTTAACCTTTTTCTAACTCAAAAAAGCAGTATTTTCACTAAAGAACCAGCTTAATTATGCTATAGCTTATATTATACACAAAACAATTACAGCTATTTTCTCCTAACCAAAAGCATACGCTATTTTTAATTAACACACTCTCTCTTTTAAACCAGCCTTTGCACTGCCATGTGAAGCAGCAGGGTACATAGACCCTTCCTGCATCTGAATACTTTCAAGTAAATGTCTACAGCTCCACACCTAAACATCAATGTATTACATATTCCACAGTAAGATAAACCTGCAATTTCTACCCAAGTTCCTGAATTTTTTAAGAGCCTCTGACAGAGCAAGTTGAGAGTCCTGCAACCGCTTCAATTACTTGGAAAAATCTGTTATATATATACTTTTTTTTTAATTAGAAGTAGAGCCCTTCCCCACTTAAAGCAGTCAAGCTGCCAGCCCAGCCTGGTGGGTTGCTGGCCAAAACAGGGGCAAGAGTTTGAGGAGAGGCTGCCACAGCTGGCAAAGCCCCCCTCCCGAATGTCCACC
Organism: Struthidea cinerea; assembly: GCA_013397865.1. Lineage (NCBI taxonomy): Eukaryota > Metazoa > Chordata > Aves > Passeriformes > Corcoracidae > Struthidea > Struthidea cinerea. The sequence goes on along the minus strand of VZTI01003054.1, from coordinate 145,436 downwards.
AAGTGCCACAAGCAGAGGAGTCAGCCCCTGCTCCTCCTGCCCTCACTCACCACCCCACTTGGCTCTCCTGGGAGACATGACTTGGGTGCATTACGCCAGGCTTTTCCATGTTTCTGGGCACTCCGGGAAAATACTGGGATCCATGGATGCCAGGAAGGCTCTCTCCTGCTCGGGAAGCGACCTGGGCAGCAGGAATCATCATAGAACCACAGGATGGTTTGGGTTGGCAAGGACCTTAAAGGTCACCTAGTTCCAACCCCAGCTAAAACCGAGCAGAGAAAGCAGATCTTGCCCTCCTGGTCCTCCCCACCTCACCTTGCAATTTCCCATTTAATTTTGCTCTCCTTCCAAACCTCCTGTTATACCAGAGGCCCTGCTCTCTGCCCCAGGCTCCTGAGGGCTCACCTGCCCTGTCCCTGCAGCCCACGGCAGCATCCTGCTTGGCTCAACACCTCTCTGCTCTGCCAGCCCATCCTGCAGCTTTCCCAGCCCCCAGTTCGGTCACGTCAGCGCTACCAAAAGCCTCGTGTAGCAATTTGTTCTAGCCAGAGGAGTTTCAGGACAGGAATGAACCTCACGGGAAAGTTTTGATTGCTGGTGGAGTCACTTCTCATGTCACAACACTGCTCTTCCCTGCTTCCAGTCTCACAAAGATACTTCACAAAAACAAGCTTTTCAATGCTTTTGTCATTCACATTTTTGTTGCTGAGGAGCAGCAGCATTGCTGCTAAAATCTGCAACAAATGGAAACTGCACTTGGCATTTAAACCCCTTCCTTGCCTTGCCAGAAGCTGCCACCTCAAGGCAGAAATGACAGAGGGCACCTCCGGTTGCATCTCAGTCATTTCAGCCTGCGGTCTGAAATTTTAACAAATTCGACCTTGCCATCTCAGTTTAAGCCAAGATCTCAGGCCCTCCCTGGAAATACCAGAATTTAACCATTTTCTGTCAACTCAGCCACAGAAGCAACAACCTTTAGCAGAGGATCTGCAGCACCTTACACCTGATCTGGTGATCAGGTCCTTCCCTGATCCTGACATGCTTTCTCAGCTAGGAGAGCAATTGCTCAAGTGAAGTTTTAAGATCCCAGAGCTCAGCTGCATCCCGTGCTTCCAATCCCACAGCCGTGGGATCACAGAAGAACCAGGTGCTGTGGGACTGCAGCCAGACAGCAGAACCCGTTACTCCTGGACAGCAATTACAGGGAAAAGAAAAAAGCAACAAATTCCTTGCTGCACAGAAAGTTACACAGTAAAGTGCTTTGTCTCACTCTGTTACATCTTGTCACCGCTGTATGCCAGTAGTTTGAGATTTTATGTATATATATATATATAAATTTGCTTGCTCTTTTTCCAACTGCCTCTGGTGTGTCTGGCTAGCACACAGCATCTTCATCCACCTGCAGGCCAGGAACCATGATGCTGGGATGCCACACACATCACTTTGCTGCAGCAGCATGCTCAGCAAGGCAGAGCAACGCCTCTAATTATTCTTTTTTTCTGAATACATTCCAAACAGTATATATTTCTGTACTCAGTGTAAGATGATGAAAATTAATTCAGGGGTGTATTCAAAAGGAAAAAATATTTAAATATTAAATATTTAACCAAAATCACTGCATTGGTAACCAAAAAACGGTGACACCCCCAATTCCTTGGTTGGAATTCTCAAAACCCACTACTGTTACACTCAAGTAGCTGCAGGAGGATATGTTATGCTACTCACAGCACACTAACAACAGTGCATTGACACTGCTGGATCTCAGCTGGAAAAATAAGGACTAGCATCTCTACAGGCCAAAGTTAGCCCTTGGAGGGCCAGTGAGATTGCATATTTAACACACAGTATGTTTTCAGCAAGAACAGGCAGCTTAAAGGGAGGGAGAGAGAAGGCATAACCCTTGTCACGATGATTCTCTTCTTTGACAAAGCTCAGGGGCATAGAAATGTGGGCAACCTCTGCACAGGATTCCAGTGCAGCCTTCAATCCATGACTGCATTGCTGGTTTGCTTCCTAGACTTCAGCCTCTCTGAAATACAGACTTGCAGCTTGGCACTGTTGTATTTCAATCAATCGCTTGGTTGAGGATCAGAATGTCATAAATAAAAGGAGCTGAGACCATAAATTTCTGCAGAGATGTAAAATTAAAGAGAACAATCCAACAGACTCCCAGGGGGTGGGAGGCTGACACATATTCCAGCTGTTTATATTTCTACTGTGAGATGCTTGTTCATTTAAACTTCTTCACTTCTGCACAGCTTGCCAGAGCCACAATTCCAAACAACTGAAAATCTCACTGGGGGTCTGGCATTTTGTTTCGTGCTCTACAATAAAAGGCTGCAGGAGAGAAGAAGCCCTGTGATTTATCAAACTTGTCCACAGACAAAATGTCAGCCCCACCAGCACGGCACCCCAATGGCTGGCAGGTGAGTTACTTGCTAGAACGTGTCACTTGCTAGATTACATGCGCAAAGGCAGGGACAGAAAGGCAGCAAATCACCTATGGACAGCTTTGTTTGTGAGTAGGATCTATATCAAGGACTTAAACCATCAGCACACACCCCTCATGGGAAGATACAGCAAAGCAACACTACCCACCTTTATTGCAGAAGAATGGGGAACTTTAGTTCACGTTTGCAGTGCGGCATTTTCGTTTCTGACACAACAGGAACTACAAAACATCCCCTTGCTAATAAGAAAAATTGGTTCTGAAAGCACGCTCCAGAAGCGAAGCACTTAAGGTCTAACTTGTGCAGACAATAAAGTGCCATTTTTCCAGCCTGGATAAAATAAGGTGTGCCACTCCACCTGTCGTCTCACGAACAGGAGTGAAGTGTACACCAACTGCAAGGTTCTGTGAGCCATGCACAGTAAATAACTGCCTCCCACAGGAAGGCTGCGTCCTCCACTAACTCCACTTGCACGCTAGAGCTTCTCCCTCATACTGCTGGCAAAAGGCGGCAGAGGAATCCCTCTGTGCGTTAAGATCTAACCCTTCCCAGGATATAAAACCCCTCAGAACTATTACATACCCCAGTGTGGTTCACAAAAAAACAACTCAGCCGTTTGTCTAAAGCCAGAGGACACTGTAGTCTTACACGCCCCAAAGCCAGAAGCCTGGGGTGGATCAGTTTTCTGGTTTTAATCTTAATTTCTAGTGCTTCATTTTCTGCTAGAAGAATAATAATAACATAAAAAAAACCAACCCCCCC
>VZTI01003054.1:128653-142213 GCA_013397865.1 Struthidea cinerea | reverse complement strand
CCCCCCCCCCCCCCCGCCCCCCCAAAAAAAACAACCAAAAGGCAACCAAAAAAACCAAACCAAAGACAGGCTTGATGGTTCTGCTTTGTTCTGTTTTGTTTTCAGACGGGAAGAGCTTGATTAGAGTTTACACATTGTTTTAGTGATATGCTTCTTCCAATGTGGTCACCACTGAAATAAGAGCTTCCAAAAAATGCAGAGCCAACAGTGATGTTTGTTTCCTACATTTTGTAAGAATTATTATTATTATTATTGTAAAAAAACCCAAACAAAAAGTCAGATATGAAATTCCCTAAGGATGAAGTGCCACAGCAGGATCCACACAAAGAAATGTGCAGAGCAAAGCCCCTGCAGCACTGTTGCACAGCTCCTCTTCCCAGTGTGCTGCATTAGCACAGCCCAGGACAGCAAGCTTTAGGGAGCACAGCCATAATTTGATTAGTGCCCACTTTACACGATGCAATTAAATTGCTTTTATACTACAAAAGAAATAAAGTCGCTATTTTTCAAAGTTTTTGGCCTCACAGCACAGCAAGCCATAAATTGAGGTATTTCCCCAAACAAAGCAGGTATGTGAGCTCACTGCTGCTGGTGACAGGCAGAGAGACACCCAAACAGGTCTCTTCCCTTCCTGCTCCTCCCATCCCCCTTGTAATCCTGCCCACACCCCTCTGCTGCCCTTTCCCAACCACAAACAGTGGCTGCTGGGCCAGATTATCGAGGGAGACATCTGTTTGACTGATAGACAAAACAGGAAAACACGATGGGTGCGCTCATTTTGTTTACAGACAACAGTTTTTCTAATGCATTTCTTAATTTCCAGAAGAAATTCTGCTGGCCTGCAGAGCTAACCAAGAAATCCATAGATTTCAGCCTGAAACTGCATTTACCAGCCACTAATCTAATTCTTAGAAGTTGACCAGACATAAAACCTGTAAGGTGCAAAAGATCAAAGCTTCTTGTTCCAGGTATCAACAGGACAGACTTGAGCAATGAGTTAAAATTTAAGAAAAATTCAAGTTTTGATTTCCAAATGCTTTTTTTAATGTCATTGGAAACACAGTTTGTATTTGAGTCATTACAGAAATGTTTAAGTTCCCTTAAGGAGGTCCTGCATTACAGAGATTCTAAGTTGCCTTGTACTCAAGTACAAGAAGCTCATCAATTTAAATCAATTGTTAAAATAATTCAGTTAACACCTGGTGCAACCTGCCAAAAGCACACACCCAAACTCAGCTCCGCTGCAAATCTGGGAGTTGTTTCTCCTGCTTTTCACTGTACCCCTGAATTGAAAATTCTCTTTTCCGCATTTTAGTTTCAACTTGCTGATTGCATATAAATGTGACAGAGAAAGGTTATTTCACCAGAAGGCACACGGGATGGAGCCCAGCCCTGGGCACAGGGTACCTGGCCACCCACTTTATCAAATATTGCCCCCTGCAGTACTTCCTGCAAAAACACCCGATGGACAAACCCATTTGTTTTATTCCCGCAGGTTCTCCAGCTTACTGGACTGCTCCAAGCCTGCAGCAATTGTGCATTTGCTATTTTATTCACTCTGAAGTTTTTTTCTGTTTCATGAGACTTTCTGTTCCCCAAGGGTCCTCTCCTGGCATGACCTGGTGCTCCCCCACCAATCCAACAAAGGAGGGATTTTACTTCCATTCACAATTTGGGCCAGAGTACAGAGAAATAAATCCTCCCCTACTCAAACAAGGCACAGAATAGTATTTTAAAAAAACCACAGGCAGCTTTCTCCCCTGTAAACATCAGAACTGGGACTTCACACCTTTAAGAGCCTAAGAAGATGTCTGGTGAATGCCTATTTTCTTTGAGGTGGAGCTCTCTTTCCCGCTTTGCCTTAGAGAGAAGCCTCTGCTCTTCAGAGTCCCGATCTCCAACTTTCCTCATGGCACAGCAGAAACCTTACTAACTGCATTAGTGGTGAAGTCGAGTCAAACAAGTTAAAACGCCAACTTTTTAAACTTTGATAGATAAACAGAAAATCATTAAGTCCTCCTGTGAGTTTCAGCACTCAAAGCAAATAGGAAGAGGCCTCTAAGTGTTTGGGAAAGGATGCCACTGAAGTTAGTAGTGACGAGCTGTTCAGACTGGAACTGGTAAATGCGCAATATAAGAAATAGGAAAAGGAAATATTTAGAACCGAGTGATGCCAAAATTGCAATCAGCAAATGGAAGGCTAAATGTGCTGAGCAAATCTGGATGCCTTTTTTATTATTTATTTTTATTGTTTGAGCTGTGCCATATAACCATCTCGTTACAAGAACGGATCAATAACAGCTCCCGGCCACCCCGCTGCGGTGTTGTCTCACACCTCCACCCACGGCCCCTGCGACAGGATTTCGCTGGAAGGGACCTGCCTGACGCTGCTGAGAAGAGAAGTGCTGGCCTGCTTCTGCCTCTTTGGGTTTGAAAAATCTGGCTGCTTGAAGCCAGGGGGGATTTGTGCTATCCAATACACAGCAGAGGTGAGAATTTCGGTGCGTGGGGGAATGGAAACAAAGCCACTACGACTCTCAAAACCTGCAAGCAGCGATGTTCCTGAGAACAAAGTTACTGCCTGAAGATGCCAGACACCCAGCTCGTGAAGGTGACAGTCCCCAAACCCCTGAGCCCACCGCTGAGGTTGCAGGACAGCACCACGGCAGGGGGAGTGCAGAGCCAGAGGGACGGGCCCGTGGTGGCTGGCAGGGAGGGCAGGTGAGTGTCACCGCCATGCTCACACCAGCCAAAGTCACCAAAAGCAGCTGTCATTTGCTGCCAGAAAAGCAGGAAGACGACAGGTGAACATAGGAGAAGAGAAGCAGTCGGGACACATCTTCTTTATAAAGGACCCGAAGCAGTGGGAGGTGTTGACGGCATGAAATGTTTCTGTTTAAGGCTGGAGAATGCAAAAGAATGGCTTCATAAATTATCCTCTGTTCTGGAGGAAGAGTGAATAGACTTGAAGGACAGGTGATGTCTCTGAAATATGCAAATAGAGCTGAGCTGGTCCAAGCAATTACCTTTCCACTGCCTGGAACTTCAGACTGAAAGGAATGACTCACAAGAAACAAAAGATGTGCTAAAAGGTAGAAGATGACGAAGGAAGACTGCATCAAGAGGAGAATGGAGACAGCATGGAAAAGAACATTCCTGACCTCCTACTAACAGCTGTTCTTGGGAAAAGGAACAAAACAACCCACAAACGCACAGTAAGATCATGCCAACACAGAAGGGCTCAATTGCAAAACATCCTGAAAGACAATTGTGATTATTGGTTCTAGACAAACGCAGCCATGAGATTCCCCTGGCTTCATGGATGTAAAGACAATGGACCTCACCTCAAATATCCTCCAGGCTACCCGTTATTTTTAAAGATTTTCCAGCAAATACAATGGCTGAAAATAAGTGCGGTAGGATCATTTCTTTCCAGGTTTTAGACAAAGCTCTGAGAGAGACGATTAGGCAGGACTGATTAGGCAGGACTGTGAGAAAACCCGCGGGCAGCAAGGGTGAAAAAGAAACGAAACCACACTGGAAACAGCCAAGCAGACACTGTCAAAAATATCACACAAACTTCAGAGGGCACAGAACAGCTGCTGCCTCTCCACATTCAGCTGTCTCCTAACAAAGTGTGGGTAGTCCAAACTCAGTGCAGGAATAGGAAGCAGCAGGTGAGATTTTGGCTGCTATTGGAGCTTCTGGACACAAATTCAGGGCAGTCCTACTGCATCAGAACCCTTTTACTTTGGTTTTTTTTTTTCCCCATCAACAAAGATACTAAATTAAATTAAATTAAAGCAAGTACAGTCTGATGCTGAAAATGTACTAATAAAGAAACTTCAATATGAAAGAATGAACCAATGGAGAAACAAGAAAAAGGAATGAAGGAGTGGATCTATTTGGACTGCACAAGAAATACTGCACTTAGTTCCATTCTATTTATTAACAAAAATACTGACAGCCTGAAGACTGCAAAACAGCAGCAAATCTGCTGAGGAAAAAATGAACCTATGGAATAAATAAGCAGTTTTTAAGCTTAAAATTTTGCATATTTAATACTAAAGGACCAAGACAATAAATCCCTTTTGGAAATATATGAAACAGGAGACTGAGAAGGATGTAAAATAACACAAAAGAACAACTTTAACAGATGAGATGAACTGTTGAAGAAAAAGTAAATTGGGAACACTGAGAAAACTTTAAAATGGCAAAATTCATGAGGACACACAATAAGAAATTGTACACCTTTGTACTGTAATTACTATTTATGATTCATAATGATATGAAAGCCAAACTTTTCCAGTTTGTAACATGCACTTTATACTGCTTTTAACCAGACACTTGGAGTACTTCATTCACGATCTACGGAACGTAAGAAAAATCTGAAGGAACCCAGCAGATGAGCACGTAAAGGAGACACAATGACAGTGATGAAGCACCTTGTAATGTAGCCACAGCTCTTTTCTATAAATCCAATTTGAAATCTGCAGACTAAAGTAGCTACTTTATCGCCATCCCCTGACACACGCATCTCCATCATTTTAAAGAACAGAGCTCCCTCTCGTGGCTCCAGAACGTGGGTTTGGTGGGGAGAAAGAAAAGCAGAAGAGCAGTATGAGATGCATCAGAGAGACTCCTGACAGCATTTTGGTCCTACAAAGGTGTCATTAAAAAGGTGACAGGTGAATCCTTGTGAAGAAAGCAATGCCACCTCTACTTCAATGCTAACTTTTAAATCACATTTTCTGCTAAGGTGACCTCCTCGTTTTAGGGGAAGAGGGGAGGAACAGTGCTGCCAACCTTTCTTTGTTTGCTATTTGGGTTCTTTGAAGTATTTGCTTTGCGAAAACTGACAGATTACTCCTCTTTCCTGGATGACAGCTGTGTAACCTACAGCTCACTACTGTGACAGAAAGTATTTCTCTGAGGCAAGAAAGGGAAGGGAATACCCAAAAAGCTAAGCCTGTCAACATGCCGAAAAGTTTCCTCAGGAAAGCACTGGGTATTTTGTTTTCATAATGAATAAAATGAATTTATTTTTTAAAATGACATATAAATAAATATATGATATATAAATAAATATATATGATATATAAATAAAATTAATTTATTTTTCATTTTTAAATTAATATTCATGTGTTTCACTTGACACTTTCTTCATTCAGGATTATACACGGATCTTTACAAATTACTTTATTTCTGTATGAGAATTTTAGATTGGGCCAGAATTTACCCAGCAAGCAGCCAGCTTTGGCTAACTGCACAACACATAAAACTATTTTCTCCAAGGGCATTATAAAGGGTTTTTTCTAAATGATGTTTCTTTGCTGCAAAAACACTATCAATGGCATGAAACATGAACTAGTGAAGTAAAAAAAATTAACCTCAAGTCTCAAGAACAGCATCAGAAGACAACTCAGAATCAAATTCTTGATTCATAAGATTGTGCCCACACAGTTTTGCTTCCAAAGCACAGGAGCATAGAAGAACAAATTTCCTACCTTGAGAAGAAATTACCATGCCTTCAGCATTTTACTATTAGTGAAATAACTCTATTTCCAAAGGCTATACTTTTTCTAAAGACCAATCCTCTTTAAAAATTGTATAAAAACCAGTCTACAAACAGGAGATAGCCTTAAGGATTCAATCAAGTAATAAACCTGGTAGATGAAAGACAGATTAATTAAAATGACAGTACAGTCTCCCTATAACACACAGATACAGACTTGTTATGTTGGAGTACCTAATCATAATCAGATTTGGTAATTTGCTGCATCGAAACAAAAAGGAAACATTTTTAGAATTGATCATTCAGTTCATGTCACTTTCATGGAGATTGCTTTCTATTGATCAACACTTAACTAGTAGTTGAAAAGAGAAGGATGAGAAAAGGATAAAAAGTATCTTTACATGCTAAATACAGCATGAACCAATAAGAGCAAAATAAATTAGATCACTCCAGCCAAACCAACCCTGTGCATGCGCTCGCTGTAATGAAGATCATTATGAATGAAAGAGATGGTCCTCCACGCTTCAGTCATAACAAAAGGAGAGTTTTAAAAATTAATTTAGAGTTTAATCTGCTCAAAATGAAGTTTGCCATGCAGCAATTAAAGCCTGTGAGAAGCTGAGCCATTGTCAGCTTCACAAAGACAAACGCTGGTTTGTTTTCCGAACAACACTTCCACGTTTCCTACCTGTGGATTCCAGCTGGGGTCGAGTTTTTTCACTGCAGCAACGTACTCCTGCATGGCTTGGTGAGGGCTGGTATCTCCCAGGGCTTTCCAGGCCTCCCTAGGAGCAACAGCAAAACAGCAGTGAGCCCCTTGGAGACAGCACAAGGTGTTTTTATAGAGCCATCAGTGGAGCACAGTGAACAAATTCATCAAAATCCTTTCAGGGCATGCAAAGCCATCTCTCATTCAGCTTGAAACGGTCAACTTTTCTCTGAGGCCATGAATGGCCACTGTCAGTGCAGCTCTGTTGTGAAAGGATCTTTCAGGGGATCCTGCTCCAGGCTGGAACACAGTTTGCGTTCACAGAGCTCCAGCTTTTTTCACGTTTTTGTTGTGTGCAGGCCAGTTCTGGATGAAGACGGTAAATACAGGAGTCTGGTATTTCACACCTGTATCAGGCACAGCAGCAAACGTTTCCCCGTTAAACAAAGGATTTTATGGCCACTTCAGTGGCAGACCCTCCGAGCTGACATCCCCTAGGTCCACAATCTGTCAACAGATGAGACAAGATGCAACAAAAAGTAGAGCCAGAAATTGCTAGGAATGACAAGGATTTCCTCTTACCATTTCTGCTTTCCCTCAAAATCAAAGAAGCTTGGCTTGGGGGTGTTACAGGTTCCAAGTTTCACCTAAAGAAAAGAAATTTCCTTCTGTCAGAACAAAACAAAGGGGACTTGCACAAGGAAAATTCTGCATTCTGATGGTTTCAGGGTAACCGTGTCATGAGGCCAGAAGAAAGGCTTTTTTGGGAAACAACTTTGTCAACCCCATCCTACCCCTGCTCTAGCACCTCTGCATCCCTGGGTGTTCTTTGCGTGATGCAAGGGAAGCAATTTTGTTATGCAGCTCATTTCTTTTGCATGCATTACCCACAGGGACAACCAGAAAGTGATTTCTCACTAATGTTTTGTTTATTACCCAGCCAAATGCCTCATCCCCCACCAGCATAAAGAAAAATACTGTTGATTAGGGTTTCTACAGAGATGATTATTCATTAAGGCTGAAATTCACCTGCTTCCGCACAAAGCTCGAGTAAACAGACTTTGCTTAATTATTTTCAAGGTCCTCTGGAAGGCACGGGGACAAACCCGGAGCAAAGGAATGCCAGGCAGCTCCTGGATTTGCTCCGAGGCACCTGGCTGCACGAAGCACTTTGTGAGAGACAGGTCAAGGCCTGAGGGCCAGAGATGAACCAATCTGTCAGAAGCAAGGCAGAAATTGAAATGTGGGGGAGGTGAAATTAAAAAACACAAGGGAACGAGCCAGAACCCGGGGATAGATATATAGAAAAAAGTGTCATAGCCAGTGTAAAATGGACTTGGTGCTGGCGGGATTCAGGCAGTTTTCCACGTGTAAAATATTTTTAACACAAGGATGATGGGTGAAAGACCAGAAGCCAGAGCTGAATAATGGCTCCAAATGCAGCAGCCCCTGGGAAGCAGTTACCACACCCAGTCCCGGCAAGACAGGGCACAGCACCGACCCCAGGGAGGGAACACGGGCACATCCTGGAGGTGGGCAAAGCTGCTGGACGGACGTTTTGTTAGCCAAGCAAAACCAAACTGCATTCAGCAATGTTTTATGAAATATGCTCAAGTGTTCAGGCAGGTGAAGTGCTTAAATCAACTGACAATTCTTCACCTTAACAGGGTGGGGATTTTATGCTGAGGATGGAATCATTAATCAGGCTTTAAGGAGAGCATGCCCATGCTGAGAGATATTTATTAGTTACACTATGTTTTCATTTAAAGTGTTAGAGGATATGAGTGACTGTAACTGAAATTAATTTTCTCTACATCTGACTGTCTCCCAGTGAGCAATTCATCCAAATTAGAACATCTTAGCTGGCCTTTAAAACAACATATTGCATTTCATGCAGAAATAGGAGAAGAGGCTAGCAACAGTTAAGTTCTATAAATCAATCACAATTCATGTAGTCTAAATGTTTTTTTTCTATGCTCTGAGGTGGATTGGACCACTTGTTTTAAAAAGCAAAACAAACAGGGGAATAAAATGCAAATTCATTATCTGTATGGAAAACGCCTGCTTGGCAATTCTTTAGTTCAACAGCCAAGCTGCAAAAATTGGCCAAGATAGATAAAAAAAAAAAATCTGCTTTAATATTAATTTTCCACTGCCATCATCAAAACATGACAGCAGTTTCCTCTCTGGAGATTTGGCACTCAAAGGCTGTTCTAGCATTGGGGAAGACTGTTAGTAACATCGATAGTAATACAAATCAAGGAACAGTAGTTAAATTTCATCCATCAAGAGGGGGAAAAAGTGCACTTGTGCCCTGCTTGCTATTTTAAGATATATTAAAAAGGCTTGCAGCGGTTGTGCTGGAAAGAATAAAAGACAAGATTTTGGCTCCTCTCTTTTTGCTGCAAGACTCCACAATGCAGGAGAAGCCAACCAGGAATTTAACGTAAGAGGGGCCCCGGGCCTGACAGCTGAGGAAGGGCAGTTAAACATGCCAGTAATGACAAAAAAAGGCAAAATTTTGTGCAGGATTCTGTCCTCCTGCTACTTCCCTGGAGGACCTCAAAAGCTGTTTTACTCCATAGCCAGCACAAAGACAAGGGCCTGCATTAGTATTTTAAATTAAGACTTTCTCATTCTGTGTCCAGAAAATAATTACTGAAGGTCTCTAGGGTGCTGACTGGTCACTTGATGCTCAGCTCTCCTCATTTACAGTTCATCAGCTGCATTAAAAGAACATGACAGCCAGAATGCATTAAAAACTTCCTGGTATTGCTTCTGCATGCAGAGCTGCCTGCAGGCGCTATCCTCAAAAGTCGCACAAACACGACCCAGGCAGCCCCAACCAGGCACTGTCTGCAGCCATCTCCATTTGTGGCCAAAATAAATTTGGAAACCTTGGATGAGGCCTTCACCTGAGAGCTGAAGGTCAATGACATTCAGAAGAGGGGAGAGATACTCAGAAATGCGTTAATGCTGTACACCATCCTCATACAACTTCAGCTGCTGCCCCACACTGTGAGAAACCTTGAGATTTTCCTCACGTGTTGCTCCACAACTGGTTTCCCCTCCCTGGTGGTGGTTAAATGGCTCTTTGCTAATTTTTCTGCCAATATATTTATACAGCAGGGTGTTTCAGCCAAATATTCCTACCTGATTGTAAATCTTGGAAGGTGAGTTGTACTTGCAGCCTCCCTGTGGAGCAGTAACAGGAACAGAACCTCCCTGGACAGCCGGACTAAGCTCTCACTGTACACAAGCCAAGGAAGCTGAATTTCTTTTTCAAGACAGCAGTTCCTGCCTGTTCCTGCCCACATCTCTGCCCCAGCCCATGGGAAAGCCCTGACTGAAAATGGGGTGTAAGGAAGGACAAGCAAACACCAGCCACAGAAGGGGTCATGATGACCACGGGACTGCATGTCCCAGAGAGACAGAGTGACACTGGTAACAACCAAGTCAGTGCCATCGCATGGTTCCATGCAACAGGAAGCTGCAGGCAGAAACTCCTGTGTTCAGGGCAGGCTTGTGGCGTCCCGTTCCACAATACTTGAAAGACATCATGCAAAACCGGTATTACATTCTCGAGCCCACGCTCAGAAACAGTACAAGCCCCACTTTGCCATCAGCACTGGATTTCCAGCTTGCCAGCACCTCCCAGCATTCACGCAGACACACCCTCCTCCCGGCAGGGCAGTTTTCCCAGTCCAGTAATTTCCAGCAAGTTCTGGATTCCCTCCTCTATCTAAATCACCACTACTACACTGGTCTCCATTACTGCACCTTCTGAACCTCAGATTTCTACATCCTCAACACGATGGGCAAGCACTCTCTTCACTTCACAACTACAGGCGCAAGGCCCAGACCAGTGATTTGCCCAAAGCCACACAGAAAGTAGTGGAAGGAAAGAAAAATCAGTCCCAGGCCAGAGCCTTACTGACTGGTCTGCTCTTCCTCCTGTTGTGGGGCAGAGTCATAAACTCAGCAACATCTTCTAAAAACCTCACTGGAGATGACAACGAAGCAATTCCCTTATTTTCAAGTCTCTGACACATAAACAAAATCAGAGAGAAAAGTAATAAAATCCTGAAATGGCCTCCAATAAAAGGTAATAAAATTCCAGGAAAATGCCTATATACCCAAACAGTTTGAAATAAATAATATACAGTATTTTAACAGAGAGCTCAGCTGTTACTGTCACCTCTTTTATGATGGTGCTGTATCTTAAATCAAAGCCTTTAGTGACACAAAACACTAAACTAGGAAAAGACAAGGATGCCAAATCAAGGGCAGTGGACAGATCTGAGTCAGCAGCTTTTGTGTGCCAGCAATTCCACCGTCCACCGGGGTAATATATTAGCAGCTCATTATGCATCCTGATACGGCTGCTGCAATTAAATACAGAAAACTTGCATTAAGCACCCTCGGTTTGATTTAAAGCACAAAATGTTGCAAAACTTAAAGTTAGCGGGGCATAATCCCGCAGTAGCTGTGCTAGCAAACCTCTCCCACCTCCAGTGCCAGCACTACGCTCCCAGGCACTCAGTAACAGGGATAGCACCTTTCCGAACTGGGAAGGCACAGAAATCCAGGAGCCAAGCACAGCCTGAAACCGAGGAGCACAAAGGCACTTGCTGTCACATCCTGCTTGGTCAGAGACACAGAAGTGCCCTGTTCTCCTCAGTGGAAGGCAGCTGGAAATCTGTGCTGACCAAGTGTTAATTGTCAGCTTTTCTAACTTGTACCAAAAGCCTTGTGAAACAGCTTCTGCTTTTAGCAATTTTTACCATTAAACTCCTTATTGGTTTTGCAGAGCCAACACCAGGAAACCCTCTGGAGTCTGTGGACAATCATGTGCTGAAAAGTAAGCAATCCCTTCCCATTTCCATCCAGGACAGTTAAAAAGCATTTGAAACAGAGCAAAAAATAAAGATATCATTTGCAACAAGCATCCTGACAACACAGACAAAAAATGACAGAAAAGACACCGTTTTCATCTCATCCTGGGCATTGTAAAATTCTCCTAGTACTTTTTTTTCCTACACTCCTTTTTCTTACAAGGGAAAGAGAAACCTGGAGAGCTGTTTAAGCGCTAAGCACAATCTGAAAACAAAACCTCACGTGACCAGCCTGCTTTTAACATAATTACTGGTCCACAAACCACAGCCTGGGAGCCGCCAGCTCAGAGGATAATTAAATATTGCACTAAAAAATTGAGAGCACTCATACATAGCAGTAGCAGGACACAGGTAATCCATGTGGGAGGAACACACACGGAAGATGTGCACACCCAGCTTTGTCTGGTTGTCCAAATGAGTGGGATTCAGTTCTCAAGCTGAGGCAGCACCTCTTGCCACACACTTGAGCCACAGAACCATAGAATGGTTTAGGTTGGAAGGGACCTTAAAGATCACCTAGTTCCAAGCCCCTGGCACGGACAGGGACACCTTCCACTACACCAGGCTGCTCAGAGCTCCATCCAGCCTTTATTTGTACTTTCACTCTTTCATCTTCCGGATATAACAATACTTACAGTTTTCTGTTTCTCCAAGTTAAGTGATTGCTACAGTCCTTTGCAACTGGTGCTTTTTTGGGTTTGTTTTATGTAACTTCTCCCGCGGGAGCAGGAAGAAGTTACGCTGTGTGTTCCGGCAGGATGCATCCCATAGCTCGCGCAGGTCACAGGGACGGGAAAAGGGGGCTGTGTTCAAGGTTACAACCAGCACCAACCAGCTCCGTCTCCCAGCCCACTCACAAGTCCTCCACGGACAGGTCTGCACAGGCACATCCTCTGCGAGGCCCCCAAAGATGCAGCGCCCACCCCTGGGACATTGGTGCAGATCCCGCTGTCCCCAACAGGGAGATGGGCTCTGTGCACCACTCCTCCATCCTGCCCCACAGCCTCATCCCCCAGCAGGCACAGGGAGCTGGGAAAACACCACCATGGCAGTGGGATTTACCAGCCCAGTTACTCTGCAGAGCCTCAGAGACGCTGACAGGCCACCAGCCTGCCCGAGACCTGCGCTGCCAACGGCAAGGGACAGATCCTCCACACCAATTTCAGCCACCATGGACTCTGCCGAAGCCAAACCAACGCCATAGAACCATTAAGGCTGGAAAAGACCTCCACGATCATGCAGTCCAACCTTTGGCCAAACACCACCATTCCCAGTAAACCATATGGCAAAGTGCCACATCTACGTGGTTTTTGAACGCTTCCAGGGATGGTGATCCCACCACTTCCCTGGGCAGCCCATTCCAGTGTTTTCCCACTCCTTCAGGCAAGAAATTTTTCCCAATATCCAACCTGGACTTCCCCTGGCACAACTTGAGTCTGTTTCCTGTCGTTCAAAGGATGCAGGGTCAGGGCCACCCACACTGAGCGACGGTGCGAGGTGAGGAACAACAACCAGGGTGCTGGATTTACACAATCATTTGGTTTGGAAAAGACCTCTGAGATCACTGAGTCCAACCTTAGACTGACCACCACTGTGACAACCAGACCATAGCACTAAGGGCCACGTCCAGTTGTTTCTTAAACACCCCCAAGAACAGTGACTCCATCGCCTCCCTGGGCAGCCCCTTCCACTGCCTGACCACCCTTTCAGTGAGGAATTCTTCCTGATGTCCAACCTGAACTGCACCTGGCCCAGCTTGAGGCCATTTCCTTTTGTCCTGTCACTTGTTACTCGGGAGAACAGCCTGACCCCCACCTGGCCACAACCTCCTCTCAGGTGGTTCTAGAAAGGCAACAAGGTTCCCTGAGCCTCCTTTAGTCCAGGCGGAGCCCCTGCAGCTGCTCTTCACCAGACTTGTGCTCCAGACCTTTCCCCAGCTCTGTTACCTTCTCTGGACGTGCTCCACCACCTCAATGTCCTTCTGGAATTGAGGAGCCCAAAACAGAACGCAGAATTTGAGATGCGGCCTCACCCATGCCCAGCGCAGGGGGTCACTCACTGCCCTGGTCCTGCTGGAACTGAAGATTTCTATTCTCTACATTATTTATCACCGGTCACACTATGGCTGATACAGGCTAGGATGCCCTTGGCCTTCTTGGGCTCATGTTCAGCTGCTGTCGACCAGCATCCCCAGGTCCTTTCCCGCTGGGGCACTTCCCAACCATCCTTCCCCCGAATTTCGCGGGGCTCTGACCCAGCAGGCTCCCTCCCCCTCCGCCGGAGGAGCAGCCGGCGCTGTCCCGGAGGGAGATACCCCCGCTCCCACCATCGCCCGGGACGCAACTTTCCCCCTCCGTGGCACCGGCGCCACATTCCGGCCCGCAGCCGCGCAGGCACGGGGCGCCGGGGCAGCCCCAGGCCCGGCCCCTCGGGGCGCCGCA
>VZTI01003054.1:114725-128524 GCA_013397865.1 Struthidea cinerea | reverse complement strand
GGCGACGCCATGGCGGCCCGCGCCCGCCCCGGTCCGCCCGGCAACACGCTCCCCCGCCGCGCCTCGGTACGCGCGCCCGCGCCGCCCGCGGGAAACGCGCGCGGCTCACGAGGGTTCCGGGCGGCCGCGGAGCCGCATGTCGGCGAGCGGCGACATGACGTAGAATCAGAGAGTGGTTTGGTTTGGGAAAGACCTCCAAGGTCATCGAGTGAAAACGTCCCCCCAGCAGCAACATGTTCACCACTAAACCGTGTCCCCACGTGCCACATCCACGCGTTTTCTGAGCGCGTACAGGGACGTGCCTGCCCTGGGCAGCCTGTCCCAAAGACTGACAACCCTCTCCGTATAAAAACTTTCCTAATATAAAATCTAAACCTCCCCTGCCGCAGCTCGAGGCCGTTTACTCTCATCCTGTCGCTTGTTACCTGGGAGAAGAGGCTGACACTGAGCTCATCCCACCCTCCTGTCAGGGGGGTGTAGAGAGCGAGATCTCTCCTGAGCCTCCTCGGATCCCTCAGCCGCTCCGCACCAGACGTGTGCTCCAGACCTTCCCCAGCTCTGCTGCCCTTCTCTGGACTCGCTCCAGCACCTCAATGTCCTTCCTGAATTGGGGGACCCAGAACTGGACACAGGATTCAAGGTGTGACCTCACCAGTGCCCAGCACAGGGGGACAGGTTGAGGGAGTGGATCTTACAGCCCATCCAGTCCCACCCCCACCGTGGGCAGGGACACCTCCCACTGTCCCAGGTTGCTCCAAGCTCCATCCAGCCTGGCTTTGAACACTTCCAGGGATGGGGCAGCCTCAGCTCCTCAAGGCATCCCCTCCCGCGCCCCCAAACCCCCTTTGCGCCCGGCTGCCACCCGCGTCCCCCGCGGTCCCGTCCCAGGGCTGCCGCCGCCGTCTCCTCCTCGTCACCATCTTCCTCCTCCTCCTTTTCCTTCTCCTCCTTTTTCTCCTCCTCTTTCTCCTCTTTCTCCTCCTCCTCCTTTTCATTCTCCTCCTCTTTCTCCTTCTCTTCTTCCTCCCGGGACCACCGGAGGGCACCCGCGGGCCGCTCCGGGCCGGTCCCGGCGGGCTCGGGGCGGTGTCAGCCGGGATCCTCCCCCGCACCCCCGTCCCCGGGGGAGAGCCCTGCTCTCCGCGGTGCCCGGCATCCGCAGGGATCCTCCCGGGACGCGGTGTCCGGGGTCAGCCAGGGGGAACCCGGGACACGATGTCCGGTGTCAGCGGGCGCCTCCCGGAACGCGGTGCCGGGTTCCCAGGGGTGCCCCTGCCCTGCCCTGCCCTGCCCTGCCCTGCCCGGGGGTCCCGGCCAAGAGCCATCCCAGAGGTGGTTTATATTTATCCCGGTATCTGCTTCGGGTGGAAAATTTCCCTCTCCCGCTCACGGCTGTCGAGTCCCATCCCCTTCCTTCCTCCAGCCCCGGCCGCGGCGAAGGGCAGCCCCGAATCCCCCGGGAGCCTCGGCCACCCCGCAGCCCCCGACCCGCTCCGTGCTGCGGGGGCTGCGGGCTGGGGGTCTCGGTTTAGGGGTCGCCGTGTCGCCCCGAGGCACTGGGTGAAGGATGAGGATGAAGGTGCTTCCCGCACACGCCCTGGTCCCTCCCAGCCACATCCCACATCCCTGACAGAATATAAAATACCCTGATTTGGAAGGGACCGACAAGGATCATCAAGCCCGACTCCTTGCCCCGAACAGGACACCCCCAAGAGTCACACCCTGTGCCTGAGAGCGTTGTACAAGTGTTTCTTGAGCTCTGTCAGCCTTGATGCTGTGACCACTTCCCTGGGGAGCCTGTTCAGTGCCCAGCCACCCTCTGGGTGAGGAACCTTCCTCTAATATCCAGCCTAAACCTCCCCTGACACAGCTCCATGCCATTCCCTCGGGGCCTGTCACTGGGATGCTCCAGCTTGCTGCCTTGGCTGTGTTGGGGCTTTTTCTGCCTCTAAGAAAAGCCTCTGGCACCCAGTGAGGCTGTGAAGAGAGTGAGAGGATAAAAGCCAGCCTTTTCCGTTCAGCAGCCTGTGAGCAATGTGCGCACCCACTTTCCCATCCAGGAGCTTGCAGAGGAAAATGCAGGAGCTGTGGAAAAAAAAAAGAGCTTCCATGAGGGGCGGGAATAAGCTGCTTTTATCCTCTTACTCTCTTCACAGCCTTGCTGAGTGCCAAAGGCTTTACTTGGGGGGGAAAAAAGCCCCAAAATAGCCAAGGCAGCAAGCTGGAGCATCCCAGTGACAGGCCCCGAGGGAATGGCATGCAGCTGTGTCAGGGGAGGGTTAGGCTGGATGTCAGGGCAAGGTTCCTCACCCAGAGGGTGGCTGAACACTGGAACAGGCTCTCCAGAGAAGTGGTCACAGCACCAAACCTCACAGAATTCAAGAAACATTGGGACACCACTCTCAGGCACCTGGTGGGAATTTTGGGGCTGTCCTGTGCAGGGCCAGGAGTTGGACTCGATGATTCTTACGTGTCCCTTCCACCTCAGAATATTCTACGTTTCTGTGGTCACTGAAGCACCTGGGCACAGCCATGCAGGGCCACCAACGCTGTCCCACTGGGCCACCAAACCATGGCACTGTCCCTGTCCCTGTCGTGGGGTGAGTGTAGCTACACCACAGCCCTCCATGCCAAGGGAGGGGATCCCTGCACCCCAGCTTGGCCGAGTGCCGTGGTGGGGCCCCAGTCTCGGCTCAGTGTCAGCCTGGGGACAGATTCAGCTGTGCCAGAGCCAGGAGCGTGCTTGCAAGCACCCACTCTTCCCCCAGCCTCTTTCTGTGGGGACAAAGGGCACCCTGCTGGTCTGCGGCCCCCACAGCCTCCTTGCCCGTGCTGGAGGGAGGAAGCCCTGGTTTGAACTGGGAAGGGGGAGAAAGGCTGGGCCAGCGTGGCTCTGCCACTTGCAAATTAAGAAATACACCTCTCTATGTAGGCACGACTGACAAACACCCAGCCTCGGAGACAAACTGCAGTATTCACAGCGACTCGTCCTCCCGCCGCCCCCCAGCAGCCCCGTCCGGCCCCATCCAGCCGGCTGTGCTCCATCCAGGCGGGCTGGCAGCGGGAATCCGCTTGGAATAGCTTGGGAAAAGTACTCGCAGAGAACGAACCGGAGCGCACAGCCTCCGCAGGCTCCCGGCGCGTCTCCATGGTGAGAGAGGCCTCCCTGCCTCGCCGGGTCCCTTCTCCGGAGCGCTCACAGCTCCTACCAGCTCTCCTTCACTTTCTCCTTGCCTTTTCTTTTTTTCAAAAGGGGGCCTGATCCTTCCTCCCACCCCCTTGCTCTGGCAGGCGTGGGAGCAGGTTTGATGCAAGAGGAGGTGGAGGTTCCAGGATGGAAGCACTGAGGATGGGGTGCTGGGCTCAGACACGCTGCACCTGCGCTGCAGGATGCTGTGGATGTAGCTGCTGGCTCCCCGCAGCCTGGGAGAGAGCGGGATGGGAGCTCAGGGACTGCCGGTGCCAAGGCCCTTGTGCCGGATGCACCAACCACCCCCTGCAAACACGAGGTGGTGCGGGGCTGGGAGAGCCCCCAGTCACCCCAGTCTGAGCCAGGTCAAGTCCAGCCCATTCCCCCATCCCCTGGGCTGCAGGGCACACAAAACCAGAAGCATTACAAGCACCAAGTGGTAATAAAAGTCATGCAGGGCCCTCGCATGGGCTGCGCGTGTGGGTCTGCCCCAGGTCCCACGCTGGGATAGCAAAGACGCAAAACCAGGCTGTGACCAGCAGGGCCAAGCAGGGAAAAAATATCCCTGCATAATTATCATCTCCGTCCTGCTGGTCAGCCTGCAGACCTGTCATTGTCCCTGTGCTCAGGGCAGAGGCCGCCGCACACACCAAGCCCCGGCCAGCCTGAAAGCGACATCTGAAGGGATCCCTGCAAGCCAAGCTGTGATTACATGCTTTTTTTCCCCGACAAAAGGAGAAAGAGGCAGCTAAGAGCTGGTTCGTTTGCAGACCTGCCTTTTGCTGTGGGAGACACCTGCCTCTGGAGCAGGAGCAGGCTGGGGATGTGTGTGGCTCCCGAGAGGCACAGGGAGCCAGGGGAAGCCCAGGCACGCTCCCTGCCCGTGGCACAGCCCCCAGCACACCTCGACCTGGCGTGTGTCACCCCTGCTGTGGGCAGAGCTGCTCCTCTGGTTAATAAACGCTCCCTCCTGTGCCCCGAGCTCCTCCAGGCTACCCGTTGCATACACCCTCATCTTGCCACTTATTTTCTTCGTCTCCCTCATCGCTTTCTGGGAGATTTGCTCCCTGCACCCGTGTGTCAGGGGGAGAATCCTCCTCCCCATCGTGCCTCCCACCATCCCCATGCCAGGGCACAGGAGAGACCAGGAGAGATTCACTTCTGACTGAGCCTTTGCCTTTGCCAAACACCCCCACAGGGCACCACCAAGCCCCGTCAAAGCCAAGGACCCCCCTGCCTCGCCTGCATATGGAGCCTGGAGCTGCGTGGGTGGCAGCTGCCTGCCAAAGCCATTTCTTGGCAGAACACGAGGGGAACGGCTGAGAACTTTTTCTCTGGCCCCCAAGATCACAAAGTCCTCACTGTGAAAACCCAGGCTGTGCTGCCAGTTTCGGGCAGGCAGCGCTCCAGTGCCATGCTTTGGGCCCCATGCTTTACCCCACCTTCTCTTCCACGCTGCTTCCACCTCCTGTATCCACTCTGCGTCCTGCACCCAGAAGGTCCTTGCCCTGCTCTGGTGGCTCCCCAAACCCCACACACCCCGTGCAGAAAGCAGAACGCGGAGCACAGACCCTCCCTGTGCTGAGCAGAGCCGCCCTCCTTCCCTGCCTGGAGCACAGGAGGAGCACTTGCGTGGGGCTCAGGCTCACCAGGCAGCGCTGGGGCAGCGTGTGCCTGTCTCAGCCTGTGATTTCCATCTGCAGTATCGATTTTTCACATGTGTTGCTGCACAAATCACAGCACCTGCCTCGCCTTCACCCCTGCAGTGGGAGAGGGAGGAGTGGACACAACCCCTGACCGCTGCCCCTCTCCTCTGCGCACGCGCTGCTTTAGCAGAGAGACAAAAAAACCCTGCTCGTTCTTCGCCCTGCGTGTCCCCTCCGAGCAAGGCACATGTAATGCACGCTCTGCTCGGTGCCAGCATTTTTGGGCACCAGCACCTGCCGTGGCAGCCAGGACCCCGCAGCGTGGCTGCGAGAGCTGTGCCCCCCTGTCCCTGACAAGGGACCTGACTGCCATGGAATGGGAATGGAGTCACAGGCAACAGGAAACCAAAATCCAATACTGGCTGGGGAAGAAGTTAAACAAAGAACTGAGGTCTCTGCCCTGGCATTAGCAAGGCCTCCCTCACATGCATCACCTCCGAGGAGCTTGGCTCCATTGCACATTTTCCCTGCATTTGTTACAGCAGCAGGGCCATTTGTTTGCGTATAATAAAGGGAGTCTGGGAGGAAAATGTGTAATTAGCACATCCATCATACAGGTTTTTTTAGATATCAATAAAACATCGATCCCCTCCTTCCATAAATTCCTGCGCTGTGCTGAATGCAAATCAGTGGGAATGCATGACCCCCCTCAGAAGTGCATAAATCTCCCTTCTCCTGGTGTATCATTAAATCTCTCAAACACTGATGGAAAAACTCCTCTGGCAGGTGCTGAGCACTGATCCCCAAGAGTGCCTGAAGCCCTGCTGGGCTGACATCAGCACCAGTGTGGTTGCAGCACGGACTGGCCAGAGGTACAAAGGTTGCAGCTGGAGCTGTGCAAATAGTGGATCTTTCTGTGGAGAGAGATACCTCAGCACTAAGTCTTTTGGGTTTGGGGCAGCCAGAATGAATGCCGTGTGTATTCTGTTTTCTAAACAGAAATTAAAAATGTGAGGAGAAATTTCAGTTTGGTTGAACTAGAGTGTTTTGCTTTGTGTCAAGCAAACACAAAAATCATTTTTGTTTCACTTTATCCAGCCTCCTGTTTCTTCTATCCTATTTCCCATCTTTTTTTTTTTCAGCAGGAAAGTCTGGCTGTTTGACCCGGAGAAAAGAAGGCTCAGGGGAGACCTTATTGGCCCTCTACAGCTCCCTGAGAGGAGGTTGTGATCAGGTGGGGATCAGTCTCTGTTCCCAGGTTGACAAGTGACAGGGTGAGAGGAAACGGCCTCAAGCTGCACTAGGAGAGGTTTAGGTTAGATATTAGGAAAAATGTCTTCAGGAAAAGGGTTGTCAAACACTGGAACAGGCTGCCCAGGGAACATCCACAGCAGAGCCCTCAGCTCTGGAACAAACCCCATGGTGCTGTTCACTGAAAAGAGCAAAAGAAGAAGTCACTTCTTACGAGTGGGGTTTTTCACCAGGATAATGACGAAATTTAGCTCACTTTGGAGGTTTCAGTTCCCCTGAAACTGCCTGGCGAAGACAGAGCTGAGGTGTTCGGCAGGAAAGCCCAGCTGAGTTTGGGCTGCCTCAGGGCTGCCACCCCCACGCTCCCCTGCCTCTTGCCAGCTCCCCCTCGGCTCACATCGGATGAGTGATGGCTTTGTTTGTCACTGCCCTGTCACTGCGAGACCATGGATGTCCCTCATGTTCCTCTCCATCTCCCCAGGCACGGCTTTCTGCATCCCTCCGGTACCCAGCTCCCGGATTCCCCGGCAGCTCCCGGATTCCCCGCAGCTCCCCCGCCCTGTGGCTGCCGGCACCCCGGCGCTGACCTGCCTGGAGCACACCCAGCACCTCACAGGCAGGAGATCCGGTCCGTGGTGCTGGAAAGAAGAGCCCAGCAGTGATCCTCCGGGGGTGCTGCCCTCACCCGCACCCCACTGTGGGCTCCTCTGGGGCCACCGGGACGGTTCCTCCCCGGGGAGGGCTCGGACCTGCTGTTCGTCCCTGCGGAGTCCCTGTGCTGCCCGCGGAGACGAAGAGCAGCTGGTGAGCTTTCCTTACATCCTGCATCCCTCCCCAAGCCCTCCTGGCTGGGGGGTCACCCCCTACCCCGCATTCTCGCCCAGAACACTCCCTGAGCACTGCCTGTGGGTGACGAGGTGCGCTGGAGCAGGGATGCGGCTCTGGAAAAGCTGCTCCTGGTGCCGGCTGCGCTCTCCCCCGGCGCGGAGCGGTGGAAGGGAGTGCCCGTAATTGCGGCTGTCAGGAGCGGCAATCACAGCGCTGCTGTTATAAACGGCTCCAGCCCGACTTTTGCTTGCAGATTTCCCTCACGTGGTGCCACGAGCAGCACGAGATAAAAACCTGCACCACAGATAAGCAATTGCACCTCCCGGCCCTGCGGGGGGGATTTATGGCTTGTTTTGGCTGTCCAGTGGGGCAGGCAGGGCTCGGGCCGCGGGTCAGCGTGTCCGGGTGGGGCAGGCTGGGCTGGCTCAGAGGAAGGGGACACCCAGGGTCCCCTCCACGTGGCCCCACAGGGGCTGAGCCCCGGTGTCGGAGCTCCTGCCCGTTCAGTGGCTCCTGTGAGCAAGGGAAGGGGTTTGGGCTAACCCCTGCCAGTCCTTTAAACTCGTGATGACGTCTGGAGCCAGAGAGGATCTGCAGGGCACGGGGGTCTCAGGCTGGGAGGGTGACCCTGGCCAACGCTGCTGGCATTGCTCTGAGGCACTGAGAAATGCCGGGGGATTCCACACACGAGTGGTTTGCACCGGGGCTGATTTCCATGGTGAGGACGAAGCCAGGCTGTGTCCTGCCCACGGCTGCCATCAGAGATCAGAGATGTTCTGCTCCCAGCAGAGCACGGAGTTCCCAGCATGGACTCAGTCCAGAGCTGGGATGGGAATCCACCTGACCTGCTGCCCCTAGCTCTCTGCCCTGGCAGCACAAGGACCTCTGCGACATGTCCCCACTTGCTTTAGATGATTCTTTCTGTTCTGACGCCTGTACTGAGGCTGCAGGACCTGGAGCTGTGTGTTATGGCACCTGTGGATGGTTCACACCCAGCCCTGGTGCATGAGGGAATGACCTGGAGACATGTATTCCTGCTCCAGGCTAAATGAGACCCTCCATGGAGGAACAGCCAGCCTAGTGCTGTCCCAGGAGATGTCCCAGCAGACTGGAGCACAACGCCTGTGACCCACTGGGGCCATCAGCAGGAGCTGACACCCTAAGTGTGCTCATGACGCGGGGCTCAAGCCAGGCGGGGTCAAGCCAGGTTCGGCAGGAGCAGCTGTTCTTTTCCTAAAACCACGGGATCGTGAAGGTTGGAAAAGCCTCTGAGATCACTGAGCCTGACCATTAACTCAGGACTGCCTTGTTCACCACTAAACATGTCCCTAAGCATCACATCCACCCGTTTTTTGAACACTTCTAGGGACCTTGATTCTACCGCTGCCCTGGGAAGCCTGTTCCAGTGCTTGACCACCACCTCAGGGAAGAAAATTTTTCCTAATATCCAATCTAAACCTCCTCTGGAGTAACTTCAGGCCATTTCCTCCAGTCCTGTCACATGGGAGAAGAGGTTTGCTCGCACCTGGCTGTAACCTCTGACCACAGCCCAGGCAAATAGGAAGGCTGTGGCCTTTCGTGCACTTTGATAAGGTGCAGAGGTTGCTGGAAAACCCACAAAGCTATGTCAGGATTTCCAAAAACTCCTAGGAAGTCCAGCCAGCTTTAGAGATCTCTGCCATAGCTATTACCACACACCTCAAGCTCGCTGGCACTCAGCTTTTTGCTGCCATTACTGAGATGCTGGATAAGGGACACAGGCTTAGTGCAGAGAATCGCAGCGACACAGCTTCCAGCACAGAGTTACACCAGCTCACGGTGCCACACGTGGGCATGGGCTGCTCCTCCCAGCAGGAGCCCAGCCATCCCCTGCCTGCTCCACGGGGGTGGCACAGGAAAGAGGGGTTCCCCCAGCCCTTTAACTGTGCTTGTGGCAGCTTGGTGCCTGCAGCTTCGACGCACCAAGAGGTGCCAGAATCTGGTGTTTGCCACACAGACTGCTGTGGCTCTGGTGTGGTGGTGGCATTGGCTGTGCTGCCCAGCAGCAGCAGCAGCAGCAGCTCCATGGATGCTGTTTCTTGTCCCAGGTGACCTCCCTTCCTGCTGTTTGGTGGGTGCTGCCCTGCTTCCTTCACTCCCCTCACGTGGTGTATTCCCCTGGCAGGGGGCCAGCAGTCAGGATGGAGGTGGAGGGACGGGAGCGTGTTTAACAGGGCAAGTGAGGTTGGGGTAAACAGGACAGGAATGGTCCCAAGGCCACCTGGCACTTTACCAGCCCCTGTGTCCTGGAAAACATCCCGAAGGGATAAGGGTCCACTCTGCCCCAGAGCTCGGTGGGGCAATCCCATGGGCATGGTGAGGTGCAGCGGGGACAGGCTCCCTTCAGCTTCAGGAAGGGGATTTAGCAGTGGGGCGGGCCCAGGGCTGGATCAGGGAGGTTGTAGGCACTTCCCAGGCTCTCCTGGAAGCAGCCCGGGCAGCTCTGGGGCTTGGAGGAAGCAGCTCTTATTTCTTCTCTAATTTTAGACCTTTTTGGGGTGCTCAGTTTTCTCAACCACTGGTCAGCTGCTGTCTTCTCACACAAAGCGAGCGTGCATAAATTAAACCAGGCACACATACACGGATTGGAAACCATCCAGGAGCAATCACTTACACACCAGGGAAGGGCGTGAAACCCCCCATCTGCTCCCGGACTGAGGCAGCACAGCGAGTCCCCAGCCCAGCCAGCACTGGCGCAGCTCCCGGGGGCTCATCCCTCGGTGGCACTGGGGCACGCCACACTCCTGGAAGCCACATGGCAGGGGCACTGAACCGCCTGGGCAGATGGGTTATTTCGGATTCCCTGGCTGGGTTTCCAGGCAGGATGCTGCGGTGACCTCAGCAGAGGGGAGGGGACACGTGTGAGCGGCGAGGAGCTGCCGCCTGCCCGTGGCCGTGAGTCAGCCCGGGAAAGGTCACCCAGCGCAGAGGCAGCTCCGCTCCCATCACAGGGCACAGCTCTGGAGAAAGGGAGCTGCTTCCTTCTCCGTGTGCCTGCATCCCTGAGTGTTTCAGCAGCAACCAGACCTACAGAGGGGCTCCCAGTCAGGGCAGTGTTGTTGCCCGACGTTGGGACTTCTAACATCGGGCACGGGATGAGCGATGCACGGGGAAAATCCTGCCCCGGGGAGTGCAGGGCAGGTGACACGCAAGCCCAGCAGGGCAGGGGTGCTGCCCACAGACCCACAACTGCATGAGCTGCCCTGTCCCTGGGGCTGGCTGTTGGGAATTCCGAGTCCTAAATCCGCCTCTGTGATGGACTCAAATTCAGCCGGTGGGTAAATTGACCCTGCTGCATCCCAGGCGGAGGGAGGCACGGCCCCTCCCGGCAGGTCTCATCCTGAAACAGGGACAAAAGCATCACCTTAGCCTTCCTGGAAAATCTGCAGGAGCTGCCAGGGCAGTGCTTGGGAGAGGATGGATGGATACCAACGTCCCTGTCACTGGAATCAGATCAATCCACGGCACTATTATTTCCTGGAAACCACTGCTCCTCCTGGCTTCAATGAACTTTCTGCGGGCAGCTCCCTGGGTGTACAAACACCCTGACATCTCCCCGTGGGCTGGGCTGCTCCCAGTGTGGCCTCGTGCACTGCCTCTTCCCTGGGGTCCGGGACCCCCCAGCTCCTCATCATCACACCCTCATCCTCTGCCAGTGGGGAGGGGAAATAGGAGAAAAATCAATAGCTCCAGCCCAGGCTGCCGGAGGATTCGTGCATTTTTGCACTGGGAAATCTGATATATCGACCCCGTTCCTCAAGACCGCCATCGATGGAGCTGGTAATGGGAGGGCTCGGGGCTGGCCGGGGGGTGCTGGGGGTGTCCGAGCCCAGGGGCTGGAGCTCTATCGATCCTGCAAGTCAGGGCAGCATCTCTTGGTGCGATTTACTCAATTCTCTCCTTGTTCCACATCAAGCTCGCTCCCGACTTGCTTTTACTTCTGTATTTATTTATTCCCTGTCCTCCTTTCCAAGCAGCAGCAGTGAAGCCCCCGGTGGTCCCTCTGGAGCAGGAATCACCACGTGGGCAGGGCAGGGCGGTGGAGGATGCAAAGAGCAGCCTTTGCCCCTCCTGACGCCTCCGCTGCCTCTGCACCAAGACTGGGACGTGCTGCTGCTCCCCAAACCCTGGGATTGGGCATTATTTCTTCTGGTTTTAGTGGAGAGATGATTTCATCTTCCCAGATCCCCCTGACGCTGAACGACAAGGGAATTTAGTAAATCACACCAGTCCCCCTGACCCCATGGTCCAGGCTCAGCTCTGCTCATGGGGCCGGGGGGGTTCATGCTCCTAAAGCATTTCCTCCCATGCCAAACTGAGCCCCTAAATATCCAGGTGTCTTAAAATCCTTTTGCCTGAGGAGGAGGTGGGAGGAGGTCCGTGGCTCTCCTGCATTGTCTCCTGCGATGGAAAACCCTCCTCTTTGCGATTTTATGAGTGCCAGTAAAGCAAATTTTCCCTCTGCAAGACTCTTTTTTCTAAAGCTTTTTTTGAAGACTCCTTTTCCCCAGCCATGCAGGAGCTTTAAAAGTATAATTATATATTTTAAAAAAATCCCACCATGCTATTTATAAATTATTCTATACGCTCCCAACAAAGCAAGTGCCAGACTGCACTGGCGGAAAGCCCACTCCGGCTTCTCCTTGCTGGGTTTAAAAATGCAAATAACATTGCTTCTGTGGTTTTTTCCCTAACTACAACAGCACGGGGGGAATCACAATGCAAACTCTTTCCTGGAAAAGAGAGAGAGAGAGAGAGATGAGGAAAACGTGGCAGCCTGGTGCCGGTGGGGTATGGGGAGTGAGATCCAGACCTAAGGCCCAGCAACGGGGATCCAAACCTGAGCTCTGGGGACTGAGATCCAGACCCAAGACCAGGATCGTTTGGGACCAGCATCCCACCTCAGTGTTGCCTGGATTGCCCATGCCTGCCCTCCACCCAGCCATGGGCAGAAGGCAGCAGAGGCAGGCGGTGGCGGCCTTTTCTCTTTCGTTTAAGGCTTCTCCTTGCCCTTTCTCCCTTCCTGCATCCCTCCCCCAGGCCTGGATATGCAGAGCTGGGAGTTTTGAAACCTTTAGAGGAGTTGGAAAGCCCCGAGTGGCAGCAGAGCAGTGAAACACTAGGATGCTAAGCGTGGTCCCAAAGGGTGTCCGGTGACGGGAAGCAGGGATTTGCCAATCAGATATTTGAATGGAGCTGTTTCTACAGGGCCAGGGTGAGCAAAGAACCCAGCCTCTGCTCTGCCTCCACTGCTATCATCTGTCTCGGTTTAACGCCAAAAAAGAGCATTTATTGATACAAAATAAATAAAGGGAAGGGGGTGTCTCTGGTTACTTTCCGTCACGAAATTTGCCAGCCGTCGCATCAGAAGACGTTAATTTATTATACACCCCAGTACGTGTTCCAGGCAATGCCTCCCGCAAACAACAAAGAGAATATTTATTTCCTAATCCCCCTCCCTGCCCCCCGCCGCAAGTTATCTCCGGGAGCCCGACAGCGTTCAAAGGCTCGGGGCCGTCCGATCCCAGCTCCCGTCGGATCGCGGCGGGAGCGGGCTCAGCCCCCGGGCGATGGTATCGGGCCCACCGGCGCCTGCCGAGGTGAGGCACCGAAAAGCTGGTGACCTGCGAAATGCGAGCCGAGCTGCGGCACGGCGGCGGCTGGTGCCGGGGTCAGCGCCGGGCGGGCTGCGCTGCTGAGTGCGGAGCTGCGCGGGAAGGGCGCCGAAGCTCTGCTCCTTAAAGGGTTTGCTGCAAACGTAATTAAGAGATGGTATCGGCGAGCGCCGCTGTCGCTGCCAGGCGAATCTCAGCCCTCGCAAATCACAGATCCCCGGGCCTGCGACAGGACCCCCATAAATCTCCGCAGCAAACGAGCTCTGCGGGTGTCGGGGCAGCGATGCTCCGGCAGCTGCTGCCGGGGAGGGACGCTGTGCTGCCGAGGGCCGGCAGCGGGGATGGGATCGGCCCTGCGAGGGTGGGAAAAAGCTGAAAGCTGTCACCTGAAGTTGTGCCAAAGGTTGGGAGGCTTGAAGGAAACCAAAATTAATCCCAAACGCGGCAAATCCCCAAAATCTAGGAATTGGAGAGGGGCAGGCTTAGGGCCACTGAGCATCCTTGGGATAACCGAGGGTTGCAGCCCCACTCCGACCGGCTCCGGTTTGGTTTCTCAGGCCATGACCCAGCGGGTACCGACCCCGCCGGCCCCGGGGGTGTCTGTGTTCCGGGGCAGCCGTGGCCCTGTGCGGGTGGGTTTGCTCCAAGAGCTTCCCTGGAGCCCCTGCTCCCCCTCTGCCAGCCCGGACGGGCAGGGCGTTGATGGGCAGTGCAAGGGCAAAGGCTGTGGAGATCACGCAACTTCTGGAGACTTTCCCTTTCCCCTCCCCCTTTCTTTTCCCCTCTTCTCTTTTTTCCCTTTTCTCCCGGCCTTTCGTGGCCTGTCAGCCCAGCTTCCCTCCTCCCTCAATTCTTACTCTTGTTCTTTCCTGCTTTTTCTCCTACTCCTTCCCCCGTGTCTGTTCCTGTCCTCTGTCTTTCCCCTCCCTGATCCCTCCCCATCCTGTCATTTATTTTCCCCCATGCACACCAATCTCCCTGCCACACTTCTCCCCTTCCCACCCCATTCCCGTTTCACCTCATCCTCATCCCAGTCCCTTCCCATCACATCTCCATATACATCCCATCATACGCTGATCTCATCCCATCCTACTCCTTTCCCGATCCCATCCCCTTCCCCGTCCATCCCCATTCCATGCCCATCCCACTCCCATCCCTTTCCCATTCCCTCCCTATCCCATCTCATCCCCGTCTCATCACCTTCCCCACTCCCATCCCATCCCATCCCAT
>VZTI01003054.1:9052-113779 GCA_013397865.1 Struthidea cinerea | reverse complement strand
GCTGCGGCTCCGGCGCTGGGCAGCCCTTGGGGTGTCCGGCTCGTTAATTAATGAATTAATTGCTGCCTGTAGCCTCTTGCCGGGGGACGGAGGTCGGGGCACACGCGCGTTTCGGTGCTCGGCACCGCGCGCCCCCAGCCCGCCCCGGCGCCGCCGCAGCTCCGGCGGGGGTTCAGCACCAGCGCCGGTTCCCGGCCCCGGCGGCGGAGGAGCGGTGACTTTGAGAGGCTCCCGGCCTCCCAAGGGCGATCCCGCCGGGCTGGGCAGCTCCCGGCGCCCTCCCTGCCCTGCCGGGGACCAGCGGTACCGCTGTCGGCGCCCCTGAGCCCCGCGAAACAGGGCACCAGACCCCCAACAACTGCCCTGAGCCCCCCAAAACAAGGCAGCAAAGCCCCATCAACTCCCATTTTATGATCGTTTTTAAGTAAGGCTCTGCACCTCGCTGTTTCACACTCGCGTCGGGGCGTTTATGAGCACTGTTTACACCAAGTTCTGCTGCATTAATCGTGAATTATCTGCAGAATACGGCTTTCCATGCTTTATCGCGCCAGCCTGCTAAAGGTCACGCTGATTGCTTCGTTTCAGATTTATCACACCGGTGCTGGGCTCGGGTTTGACTGGACGGAGCTGGAGGTGGTTATTTGTAGTAAAACCATTTCCTATTTCAGCGTCAGCAGTAAAAGTGGCAGGTGCCAGCGATGTCTTTTCCACAAGTAATAATTAAATCTAGACAACGGAAAGCTGATTGTAGGACAGCCGTGATCAGCAAAACTTCTTAACTGATTGACTCGGTTAAAACCGTGCAGCATTTGTTATTGTTTGAAGGCCTGTATTTTCTCCCTAGGACTATAATAGCTATTTATTTATACTGTCCCTATTAATCTGTCTGCATTTGCAAGGAAAACCACATTTATCTTAGCTGGCTTTGTTGTAATGTCGAGCTTGAAAAGTTTATATCTGCCCTTTTCACTCTTCCTTTGTTTTCCTTTACCCGACTGCAGAGGAACGGGTGTTTAAATAAAAACTGCAGTTGGATTTGGCTTTACAACAATATTGTGATCTCCTTGAGTTATGTGGAGAGCTAGATGGCCGAATAACGCCATCGGTCTTTGAGGAGGAGGAAAACCATTGTCTTGATAAAATAAGGAACCGGCTTAGCTCTGCATCATTTCTCCGATGGGTTATCCCTGTGAGAGCTGTCTTCTGTTCCTGGAAACAGAAACTTGGATATCTTCCTAAGAGCAGGTTTGGAGGTGGGATGGAGGGGAAGGCAAGGGGGAAATAAGAGTGTGAGAGATCTGGCTGCACGCTGAGCAAACAGCTGTGGAGAGAGGGTAGGGAGACCCAGTGAACTACGACACCTTGATTATTGTGTGAAGAGCTCTGCTGCTCATCGGCCACTGTTGTCATGCTAGGAGGTTAATTTTCAGCTGTTTTAACTAGGGCAGTGTTATTATGTCATTCTCCCTTCCTCCATCCCAGTTTAAAATGTAGATTTCAGTAAAAACTTCCTCCAAGTTCCTACTCTTTCTAATCACAAGTAATCTCCTCCTTGGGTAGACAACTTAATGCAGGGTGACCGAAAACACGAACCTCACCCTCCCTTTCGGTAATAACTTTCAAACTCTTTGTTTGCCTTGTTGCAGCTGGCTGGGTGTGAGTCAGCCTCCTGCTCATGCATATCACAGCGGTGGAATAGCCCGGCATTTATTATTCAGTAACTGGTGGTCGTGCGGGTGCAGTGCACAAAAGCCCAGCACCACCTCAGTTCACTTGTTGGTTATACCTGAGGTGAGAAGCACCCAGCCCTCCTTTGTCCGGAGAAACTCCCAGGCGCTGACGGGCAAACGTGAGGTTAAAGGCTGCCCGTGTTACTCGTGTGCAGTACTGCCTGCAGAAGGTGTCACAGTAACATTTTAAAACCTTGTTGGTGTATTTAATGGTGTTACAATGTTTCTTCACCTCGCAGTTTACAGCGTTTCCTTCTTAATTAAAGCGGTAACCACCCTTTCAGAGCGAGAGATCTTCTCGGGTAGAGAACTCTGAAAAGATTCTTCCCGTTTCCAGCATGGTATTACATTCAGGATCACAGAATCCCGGAATGGGTTGGGTTGGAAGAGATCTTAAAGATTATCTTGTCCCACCCCTTGGCTGGGGCACCTTCCACTGTCCCAGGCTGCTCCCAGCCCCGTCCAACCTGGCCTTGGACACTGCCAGGGGTGCGGCAGCCACAGCTACTCAGGGCACCCTGTGCCAGGGCCTCCCCGCCCTCTGGGAAGATTTTTTCCCTAATATCTGATCTAACCCTGCTCTCTTTCCGTTTGAAGCCATTCTCCATGAAAGGATTAAAAGATGATGTGGAAATTTCTTTAAGTCATTCTGTATCATAAAGCTTGCATGCCCTCATCTTAGCTTTCTGCTCTGGCATTTGTAGTTACTTCCACCGGAGAGCAGGTGATTCGTGCAGTCGTTCAGCCCTGGAGTGTGGCAGGACCCAGGTGACCTGTGAGATCCTTGGATGGGATTTGGAGCGAGCGTGCCTGGGGGAGCTTTGCCAGCCAGACCAGGTGTAATCTGTTGGTGATAACGTCAGAAAGAAGAATGAGATTGTTGTGTTTTCAGTATCTAAAAATGTAATTTCACTTTCAGGTGGTCCTTAACAATTGACAGTCCTCAAAACTTCTTACCATTAATGTGATCTTTCCCTCCAAAAATAATCAGTTCAAGTATTTTAAGTATGCTTGTAGGAAGTATGGAAGTTACCCAGGCTTAGGGCTGGCAGTCAGTGTGAAAGCTTTAGGGAGAGAAAAATCCATTAATTTCCTTTAAACGGGCACAAGTAAGATGTGTTTTGATAGGTGTGACTTGGATTCTTATTTTCTTTCAGCAGAAGCTCTGCAGTGACCATTACTGTGCGTCTGCTTTTTGAGACGGAGCACTTGGCTTACAGAAAAGATGAAAAATGGCAATGAATGCTATTCTGTTTCATTAGCTTTTCCCAAAGACATTTACCATGACTGAGTCAACGTTAATGTGGAGCTTTACACAAACCTTGATTGGCTTGGTTTGGCTTTCCATGCCAAATTTCCGTCCTAAAGAGTTCATGAAGTGATGCGGATTGGATGCGTCACATTTACTGAGGAAAATCCATCCCCAGCTGATGGTTCTGGAAATCTAAGTTGGTGCAAACGACCAGGAGGGCTTTATGAGAGGACTGGTGGCAGTAACAGAATACCCAGTCCCAACGTCAAGGGATGTTTTTTCCTGTTGGGATACTGAGTGTCATTATCAGGCTGCTCCCCGGATGCAGCTGAGTTTAGAACAACGTATTGACAAATGCTTGAATTGTGGAAATGCTTCTTGATGATGTTAAATACGACAAAGTTTTAAACAACTTTGGTTACAATTTCAGGAACTGGCATCCCAAAACTTCCTAATTGTTAAAAGTAATGCTTCAAGCTTCTGTACTTGCTGCTTTCTCTGTGCAAAGCCCACAGCAGAGGGGAGCAGTGGTTTTGGGGGGGCATCTGGCAGTGTGGAGCAGGCAGGGCGGTGACCCATGGATGTGCCTCACTCTGGCAGCAGCAGTGAAAGGGTTTGCTCACCTTGTTTTAGGGGGTCTGGTAGTGTATTTTCTTCTGTGAAGTGGGTCACATTTTCCTAGCCTGTTAAACTGTTGCTGTGATGTGCACTGCCTCAGCGCACTTTTTGCCTTAAAAGTTTTGGGCCATTCATTTACCCTTCAGTTCCTTTGGAAAAATATGAAAACAGGAAAAACATGGAAACAAACAAAATCCCAACTTTCTGTGCCAGACAACTGAGTTCTCATTTCCACATAGTCAGTACTGAACAAATTCAGGTAACGCTTGCGTGAATTTCAGCTGATGCTTTTTTTTTTGCTGAGAGTTCGCTCTGCTGCATGTAATGTTCATTTTTGATGCAGTGAAGTTGTGGGGTTGTTAGTCCTCTGTTGATCCACAAACCCTCCTGGTTTCCTTTGCTCTCATGTCCCTCTCTGGATTGCTTTCAGGAGGAGAGCGTTGCTCTGCCTGCTCAGACTTCTAAATGCAAGTGTGTGTCAGCACGTCCAGCTGATGGAACTGCACAACTCAGTTGCACAGTTGCCAGATGGCTGTTTGGTTGCAGTTAATCTGGCCTGAATTTGTTTGTCTGCAGAAGTCTGGTGGCATTTTTACGGAAAATGTGCATAATACCTTTGAAATCGCAGCAACTGGGGCGGGAGGAGGAGCAGAACAGTTGTTACAGGGGCAAAGTTCATGGGAGAGATGGGTAAAGGTATGAGCAGGTGACCTCCCTTCCCTCCGAGGGAGACGCCAGGTTTTAAGTCCTTTTTTGAGAAGGGAAACGGGTTGCTGAGTTTTAGGCACCATTTCTCCCAGACACCACCTGCAGCAGGAAGTAGGTGTGGGGAGAGGAAACTGATAGCTGAGGTTGCCTGCTTGCCTTCAGAGTCTCTCTTGCAGAAGCCGTCTTTCAGTTTTTGGGAGGTGGCCAATTCTGCTCGTCAAACTCAGCTTCATGATAGGCAGTTCACACCCAGGCTTGCCACCTCCTGACACAAATCTGTTGTGCTATTTCGCTATTTGTCCTTCGGGCTGTTAGCGGACGAGCTTAGAGGAGCATAAGTGATTTGAAAGACTCCTTTAAAACAGTGGGGTTTTTTGAGTTTTAAGCTTTTTGTCCTTGATTTTGTTCACTGTTAAGGTTTGATGGCTGCGTTTTCACGTGTTTTCTTTTTGCCTTTTTTTTGTTCTCACGTGTATTTACACAAGTTTACTGCGGGTGCAAGGTGTAGCACTGGCAGTCTAAAGCAAGGCAATAACCCATTTTGTCTAGTTGGAGGGCAGAACGAGTAATTCTTGAGTGTTTCACACTGACAGTGATGGATAACTTTTGTAAACGATCAGGTCTAAAATTCTGTAATCTAGAGGACTAAACAGTTTAGGTGTGAAGGAGCACTGAGTCTTTCACTTTCAGGTTATTGGTTTACTTATGTAGGTCAGGAAAGCAGTAACAAAACCTGCTGCCCTGCAGCTGCCAGATTGTACTGTGTCAGCCTGCACGGGGAGAGGTCTGTGGGACGACTGACACCTTCAGCTTTCAACATTGTTTAGTGCAGGACTGTCAATGTTGTCCTTTTTAATTTCTTTCTTAAAAAATGACTGATAAAACCAGAGGTAGGAATTACACCGGGTTTACCTCTGGGTGGGTTAAGAGATGAGTTGTTACTTACAGTGACTTTCGATGTCCTGTCTCTTCTGGTTTGTGTATCCTGTGTCATGTGGTTGTGGTTCATGGAAAAAGTTACAGGTAGGTGAGGATGACAAGTGGGATGGAAAAGGAGGGAGGCTGTGTGACCACTGGGTGTGCAGAGGCAGGTCATGTGCTGCTGACCAGTGTGTTATGGGGGGAAGGGACTGAAGCGGCCAGCGTTCCTGAGGAATTTTAGGAAAGCACCAAGGGTAGGGGAGAGCTGTGCCACTGGAATGAGGATCATTCAGCAGCGGCTCAGCTGGGAAAACAATTATGCAAGTGACCTTTGTTGAGACCTCTGTGGACTCAGGAGCCAGACCTTTGAGAGATGCCAGAGCTGCCGGTGTAAGCAGCCACCTTGCGTATCTCGTGATAAACAGACTTGTCCTTTAGACCTTGTATTTACCTAACAGGATTGTAACCACCGGGTTACAACAGCGCTCAGGTCCCAGCTGCTGAGCTGGTGGTTTTTACCTCGAGGGCGCCGGGGGATTTGCCATTTAGGCTGGGAGGTTTTGTCCTGGACACTATGACACACACCTCTGCTTCTGCTGTCTTTCAAGACTGTAGAAGGATGGGCTATTTTGGGAATCGGGCAGAATAGATAGGAACTAAGAAGAGCTGAATGATTTTTTTGTGATAGATTTCTGTGGGCTGAAAAGTGAGGGAATAAGATCAGTTTTTTTCAGTGGTAGAGGGTATTCATGTTTATGGGCATTAAGTTGTGAGGTGTGTGTAAGCAAATCACTTTGCAGTAGGAGTGGGTCCTTCCTGGTGGCTTCTGGTTCCAAACTTACGGTTCAGGTTATTCATAGAATCCTGGAATGTTTTGGGTTGGAAGGGACCTTAAAAGATCATCTCGTTCCAACTCTCTGCCATGGGCAGGGACACCTTCCACTATCCCAGGTTGTTCCAAGCTCTGCCCAACCTGGCCTTGGACACTTCCAGGGATGGGGCAACCACAGCTTCTCTGGGAACCCTGTGCCAGGGTCTCCCCGCCTTCACAGTAAAGATTTTTTTCCTAATATCTAATATAAAACTGCCCTCTGTCAGTTTGAATCCATTCCCCTTGCTCCTGTCACTGCAGGCCCTTGTCCCAAGTCCCTCTCCAGCTCTCCTGGAGCCCCTTTAGGCCCTGGAAGGGGCTCTAAGGTCTCTCTGGAGCCTTCTCTTCTCCAGGCTGAGCACCCCCAGCTCTCTCAGCCTGTCTCATGGTAGAGGTGCTCCAAGCCTCTGATCATCATTGTGACCCTCCCCTGACCTCACCTCAATCCTTCAGTCACTGATCTGAACTCAGTTTATGTGATGTGAGTGAGCAAACCTTTAATCTATGCCTGGAGTGGCACCAGCACCTCAACAACTGTCTGGAAAGAGGCCTTCCAGAGAGGAGCTGCGAGTGATGAGGTTCGTGATGTGGTGCCTCCCTCGTGGCTCTGGTGAAGGAGGGGGGACTGCCAGGGGTGCTCTCTATGTATCTGTAGGACCTCCTTGCCTCCTGGACCTGCTGCTGCTGTGCTCCTCTCTTTGCTGGGTGAGTGGCTGCTCTGTGCTCTCTGGGAGGCAGCTCGTGGTGCCTCCAGGACCTGAAACCTGGCTAATGACTCTGGCTGGTGCTAATGTTGCCCTTCAGTTCCCACCTCTAGAGAAGGCTGTCACCCTTGGTTCCCTAATCTCCTTCATCACGTTGTCTTCAGCTTTTAGGATGTATGTGTATTTTTGTACTCCTATATAACAGTGATGAGAAATCCCTGAGGCTGCTTTTCCTCCACAACTCCTTCGTGTCACGCAACACCTCAGGTTTTGTTGTTATTTCTTTATTTTTTTTTTAGTGTAAAGCCTTTAGCGTCCTACCCACTGGGAAACATTTTTCCAAAGGAAGATGTTGAAATGTACAGTTGGAATAAATTTTATAGATTAGTAAGATAACAGGCTTTAGACAAAGCAGTCGGTAAACATGAACCTGTTTCACTTGTGAACAGAAATACGTGTGATAGCCTTGACATCACGTACCATGGCTTTCTGTGCCTGTCTGCGGGATAAAAGGGCTTTAATTGCTTTTGTTTTCAAACAGGCATATCAAAACAGTGTGATTTTTTTTCCTCTCTTTTAATACTAACCGTGTTCCTTGTTCTCTGCCTCTCCCTTGCAGGCTCTGAAAGAGATGCTATATGCGGCTGTGGACCAGGCCCCTTCTATAGAAGGTAAGCAAATTGTAACCCACAGTCATGTTTTTCTTGGCACTGGACACGTAGTCCTGCTACTTTTCTGTCCTCAGTCCTCCTAAACTGGTAAACTTAATATCCTGATGGGCAAATGCCTGTCCTTTCACAGCCTGCATGCTATTTTTGATTGTTAGGACTCTGTGTCCTCTTTCATTGGGACAATAAATGTCTTTGTATAGTTTGAGATGGCAACAGCTGGATTCCTCTTGCTTATAAGGTCATTCAGTGGTGGAAGTACTTTCCTCATTGTTTGAGAATAGACCTTTGTTTTCCTGTGAGAGCCAGCCACTCTGGGAGACAGCTGTGCTGGAGAGACACTGGTTTGTTACTGGTGATGTGAGCTGGAAGAGTCTCATCCTTCTGTTCTGTGTCCTCCCTGAAGGCTGTGCTGCCTCTCCTACGTGGACATGAGTATATCTTCTTGTTTGCACGTGTTTGTTGCCTCTGACTGCTCTAGAGTATTCTAGTAAGGCGTTTGGTTTTAAGCTCGTTGCGTTTTGGATAGTTTGTTTAATTAACTGATGATCTGTGCAAAATTTCATAATGGAGCGTTTTACTTTCTGTATCTTCCTTCCTTTTGTTGTCTTTAAAGTACTGAAGAGTTTTTGCCTCTGTGTTTGCTTCACTCCTTACTTTCTTGTCCTTCATGTGGATTTCCAACTGATTTATAACCTCCTTACCTTTATTATTTTCACTTTGATTGCGGAGTTAATTTTACTAATTTCTGGACGTGGCTCTGGGCTTCTTTCATATTTATAGAGCAGGAGAACAAGTGCTGCTCCTGGTGTAGTCAGTTGTCTAACATCAGTAATGCTGGTCACTCTTCATGTTAGGTCATTAATTACTTTCCTTTTGTTGATTAGAAATGGGAAATGAGGTGTGATGTAGTTAACATAATGTGATCGTTTTTTAAAATTTAACTCAACTCCACCTGCTCTTTGATTGGAGTTTTAAAACCAGAGCTGCAACAATTAATAGGTTAAGAGAGTGTGTGTGGGATGGGGCAGTCTGTCCTTAAACTCTTCAGAGGTGCATTCCAAGCTGAAAACTTTGTGGAAGCAATGCTCGGGGAGGTGTAATTTTTAGGTATAACCTGACACTTCGTAGCTCACTCTACTCATCCCGCTAATTTTGTTAAATGAATCACACTTTTCTCTGAAGTGCAGGTCCTAGAACTAGGTTTCTAAAGGTTATGGTCCTAGAATCCAAAATCTGTGGGTTATCTTTGGAAAACTCAACGTACACTGGCGAAGATGAAAGTCTTGCTTTTATTATTTTGAGTAGCAAAATTGCATAAAACCCATCCACAAACCTTTCTCCCCAACAACATAAGACTAAGAGGAACTGAAGTTTTCCGTGCAGGGCAAACTGACTGTGTTAACTTTTCAGGACAACTTACTAATTTTATTGAAAATCCAGCATTATTTTTATGGGAGACTGGAGCTCCCATATATATGAGACTCCCTTATATTATAAGACTTTTTTTCCCCCGTCTCTTTTGTCCGTTGGTTTATTATTGACAATGTGAGCAAATGGTGTCTGTGCTAATGAAGCTTTGTAGGCTGATTTTGGAATGTGAGTTACTGGGCTTGGCTAGGGATATCTCGGATTTCAAGGTGTGCTCTAGTTGCTGGTTGTAAAGTGTTGTAATTCAGCATTTTGATTTCTCTATTTTCAATGCCTGTGTTACAGTGGTGTTCTGTAATGTGCTGTGATGTTCGTGTGCAGACGCATTTGGCAAAGCAAGAGGAGGTGAAGAATAAAATTATATTCTATTTATGCTCTTTTAAACACTGTAAGGATTTTAACTTGTGCTTCTGCCTCCTTTGATGCTTTAAAAGCCTCAACAAAAGGAAAGCAATAACTTAAGACAGTTTCCATCAGTAGAACAATGTTCTGGTCATTTTTGAAGGGGTTGGGTCTTTTTCTCTGTACTGTAGAGAATATAATCCAAACTGTTTTGAACCACTCCTATTTAAGTCTGTCTGCCTGACCCGCCCTTAAGTGGAGAGCAGTTACACTAATTCCTTCACCTTTTGTGCTGGAAATGGATCAAGACCATTTCTCCGTTCCTGCTGCTTACATCCTTCTCCTTTTTAAGCCCTTCTGCCTTTGTTCATAGAAGCTTTAGGCCAGGTTTAGTGCATAACTGCACGCAAACTGTGCCCAAAAACACTGCTCTAGTTCCTATCAGAGGAGATGGAGTAAGTTCCTTGCATTTCGGGAGGGAATGTAGTCGCTATTGTCCGGGGCTGGCTGTTGGCCTGCATGTTTCCAGTTTAATATGGATTTTGCAATGGATACTTCTGTGTTATTTTGAGCTTAGCCGAGAAACTCCGGGGCTGTGCTACTGAAAGCCAGCCTCCCAGTATGAGCCTAGTGTAATCTCATTTTAGGCTGGTCTAACTAAAATCCATTTGCTAATTGATCTAGTTGATCACAGACATGCTGCAGAGATCCAGAGCTGGCTTTGATTTACCTTGCATGAATTGTAGCTAATCTTTGGATAATGTATCGGATTGTGAAGACGAGGGAGTTTTGTACGGCAAAGCTGAGGCTGTTCCTGGTTCTTATTCTGCTCAGCTGGATGTGTAATCTGGCATTTGTGAATGAATTTCTCAGATTTCTGCTGTGGGCTGCTTGCTATGTCAGTCAATAAAATTTATGTATAGATAGAAATGCTTCCTTATTGCTTAGGAGAATGCTGAAAGCACTTTGGAAATTCTTTAAGACAACGAAAAAAACTGCTACCCAACCAAGGCTTGTTGTAAATAATAGGCCAGGCAGGTAACAGGTGAACCATGCATCATGAATAACTTCCTTTGGGTTTGTATTTAGGCATTTTCTGTTTGTGGATGGGTAAACAAACCTAACTTCAGAATGACTCTTAAGTTCTGCAAGTGATAGTTCCTTGTGCTACTTTAGTGGACAAAGTGCTGCTGGGAGGAGGATCTTGGCTCTAAGTTGTGCAGTTTATTCTGTGGCTATGTGGTGACCCTTCTCACTGTGCTGCATTGAATCACACCTATGTCTATCTGCTTTTTCCTATTTTCAGGTAATAAACAGGCTGTGATTTTAACAAAAACCTTGTGGATATGGATAAGCAAAACCTATCAAGGCTGTATGGTAGGAGGAGGTTGTTTATAGCTGTCCCCTCACACAGTTGCAAGGTGCTGTGGCTCCCTGTGTTTCATGAGAGTTATTCCAGACCGTAGCATGTCTTTTTTGGCAGTTCCTGGCCGTACACATAGATTTCTTTAATCTGTTCAAAGATACATTTTTTTTCATCCATCTGTCTCCTTTGTAATGACAGTTTTTCTGTGCCAGTGTTATTCCTCCAGACACTTCTCATCTTTTTACAAGGCACTCCCCTGATGACACCTGCACCATCCTTGCACCTGAGCAACATCTGTACTAAATTAGCGTTCAGTCTGTTAATTCAATCCCGTGCACGTCCCTGGAAAAGCCATGGAGTGATGCTGGATCCCCAGCTGTGCGATGAGACTTGCTGGCTTTCTGGAGAGTTCCTCGGCGCGCGTTTGCTTTGTTGGCTGTTTGTTGCGTTCCGCTCGCTGTTACCGGAGCAGTCGGGATGAGCGGGTGCTGCTCCCACGGTATCACTCACGGCTCCTGAGGCCCCGTGGCACGGCAGGGAGGCCTGAATGCAATGTGCCAGGTCGGGCACCCTTTCTTGACCCTAAGATACCTTTGGCAAGAATCTGGGATGATTTAGAGGTGAAACCCGAGCGTGGCTCTGTTTTCTTCTGAGGCAGAATGTGCAGTACTGCAAAAGCATGAAATTCTGGCCTCACTCTCTGGGAGCATGCTGGGGGCTTTTTTTGTTTTGGTTTTTTTTTGATTCCTTGTCCTCTCACTGCTTCCTGTCCCATTTGTCACCTAAGTAAAACAGGTTACTGGACCACTCTTGCTGGGAGTGCTCCCGATTATTCCACTCGGTGAGCAGATGTGTCGGCACCTCCCCAAGCTCCTTACGATGCCGCTCTTCTCGGCTGCAGCGGACACGAAAGTGCAGCTGTGAATTATTCATCCTGATTGTCTGCTCAAATGGACAGGGGCCACTCTAAATATTATTTCCTAGAATATTTGCCTTCCGGATATTTAACTTTAGCCTCCCTTTATTACTTCTGTAAGCAAATATCGTTGTTGTAATATCACATGGTACAAGAGTGTCCTGTTGTATCCTCTTATTATGGAGATTACTTAACCCCAATCCTGAATTCCAGTGGCACCTTTCAAACAAGGCTCTCTCTGGTTCTGTGGGGTGGAATGGTGTAATGGGCTAGGAGTGGGGAGTACGGGTGCTCTAGGGTAGAATTCAAACCCTAAAGTAAGAGGTGGTGTTAAAGTAACTTTGATTGGTAGGGGAAAAGCTTTAGTGGTGATGGAGATCCTCTGCTGGTGCCTGTAATCTTTGTGGCCACCTGTTTACTCATGATGGATTAGGAAAGCAAGAGGTGCAAGTTTGGGACATTCTGAGAGTGCCAGCACTGGCAGTGTGTCCCATGTTATTCCACCCTTGTTTCTGCTTCCATTAGTAAAGCACTTGCCCTGTTAACTGACAGTTACAAATCTTTAGTCTGGATTTATTTGTGTTGCTGAATAAACAAAACAGTATTCTTTAGGGGGATAAATAATCTCGGTGAATAAGTAGGGTGTGGGACATCACATTCTGTTTCTTTCCAAAGGAAGTTATGAGCCTGACAGTTTCTGTTAAACGCAGACATGCTTTGTAGGGTTGATCAAAGGCTTATGATTTGTCTGTGTATATGCAGATGTCTTCTTTTTATTTCAAAATACACATTTATTTCCAATTGCTCAAGCTCACTTTGTAGCAGGTTGAGGTTTTGTTTACATGGGAATGCTTAAGGCTTAAAAGAGTCTTCAACACAAGTGCTGCACATCAGAAGCAGCCACAAAGAGATTAATGCTTTGTCTTTATTTCACTGTGTTGTCACACACCCGTGAGGACATGGGGGTTGGTGCCCTACACCCCAGATGAAGGTCCTTGGTTCTGTGTAGGCTGTAATACAGTCTGGAGGCCTCTGTGTTTATAATTAGTATGTAAACTAACAAAAAAATAAATATAATCCCATGACAGTCCTCAGCTGGAGACCTGATGCCAGGTATTGGATTAGCTGTAGAAAAATAGGTTATTGGGCTTGTGGAAAACGTTAGCTCCCAGGGTGTGCAAACGGTGGACAGGAGGAGAACTTGGCCACGCACCAGCATTTAGAGAAGGAGATGATGTCTGGTTCCTCTTCCCTGGAGCAATAAAATTTGAAAGGTAAACAGCGCATATGGTTGGAGTAGGGTCCAGGGAGAACAGCTGGATGCTCACTAAAATATTTGGAGCACAGATGCCTGTGTGAAAATGTGGAGTACCGTGTGTTTGTGTAGAAGTCATTTTGCTGACAGAAGCGGTTCGGTGCTCCCAGCAAGGCAGCACAGAGGCTGCTTTGTACCGAGCCCTGCCGCTGTCTGTGCCTTCAGAGCACGCCCACCCACACCGCGGGTACAGTGGTTTCCTCTGAGGTGTGGAGCACAAACAGACTGGATTGTGCTTAACCAGTGATGAGTGTAACGTGGACGTGGAATAAAGGTCAGGTTAGGCACAGAGCTGGAGTCGTAGAGTGGAATCAGAGCGCGGTTTGGGTTGGAAGGCACCTGTAAAGGTCTTCTAGTCCAGCCCTCCTGCCATGGGCAGGGACACCTCCCACTAGACCGGGGTGTTCCAAGCCCCATCCAGCCTGGCCTTGGACACTTCCAGGGATCCAGGGGCAGCCACAGCTTCTCTGGGCACCCTGTGCCAGGGCCTCCCCACCCTCACTGTGAAAAAACCGTCTTCCTTATATCTAATCTAAGATGACCCTCTTTCAGATTAAAACTGTCTACCCCCTGCCCTGACACAACAGGCCCTGCTAGAAAGTCTGTCCCCAGGCTGATGGGTAGT
Organism: Struthidea cinerea; assembly: GCA_013397865.1. Lineage (NCBI taxonomy): Eukaryota > Metazoa > Chordata > Aves > Passeriformes > Corcoracidae > Struthidea > Struthidea cinerea. The sequence continues at coordinate 100,312 of VZTI01003054.1, read as the reverse complement.
GACTGAGTGATTGACGGTGCCTTGCTGATTGTGGAGACAACCAGCCAGTGCAAGGTTCGATGTCACTACTGTCCTGTAGACCACAGGTTCTCCCGTTGTGGTCTGAGAAGTACATTCAGGGCCTGCTGGTGTGCTCAGGCTCCTGTCCTGCCTGCAGCTGCTGTGAACTCTCTCAGTTCTTAGAAACCACTTGTTCCAGAAAGTCTCCTGGAGCCAGTGGGAGCCTCCCTGGGGCTCTCAGGGTGGTGTGGAACCATGTAGGGTAACCAAGAAGGTCATGGGGGGTAGGTGGTTTAGCAGGTTCGTCACCGTTTCTTTATGGAGGAAGCTCGTGATTGTGGTCGGTGGAAATGCTGGAGTTCCTCACCCTTTCCATTTGCCCCATGGCCAGCTCGTGGCTGATACTCTGCTTCATCTGTGTGCACAAGCCTGGAAACTCGTGTGGCTGCTGAGGAAGCCTTCTGCCTTTTCCTCTGCTTTGTGGTGTGCTCTGTGTGACTTCAGCAGCAGCTCAGGCTGCTCTGACGCATTCATGTTGTGTGAAGAACTCGAGTCCTCAGTGTACCAAAGAACAGGCTCAAGGCTTAGGAACAGGCATCTCATTGAATCATAGGACACTCTGAGTTGGAAGGGATCCACGAGGATCATAGAGTCCCAACTCTTATCACTGCACGGCCCCATCCCCAAGAGTCACACCATGTGCCCGAGAGCACTGTCCAAATGCTCCTTGAGCTCTGTCAGGCTTAGAGCTGTGACCACTTCTCTGGGGAGCCTGTTCCAGTGCCCAGCCACCCTCTGGATGAAGAACCTTTTCCTAAGACCCAACCTAAACCTCCCCTAACACAGCTTCAGGCCATTCCCTCCCTGTCACTGGGCACCAGAGGGCAGAGATCAGTGCCTGCCCCTCTCCTTCCCCTCATGAGGAAGTTGCAGACTGTGATGAGTCTCCTTTTCTCCAGGCTGAACAAACCCAGTGACCTCAGCCTCTCCTCATGTGGTTCCCCTTCGCCATTGCTCTGTAATTTTGTCCTGTGCCCTTTTCTTCTTTACTTCAGCGTCCTTTGGTATTGACTGCTGAGAGGTGTTAAACCCGGGCTGATCCAAGAGCTGGGTGCAGCACAGGAGGTAACGGTGGAAGCTGGTCCTGGCAGTGCAGGCTGGCCCACAGGAAAGGGCTGGACCTAGAGTGGACCTAGAGGCAGGTTTCTCTGGCAGGTCTGCAAACCTCCTGCTGCAGAACGGGTGTAGATGGTTCCTTAAGGACGTGTGTAGGGTAACAGCAGCGCTGGAAATGCTCAGCTGTGCCTTCATGTTTTTCTTTTTCCTCCCTGCGTTTGCTTTCCCATACATGAAGATGCCAGTCTGTGGTTAGAGGAGTTAACAGTGCTTGTAATTCAGCTGGAATGTGCCTGGTTTCATGTTAATGGTCAGAACTCAAGGGTTGGAAAGCAGATTTGCAAGGCTGGGAGATTGACAGCCTGCACTCCTGGGACAGCAGTGAGACATCAGACAGCACGGTGGCTGTACACATGAAGAGCACTGCACATGTTTATGCAAGAGGCCAGTATTTATTGCTTTGTTTCAAAAAAAGGCTTCACTAGACATCTTAACAGCAAGATTTAGTGTGTGTGCGTGTGTGTGTCTGAGGCAGCCTCTGGCTTTCTAGTCATTCCTTTGGCACTGTGTTTGATGTAGGTGACTTGAATTATTAGACAATTAAGATTTTTGGATGAGACTGTAGCTACTTAGTGAATAATGCAACATGAATTAAGTTTGATTGGTTTCTCTCTCTTTAAAAATGCATGCTGTGGGCAAGGGAGTGAGCAGAGTGCCCCTGGAAGGAGATCTCATTCTTCTGCATCATAGCTGCTTGTAAGATGCCTTAGAAAAATGGCCAAGCTGCCAATGCCTCTGGAGCGGTGGCATCTCTGTGTGACGTGGTGGGGGACCAAAGGCTGTCGCTCCTCCTGGAGCAGTCCTTTGTGTTCTCTTGGTCTGCTGTAAGGCCACACCACGCAGAGACTGTTGCACAATCGGTCTCTCAACGTGAGAAGGTCTGTCTCTTGGATTAAGTGATGTTTCAATTAGCAACAACACGGTGATAAGTCAGCCCAGTCGTGGTGACGTGTCTTTCCTGATTTCTGAAGTAAAAATGAAAGCTAGTTGCGTATTTCACCTGTGTTGGGTTTTTTTTAAATGCTGTATCTGTAGCCTTACAGCCTGACATCCTTTTTGTAAAAGCAGATAATGAGTTCATTTTAGAATGTAATTGTGCTTTTTTGTAAATACATAATCCTTAACTTTAGTTACAGCTTGAAACTGCAAAACTACAGCACCAAGCCACTGTTAAAAACAAATTGCTTCAAAAATTTCTGTATTACTCTATTTATTACATGGCCATGGAGTTAAGATATTTTAGATTGTTTTATACTGCCTTTGTTGAGTGTGGCAACCTTTTTGCCCTGAATTAGTACAGCCTAAGTGTGAAAGTCTGATCCTATAGTTCAGTTCTTTTGGGAACTGGGAATGGGAAAACATGGAGAGGTATAATGCATATTTTACTAACCTGTGGTACGACAAGAGTACATAAAACTCCTTAGTTGGAAGGCAGCAGCACCATGAGTCAGAGTTGTCTATGTTTAACTAAAAATCACAAAGAAAACTGCATGAAAATACATATATTTATTTTTTAAAGTGGTTTTTCTCTGCCCAGGGTGGTGACTGGGACCACAGAGGGCACAGACATCACTGGGATGGTGCAAAGCCTTTCTGGGCACTGACTCTTCCTGAATTGCGCACTCAGCAGCTTGACTTGCCCTCTGCAAGGGGGAAGCCTTGTTTATCTCCTAGGAGATGGAAAACCAATTTCTGCTTCTTGATGAGAAGCTGGCAGGCTATTTGACTAAACAAGAGAGGCAAGGCAGTGTGGTCGAGAAGAGGGGAATTGCATGCCATAACATACCAATATAAATGCAATTTATTTTGCATGTGCTATAAAGCCCCAGGCACACGTTTTAGAGGGGGAGTGAGAATTTTTTGCATGCTGAAATGCCAGCTCTAAATAGAAAAAGAGACAAATTTGGCATCCAGACTGTGTTTGTAACCTTGGTTTTATTTTTACCGTAATTGCTTTGCATACTTTTATAAATGCTCCCAACGTCTTTGTGGGGCAAAGTGTAGAGGAGCTGCAAAGATCAGCGCGGGTGAGCTGATGACTTGGGATCTGTCTTGTCCCACAGTTGCAGACTTGTTCTGACACGTGGCCAAGGCTGCTATTCTGGAACCTCCTTGCTGGGATCCCATCCCAGTTCAGTGCCAACCTCTCTGCTTCTCAGTCCTGTCATGGGTCAGCTGTAGGGGAAAAATGGGCACTGCTGCTCTAAACCCCCATTTTTTGTTTTCATTCTCTCCTGTTCCAGCTGATTGACCGTTTATATGAGTTTGTTATGAATTTCTTTGGTTTTGATGCTGTGTGTCAGAGCATCAGCAGCATGTATGGTGTGGTTGCTAACAGTGAACCCAGGCCCTTTATGGGCTCAGCTGTTGCAGTGAGTCACAGTGAGGCAGTAAAATGGGGTAATAATGAGCAGAATTGGCTGGTGGACCTATGAAGTGAATTCTATAAATAGCTTAATGGAATTTGGCTTGTACTTCAGTGTTTTGGTGTGACTTTGTCTTCCTTAATCAGAAGTAGTGATTAGAGAGCAAGGAGAGAAATAATCTGAGAGCCTGATAGGGCATTCCATGTTATTTCGTGGTCCTTGAGCTCTGCAGCAGTCCAAGGCAAAGGTTCACTTTCTCCCCTGCCCAGCCACAGGAGAGCACAGCTCTCCATTAGAAGCCTGGGTCAAGGCTTGGTTCTGCCTGCACCTTGGTGAACACAGGTGCAGGAAAACAACTTCTGGAAGTTTCATGTGCTGTTGAAGCCTTTAGGAGATTGCAGTTCACGGTCATCTAGAGACAAGAAACCTTCCCAGGGAGGATGAAGGAAAGGGAAAAATCAAAATACCTTCTGCGTGTCTGTGATCAAACTGGATTAAATGCTGCTCACAGGTGATAATTGTGTATATAGAGATTACATTTTGGATGCTGTAGGTGATCTTGACGTGACAGTCATTTATGGTGTGGAATTAATTAATACGACATCAATAAGACTTGTTTATTAAAGCTTCATGTTGCAAAGGATAAGCCAATAAAATATAGACTGTGAATGAAATTTTGAGCAGTTGGAGGCAGAGAAAATAGAGACAGGATGCTGAGCCTAAAGGGCTTGCCACACCTGATCAGCTCCATCTGCTGTCCTGATCCTGCTGAAAAGTGGCTGCTGGTTCTGGTCAGCACTTCAGATCCTGCAAAAATACCCCATGCATCAGGTGTGAGTTTTAGCAATATATCAGCAACAGGGAGCCTGCCACAGCTTTATTGCTGTTCTCTTCAGCAGATGTCCTTTTTGTGGTGAGGCCTCGGAAGGGGAAGGACCGAGGAGGGCAGTGAGGGGAGAAGCAGAGTGTTCATCTGTGTGCAGCCAACCTGCCAGGAGCTGGTCAGGGCTCGAATCCTGCTGGCTCACACTTCCATGGGCATGAGGGCACTGTTCTCCCCAGCTCTGCCTTTGCCTCTGCTGTTATCTGCACCCATGTCTTCTTGGAGGGGAAGATTAGTTTGCTACCAGTGGTGTTAAATAGGACTTTGAACTCAAGCCTCAAAGGCTCCAAAAGTCCTGACAGAAGAGCTTTCAAATCTTCCTCTCCCATTTTAGAGATCCAAATGCAGCTCAGCTAGAATCGATCTGTTCCAGTTTCCCTTTCAGTTTCTTCTGCTTGCAGGCAGCTCCTCCAGGTTCAGTTCCAGGTGTTGTTCTGGGCGGGTTGAGCAGGGTTGATGTGGTAGTAGCAGTCGAGATGGAGCAGATCTAGCTCGGGAGGAATCCAGCATTGCAAAGTGCCTGATCTGGGCTTGGACTTGCCTAAGCACAAATCTGAGTAATGAATCAGTCATCAGACAGAGAATTCATTTCCCTGGGGACATGGAGAGGGAGGCTGGTACAGCCCAGCTGTCAGTCAGGGGTTGCTGATGCAGGAACTCTTCACCAGCTGAGAAGGTTCCCCCTGCTCTTGGTAATATAATATGTTAAGGCTCAGTTGCCAGATCCTTTAGTCTGGTATTTCAGTAGTAACACGAGTCCTTCACAGCGAGTGCTTAAAGGCTTTGGTCTCTTTACCTAACCTACAGGGATCTGTTAACTGGCTGTTTTGAAACCAAAGGCAGCAAACCTTAATTGTAGCAACTCTGCTGTCTTCTACATGTGAGGCAATTCTATTGAATCCTTTTTGTGTGGCCAGCAGGGCATGCCAGAGGGTTTTGCCATCTCCATCCATTTTGGGAGTGATTTCATGGTTACTGAGGTATATGGGTCACAGTGGGGTGAGTTTGGGAAGAGACCTTTCTGCTCTGTCACCCTCTTTCAACCTTGGCCGCAATTCTCGTTTTGTTTTGTCCTGTTTGGGTTTATTTTCCCTCTCTTGTTTTGCATTCAGCAGTAGCATGTGGCTCATGGTGGCTGGTCTCATGTGTGATAATTATTTTCTGAGATGTTTGGGAGCTTTATCAAGTAAGGAAGAGGAATTACAGCATTGTGTGCTGTTCTGTACATAATTAGTTCAACGTCTATTTGAGATTTTCACTTGCGTGCGCCGTTTCAGGCCTCAGAGAGGTTAAAAAAGGCTTGTGTCATTCTTTTCCTGCCTTTCCCCAGCATAACTCCCAGCTGTGCCAATCCTCTGGGGAGTTGCCGTTGTGGCTCTTGGCCAAACTCTCAATTTTTCTGTTACCTTTGCTGGACAAGCACCACGTGCAGTCGCAGATAAATGAATGATTCTCTGCTGTAGCCAGGGGAAGCGGCACAAGAACTTCAAGATAATGGTTGTTACTGTGGGCTTTCAAATTTATTTTTTTAATTAATACTGGATAGTACCTCCCAAATTTTAGCTTCAAGTTTGCCTTAGCTTTCTGGTGCCCACAGGGCTTTATTTTTGTTACCTCCTATACTGAATTGTGTTGGAAGTGCAACATTTGAATATTGCAGGGGGGTTTATTCTCTGCATTGCAAGAAGGCGGGAGTTCTGTGAAACTTTTTGCTTGCACTCCTTCCTCTGAATATTCTGCAGTTACTTCAGCCAAGATCATGTTGGAGTTTGAAAATGGTCTTCTTCTGACAGCATAAGTCTGGAGAATGAAGTGTTCAGTTTCTGGTGCTGTAATGTTGCTGTATCACCACTTTATGCTAATTGCAGGAGATCCCCTTGAAATAATCTAAATTAAAAAAAAAAAAAAAAAAAAGAAGGGGAAGAAGTTTAGATGTAGGGCTAACTTCACAACTTCCTTAAGTTCTTTTGCAAATGTCTACCAGGCCTTGTGATTCTGCTGTGGTGAGATTTTTAAATAGAGGAAGTAAAGCCAAACCTCTCAGCATAATATATGAGGTTTTCGTCTTTTAGGAGTTCCTTGTAACTGTAACCCGAAGAGGTAGTATTATTTTAGTTAATTATATTTTGTCAGATGAAAATAGTCAGCTGTAACAGAAGGGAGAAAACTGCCACTGTGAGTTCTCTTCCCATTCTTGTCTTTACTTTTTCCAGTCCATTGCCTAGGCTAAGGCAATACATCTTGGACTGCTTTGGAACTGGTGTTTTGCCATTCTCTGTTTTTCACTTCTAAGTTTATTTACGGAAATTAGCAAAAATAAGGAAGTGCTTCATGTGCAACGCTTGGTTGCTTGAGCGTTATGTGTGGTCAGAGTTGACAACTTCTTTGTTTAAGGCACTGGATACAGATTTGGGTTGGGTCATCATTCTGTTTTCAGTCTTTCGAGACTGACATTGTTGATATTTTTTAATACTGGGTCCTGCTTCTGGATTTTCAGTTCGACTCCAGTTCGGCTGCGTTGGAAGCGAGTGCAGCTGCTGTGCGCTTGGATTGCTCTGCGCTAATTCTCTCTGTTTTGCATAACGTTGCCGTGAGCTTCCTTGGAAAGTTGATTTATCTTGATCTTCAGTTTCCCGTGTTGGAGGGTGACAAGAGGTTATTTGAACTGAAAACAAAGGCTCGAATAGCTATTTGAAAACTAAACAAAGCAGGGAGTGTGCCATCTGAGAGCCAGTTCGCTCTGTTTCATCCGGTGCTGCTCTTGCACACCACGCTTGGGGGAATTTTTTGTTGGTGGGGAGGAAAGTTCCCAGTTGGGTTGCAAAGCCTGTGGCTATTTCTGAGGAGAGGCAGAGAGGAGGCAGAATCCACCCACCTCTGCCCAGCGACCTTAAATTCATCTCCTGGGCTTTCCTTCAGTGCGTGGGAGAAAATCTATCTGCTCAGATCCTAATAAGAAATGGCCTATTTAATAAGCGTGCTGTACATGTATTTATTTACAAATATTCTTGGTCTGTAATTAAGGAAGGCAGCTCTGTTCCGTGCTGCCTGGTGCTCACTTCCAGGCTGGGAGCTGCACGGGATGAGTGACTGCAGGCGGTGACGGCTCCGCGCATCCGTCTGTTCCAAACAAGCAGCTCTGCAGCTGATCAAAGCGGGAGGATTAGGCTGCTCCTGTGGAATTAAACTGGTGAGGAGGGGATAAATAGCAGCTCTGAAGCAGGCCTACCTGGACTGACAGGCTTTGTTGTCAACAGGATAACGGGAATAATTTGGTTTGGGCTTTTGTTTTTTTGGTTTTTTTTTTTTTTGGAAAGAAGTGTTGTTCTTTTTAGTGGAGTATTCACTCTTCAAAGCCCAAACATCTGTGTTACTTCAGATGGAAAGCTGCATTGCACATAGTTCCACACATAGTGCAAAGTTTATCTTCATCAAGCTGTAAGAAGTGCAGGGCATCCCTTGTGGGTGTGGGTTTTCCAAACACTTTTCTTATAAAGAGGGTTTTTGGGTCTCACGTATTAATAGTCCGAATTAAAACCTGCATGGATACTCTTGTGTCTGTCTTATAAAGCAGCATATTTATCCCAGACACGGGGAAGAATAGGAAACTAGCAATGTGTCATGGATTACACTTGCCCTTTGGGCTCTAGGTGAGAAGTCAGGTTGTGTTTTCCTCCCCCATATATTTCTGTTTTTTTAATTCACCAGATATTCTCACCTAAATGGCATTTATTTACGTAACTCTGTTCAAAAGCAGTTTTTTTGTTTTCTCTTTAATACTGCTTTTTATTCATCCAAAGTGCACTTCTATGCGTAGTAAGTACTTGATATGAGCCCATATAATCATCTTTATGTAAAAAGAAATAGCTTTTAGAACAAATAGATTTTTTTCACGTTCTGCACTTAAGCATTTAAAATTATTTTCAAAAACCCAATTTTCATAGGTTGAATTGAAGTTTATGCAAGTCTTAAAGTTTCGGTGACCCATTAAGTAATGAAATAAATAAATGAACAGCACAGACTTTGATCTAGTGGTTTTGGAATTCTGTCTGTGGAAATGCCGCTGTCCCTGTCCAGAAAGAGCCAGTGGAAGAACTAAACCAACTGCTATGAGCTGTGGCCTCCTCTTCGTGCACAGTGAGGTTCTTGTCTCTTCTCTTTCATTGTTGTTTTATTTCAGGTTAGAAACCAGTAAAAAGTCAGAGTTCCCTGTTAAATCAAGAGTAGAAATATGTCAACGTGTCTGCTACAGTCTGTTCCCAGTCAGTGCTCCTGTCAAATTAGTTACATTCACAAAGTACAAGTAGCATTTGTGATGTAGGGTCATTTTTAAAGGCAGGTTTTGTGTAATAGCTTTTTCTTGTCATTTTATTTTTATTACAGCTTTCTTCTTACTGCATAGCGAGGAATTTTACGTCTGGAATAGGATTTGGTGTCTGATTCTTTGACAAGCTGATTTTGAGTCTGTCTGCATCTTATTTTTATCAATTACAATATTTCTTTTCTATTTCTCGGGTACCTAATTTACTATCTGGTGACTGAAGACACTTGTGTATTCTGTAAAATTTCAGTGCGAGCGTTTGGATTGTGTGCTGCTGTTGGGGAGAGGAGGAGGAAGAAGAAGAAGCAGAAAACTGTGGTTTGCATTCTGGGCAAGGAGTAAATTCCTGCCGAAGGCATGGTGCTGGGCAAGGGGGAAACCCAAGACTGATGGTCCTGAGCTATTTCACTCCTTGTGTGTGCTAAATCTCGTGAAATTGTTGGAACTGCGACTCACTTTCTCACAGAGGAGAGTAAGATAACGCGAGTAAGCTCAGAGCCTTTACTGCTCTCCACTGCGTTGTTGATATATGACATTTTTTCCTTGATATTGTTAAAACAGACCTGCCAGACTACCTTGAAGGTATCTCGACTTGCTTATCTCCTGTGGAAGACTCTCAGTTCTGGGGATAAGGTCTGTGCTGCCTTGCCTCTGAAGTTAAATTAGCTGGTTTGGTGTATGGGCTGTTTCTCGTACCAATTTTTGTGGAATTTTATGGAAGTGTTGTTGCAAGTGTGGGTATGACTCTGTAGGGTTATCGAGGCAGGCTTTGATGTGTGCCTCGTTAGACACCATCATCCTTATCCCATTGCCTGTAAATGAAGGCCACTGAGAGAGTACCCGAACATTCTCCTAGAAACCACGAGCGGTGCAGACCAAGGCTGCAGAAAATGGCTTGTGATGTTTGTCACGACTGAGAAGCACAAAGAGATTTGGTGGTGGGTCCTGAGCAACCTGGAGCTTGTTCTCGAATTTTTTTTTTGCTTCAAAATCACCTTCTGTGGCACTTGTTCAGTTGAGCTACTGGGTGTTTTCTGTTTTCCACGAGCTGCACACTCCTGAGCGTTCCCCTTTGTGTTTTTTCCCTTGAAGTTATCCTTTCGGTGGAGTGACTGGACTAATTGAGTTCTGTGAGCGTCTTATGCCAGTCATTCCTGTTCCAGCTGTGAACAGAACCTCCTCAATAACAGCCAGATTGCACCTCGTCCCATGATCCACTGCTGTGGCTGGTTCTGGTGTCAAAATTTACTTACAATGAACTTCATTTTAATTTTCCCTAGCAGCTGGTGCTGGCAGAGAGCGAGGATCTGGTGTTGTGATTAGAGATAGCAGGAGGGAGTTTGTCCTCTGTAGCTTCATGCTCTGCATCGCCCACTGTCACCAATGGTGTGAGACCTGCAGGTTTTTCATCTCCTGCTCCTCCGTGGGTCTGATGGAATTTCAGACCTTGCACTGTGTATTAGCATTTTAATTTTTTGTATTTAACCTGTTCAACGTTCCACTTTATATCTCTCAAGCATTTCCTGTTGGGGGAGAGGTGGCGTTCATCTGATTCGGACTCTGTGTTTAGCTTTGATCAGCAGTGTGGCATTAGGAACTTTATCAGAGTAGAAGCTTGAGGATTTAAAAAAAGAAAAAAAAATCTGTGACTTCTGTCTGTTCTTGCTGTTTGTGTATGAAAGTGTGTCGGAGCATTCCCTGGCGATGCTGGTACTTCATTTGAATAACTTGGAAGTGTGGTTTCTTATAATGAGTGTATTTATCCTGTGGAAGAAACTTTAATCATCTAGATTTTTTTTTCATTACTTCCTCATACCTAGTTGGAAATTCATGAAACCTGGTTGAGTTTCCAGGACCCTTAAGGACTTGCAATGTTGAAATCATTCATTAACTGTTCTAATTACGTGACTTCTGAGGCATGCCTGTGTGCTTCAGGGCAAGTAGATATAATGACAAATACATGATACCTGGCCTAAATTGCAGAAACATGGAATCATTAAGGTTGGAAAAGACATCTGGGATCACTGAGTTCAACTGTGAATCATGTTCACCACTAAGCCATGTCCCCAGGTGCCCCATCCATGTGTTTTTTGAACACTTCCAGTGATGGTGATTCCAGCACTTCCCTGGGCAGCCTGTTCCAAAGCTTGACCACCCTTTCAGTGAAGAGGTTTTTTGTAACATCCAATCTAAACCTCCTCTGGTTCAGCCTTTTCCTCCTGTGCTGTCACTTGTTAGCTGGGAGAAGAGACTGACTGAGAAGAGAGATGAAGGCTTCTCCTTAAATGCATCTGGGCCGATGATGTGACTGTTAAAAACGTTAGGAGAAAAAAAGAGAACAAAATATAGTGATAGGTCAGATGGTGATACATGGGCAGTGTGCATGGATATTTTTATTTGCCACATACTTATTCAAAGGGCTAAAAGATAATCCTTGGCACAGGATTTTCTCCCAGGTGTTACTGGGGGATTTGGTCTGTTGGTGTTGTTAAAATCAATAGAGGCAGTTTCTAAGAAATCTTTTTTACACCTACAAAGGCAAAAATCTTTTCCCAGTCCAGCAAACAGATCTATATTTTCCTGTGATTGATGTAGGCTGATACGGGCGGCATTTGAAATTCAAACTGCAGGCAGCTTCTGACATCTCTGTTGCAGGTGGCTTCTCTGAGGTGGACGTGTAGATAAGGCTGCCGTGTAGGCCTCTTCCAACGTTTAATGGGTTAAAAACGGGTTAATTTTATTAATGTAGGTAAGTTGGAGCAATGATAATAGGAGGCGGTAGTTTGTTAAAGCGTATTTTAAAGAGCAGCCAACCTGAGTCTTTGCATTCGGGAGGGGTAAAACATCAGTACCTGGAAACAAGAATAACAAAAGTTTAGGTTTTTCAAGGTAGAAGAGAAGCAGTTCATCTAACAAAAGCCACAATGTCAGGAGCAGAGAAAAACCAGCTTCTGGGGAGAAGCTGCATCTGCTGGTTTGTCTTGGTAATCCTGCACGAGTGTGGCTGCCCCTGGATTTCCCCAGAGCAGTGGAGTAAATTCTCTTAGACTTGCCTGGTAAGTGGCTTCACCTGTGCTTTGTCACCGAGTGCTGAAAGAAAGGCACGCTGGCACCACAGAGTTTGTTTAGATTTGCCCAAATGGAGTTTTAGTGTCTGTTATGAATTAATTGTAGTGTCAAGCACGTCTCCTGAAAGTGCTTGTTGGAAGGTTGCCTTTTGTGTCTGAGTGAGGAGGGAGAAGTTATCTTGTTGGTACAGCTGTAAACTGGAACTAAGCCTAAAACTGAGCCTAAAAGTAATTTTCTGTTACTGCATCTGGAAGCGATCATTTGGAGCCTGGAATGCTCCACAGGGAGTAACAGAACCGGTCCCGCTGGAATTAGTAGGAAGTTGGAGCTTTACGAGCAGATCAGATCCGAGAACTCAGCACTGCACCGCCACCACTCGTGGCTTGTATTTCTGCTGCTTTCTTTCCCCTTGCCACCCTGGGACAGGGAAGTCCCCAGTGGCATTTCTCACAAAGGCAGAGTGTTCCCAGGAAAAACGCTGCTGTTGGGGGCTGTAGGATCCTGGAGCCAGCCGGGTGTTGTGGTGGCTCAGTAACCACGGGATACGTGAGCAATGCAGAGGGGTATGTGGAAGACAGCACACATTCTCCAGCTGTAGGCAAGAACTGGTTTTCTTGCACTTCCTTTAGAGAAACAATCAGGCTTGTTAAGATGATTAATTAATGCAGTTTTCAGCCATTAATCTTTCCAAAGACCAATATATGTAGCCTGCAGTAAAATCCATTAACGTGCCGTGACCCCATGCTAATTGTTAAACTCTTGCTCTGTGAACAGCTCAGTACTGAGGTAGATGCACATGGATGGCGTGAGGCGAGAATGGCTCTCTCACCAATGAAAATACTTAATTATTGATAAAACTCATAATAACGCTGGCTCTCTTGCTCTTTGGTTGTTGACTGACTTAAGTAGAGTATGTCATTAATGCTATTAAAGTTATTAAGTAGGAGGGAGGAAGACATGATATGGAAAGGGGAAAATCGGTGCTGCATCATCATCATCAGGTATAACTTTGGCCTCGTGTGAGGCTGATCCATATGACAACTCATTTAAAAACCTGTTTATTTAAACTATTTGTCATACAGTTCACCGGGTTTGGAAAGTAAAGATGAGGGAAAAATGAGCAGAGTCAAAGTTGCAGATGAACCACGGGTTTCATGTGACCGTGATTTGAGTGGCTCCAGTACAGTGGAAATAAGTGCCCAACTGGACTTGCTAACTGAAGGCAGTCTTTCAAAACCTAGGCAAAATGTTAGTGAGAGCTACAGACAAAGAAATTTTGCAGAACCCCTTTTCCACCACTCTTACAGGAGTAATGTGAATACCTACTTAAAGTAAAAATATCATGTGCCTAAAAGGATACACAGTACTTGAACTTCATGAAGAATAATACTGAAGGTTTGGTCACCGCAGTGACCAAAATATTGATGGAAGGCGGTGCTGATCTCCAGAATGATGAATAAGAACCCATGCAGTTGTGGCTAGAGAAGTATGTGATTATCTTCATGTTCCTAATTGTATCAAAAGTGGTTGTTTACATCTCGTAAATTGATGTTTCTTGTTTAAATCTGCTTAATTCTTGATGCTGTTCAGTTGATTGTAGAAACTAATCAGGGGAAAAAGACTTCTGGCAACATTTACTCAGTCTCAGCATATTTTCATTTGAGTCAATTGAGAGCAAGACATTGACCTTCTCTTATAAAAAATCCATGTGAACCCAAGATTCAGCTAAAAGATAAAACAACCAACAAACCAAACCAACCCCCCCCCACCAAACTCAAACCCTCGCTGTTATAACATACCAGGTTTAGACAAAAGAACATGATTTGTAGATTAACTTTTTAAAATCCTTTGCTGTGGGAAGACTTTGTTTCATAGCAGATGCTATTTAGGGTGTGCAGTAGTGGTGAATTCTTGTTAGAGTAATGGCAAAGCTCTGAGTTACTTCAAGACTCCGTAAATCTCTCCTCGAAGTGCTGCTGGTGCTGCCAGAACTCTAAGTGCTTGGACATCCACGAGGACAGAGATCTGCTCTTGCCGTGGCAGCAAGCACCACGATGCTGCTTTACAATACTCTGTTTGAAACTCTCTGATGTTCCTGGGGTGCTTTTGGTCTCTGCAACTTCCAGGAAACTTTTTTAAACTTCCTCATACAGCTCCAGCTTCAGTGGATGTTAAATACCATTTGTCCAATGCAAGCCATCCGTTATCTGTTTCGGCAGCCTTCAGATAGCAGCATTCAAAGAAAGAAAAATGCTTCCCTCAGTCCTGTGCTTTTTTTGCTTTACTGTCTTCAAACAAGTTAATTTTGTGATGTTCATCCATTTGCCCAAGTTTCTTATCTCTGCAATCCAGGCTTGAGCATTCGCTTGCAGACCTGGTATTTTGGGACATGGAGGGGATAGGTTTGAGGGTTAGAAGTAGTGTTATCTGAATTATTGGCTACTTTTGCATTTCTTCCATTAATCTTCGTTACTACTATAAAACTGCTTAAAACTATGCATTTTAACAGACTGAGTCGTGGAAATTGAGTTTTGTGCTGTCACAAATGCTGGCATTCCTGTGCCCCTTGAATCTAGCTGAAGAGTGGGGTTTTGATATCGTGACACAGGCCATAAGCAAATCTTATGGTGCAGCTCTTTGGACCTCTGCAACTGTGGCTTGGCTCATTCAGTCCCAGTTTCCCCCTGTGCTGGTATTTTTCCACCCCTAGTATGTGTGCACACAGGGGAGAGTACTCCTAGGAGAATAAATTCCTGGTGAGACCCCCGCCAGAACGCGCTACTCTGCGGTAGGAGGGAACTGCACGCTCGTGATATATGTTTAATAATGTAAATATCGCTAATTCCTGGGTTCCCTTTCCTCAAATCACTGGTTTCCCATGGTTTTTAGGCAAGCTGATTATCAGTTGGGTCTGGTGGAAAGGAAGCTGATCTGTCCAGGGTTCCACCAGCTTCACTCTGGCCCTGGAGTGTGGGACAGCAAATGGTGAGGTTTTTGTCTTACGACCACGCTTGCAGCCAAAGTGAGTTTTTGGGAACTCACTGAGAAGAGGATGTCAGGTCTTTTAAGGTGCTTTCAGATTGACATGAAGCAATTGAGGTTTCTATTAGTGTTGTGGGCAGTTTTTTGGCAAAAGCCCTGCGAGGTACTTGGCTGGTGCTAAGGTTCTGCCGTACATTTCACAAACAACTCCAACTCCTTGCTTGTCACGTCATTTGAGATGAAGGAGAAAAGTGAGTGGAGTGGATGGCAGCCTGAAAGGTTTTGTGTGGCATTCAAAAAAATTGTTTGGCTTCCATGAAAATGTTATTTGAGGAATGCATAGGCTCCTTCCCAGCCCAGAAAAATGTGGGATTTTTTCTGTACTCTGCACAATTACAACTGAAGGGACTTTGTTCATGCTTCAAAAACATGACTTGTATTGGCAACAGAGCCCAGGAATCTCTAACTTTAAGAAAGTTTGGACCATGTGAGAATTCTCTGTGATAAAACAGTAAAACTGTTAATTTTCTACTAGCAATTGGGTCATCTTTCACTGAAAGATGAGTTTAAAATAACCAAAAACCTTGCTCAAAGAGGAATATTTGGTCATAGGTCTGGTGCAGGCAGATCCACAGGTTCTTCATCACGTGGGAGTTTGGGACTTACTATTTAGTGCTGTTTCAAGCACAAGGAACTTTAAATCTAAATTTAATTCCTACATAGAAATTAGACATCTTTAGAAGCTGGAATGTATTCTCACAACAACTTTCATCTTGTTTTAGATGAACATCTCCTGAGGTCACTCCCCTTTCTGTTTTGAAGCTCACATTGCCACAACATCATAATTAAATGGGATGCTTTTTCTAACTTTAACATGTATTGTTTGAGACATCAGAAGCTGGAATAGCTTAAATTAGAATGGCGAGAGAAAAACAGATTGCTATTCATTGAAAAATAGACGGAATCAAAGCAGTATTTATTTCACTTTTATAGCTGGTGATTTGTTTCAGGGCCGTGACTGTGAGCAATCAGCTGCTGTATCTATCGGTAGTCAAGGAAAGGAAAGCTGCTGACATGATCTCCAGTTAATCTTTGTGCTCATTTGAGACTTAAGAGCTGCTGAAATAACGAGAACATATCCTCTCTCTTATAACATTTGCAGTGATGGGTTTTCAGCATACATCCAATATTGCGCAAGGTACTGAAATCTTGTAACTCTTTTTAAACAAAACCTCTCTACTTGTTTGATCATTTGGATTGGGTGGGTGATGCAAGATAGCTTGAAATGTATTTCTGTCAAAAAAGGACTATTTGAAAATCGGTCTTTTCTAGCCCACAGTGTCTGAAAAATTCTGCTTGAGGTGTCTTCTCTGGTGCTCAGCAAAGCACCTTCTCCAGTAACTCCTAGAAAACCAATGAACAATTGTGCCAAACACTGTTAAAGTACAAGAAGGGTCTTTGCCTTAGCTATCCTGCCTGGAGAGAAAATGGCTACTCTAGGCAGGAAATACTGGAGCGAAAGAAGGGTAAGAGGGGAAAACCTGTGCTGTGGTGTGAAGAGCTACCCTACATTTCAATTCTGTTGCCATTTTTGAGATTATTTGATAGCAGTAAGACCCCATGTATCTGAAAAGAAATAGACAAGAATTTCTCTCAACTCTTGGCACTCCTTTCTTCAGACATTGTAAAAAGCTTTGGGTTGTTTTGCTGGAGGTTCAGCACTTCATATTTCTCAGGTGCTAAGAGGTGAGGAGCTGAAATCTATTTTGGAGCCTTGGTGTCTTATTTTAGTGTACTGGCTTGGTCAGCACCCCTGCTATCCGATAGCCTTAATCCATCATGGAAACCTACCTGACTCATGGCTTTCAGCTATGCTGTCTTGTCATGAAGCATTATTTCCACTTGCCTGTGCCTTTGGATGTGGTGCCTTATGCTGCCTTTCCTGAACTCGAGTCACTCTGGATGTCTTATTAGCAAAACCCAGCTGGCTGGGCTGATGATACGGAATTCTTGATGTACTGGAGCTTCAGCTATTGCTGTCTCAGTGGGGTGTGGGTGGCCTTTCCTGTGCTGTCACCCAATGGATTGTGTGTGTTTGAATCTGGCCACAAACCCATTATTCTCCAGCTTCTAAATATTGATGGCTTACTACACAACTCTTAAAAAACCCCCCAAATCCGTGTTTTGGGAGTGAGCTCTTCCCTGAGCTCTGGAACTGAGACTTTTTTTTTCCCCTCCCATGTTTCTCAAGTGATGATTTTGGTCTCTGAGACCAGTACAAGCTCAGACCCAAGTTTTTTCTTTACAAGTGCCTTTAAGGCAGAACCTTGTCCAAACAGGCTTCCAGGGAGTTTCATTCTCTCCTGTCTACCTACTTCCTTGTCTTATTTGAGCAAGGTGCTGATAAAACTTCGGGGCAAGGGGTGAGAGAGGTATCACTGGAAGGCAGATGTGCAGAAACTGGGCTGAAGTGGTGACACGACCTGGGCGTAAACCCTGTCTCATTTAGACCCTTGAACAGCTGATTTGTTCAGTATCCACTCACTGCCTTATCTTCAGATGCGTCTGCCTTCCTGCTACCTACACCTGACCTGCTAATTGCTGCACTGATTGATTTCCAGCAGCACAGGTAGCTGAAGCAGCTTCATTAGCGAGGAAATGGGTTGTGGAAATTGAGACTTGCTGAAGGGTTAAGCACTGGTACATGGTCACCGCCCATTCCATCGATTCCTGCATTTCCCTAAGGAGATGCCGCCGGTGATACCAGGTGTGTTGTGTCTTGGCGACAATCAGCTCACTTAGGTTTGGCTTTGTCAGAAGGAGGCCTCATTTGGAGAAATCTGCCCAATGAGGATTTTTTCAGAAAGACCCTGTTTTTATTTTTTTACATAGCAGATGATTCTGTAACGTGTTTTTGCAAGCATTTCTTTTTCAGGTCTAACACAAATAACATAATAAACAACTTTAAACTTCATGAAGTGGAGCTGGGGTTATTCTGGAAAGTTGATTTACTTGTAGTGGTTCAGAGGAGGTCTCTGAAATAGAGAATCAAGACATTTTGTGGGAGGCCTATTAGGGTCATCTGAAATTTTCCATCTCCCTCATTTATTTCCTCTTCAGGGTTTTCTTTATTCTTTATTTTTCTTGTTCCAACCTTACAAATGCTCTCACAGAATAAAAGTACCTGTGTTTTACAAGGGGAATTCTTTCTTTAAAGAGCTGACACAGATGAGTGAGCATCACCCAGATTTGTCTCCTGCTTTCATGTACTTTCCTGATGGGTCACTGGAGCCTGACCTCACTTATGCTGGCCACTCGTGCTTTTAAAAACACTAAACGGAGGGGTCTGAGGCAGCAGTGCATTCTCCAGGGAGCTGGTGTGACTTGGAGGATGAAATAGGATTTGGATACAAGGCTGTGGCTTTCTTTAAACACAACATCTAGGCATAAAATAGTGCTAGCAGTCAGGATTTAAAAACAATTCACTCAGGAGAGGAGTATAGAACAAATAACTTGTAGAGACTTTGCTTAAGCAGATTAGTCAAACATTTTGTAGACATTTTCCTCCTTTTCAAGCACTGGCTCTTAGTTCTGGCACAACTCCTTTGTGCAGTAACCCCCTGAGCCAGACCTGTATCTGATGCAAGTTGTGAATCTGCCTCAGGTGCTGGTGAGAAAGCACTCCCACTTACTCAGGTGTGGATTTTCAAGGCAGTGGCCCTGACCCACACGATGAAAGGTCAGTGAATGCAACGTGTGCTAAAGCAACAAAAAGTGATGTTCATATGGTGGGCCTCCACGATGAAACCTCAGAATTGTTTTATTCAGTTGTGGTTTTGTGTATAGTACAGCACAATGTAGAATTATTGGTGTGGCAGTGCAGCATATTAAGAAAGCTCACAGCTTTTCCCCCCAATTTTGCTGATGTTTCTGACACAGCATTTCCGAACTGATGCCGTGAGACCAGATGCTGTCAGAAAGTTGCTGATGTGCAGCAGCCTCTCCTGGCTTAGTGAAGTTTTTGTTCTTGCTGCCTGAGGACATCTGGCTGGTGCTGCAAAGCTCTATATGGTGTTTTGTAATTGCCACCCCTTAGAAGCTGCTGACCGTCTGTCAAGATACAGACTTCTGGCTTTTTCTTAAGATCCTCTAGGAACCAGGTTACCATGAATAATAATAAATGCAGTATTCTGACCAAAAACTGTTTGCTGGTCCTTGATATTCTCCTGATAATATTGGAGGATTTTTCTTGAATACTTGTGAAATAAAAGTGGAAAAGAAGGTAATTTTCCCTTTGCTTACGATGATGTTGTGTGAGCTGAGCCACTTTAGAAAGTCTGTGTGCATCTTTCTGAGAAGCAGCTGGTAAAACTCCAGGCTGAGCGAGTGAATAGAGAGCAGAGATCACTGCTGGTGTATTTATTGCAAGCTTGTTTCCCTGGACTGATGTGGTCTTTAACTTCTGAGCATCTCTGGCCCTGTAATGTTGTCGTCTTGTCTCTGGTGCCAGCTTCAAAACTGTAACTGCCCAGTTTGTCCACCTAAGCCTCCCACCTAGTAATTTGGCTTCTCTTAATTGATAGAACAGAGTAAAAGTTCTCTATATTTGACTCCTATTTACTTTAATTATAGTAAATTTTGTCAGAAATAAAATCCCGCTGTGCTTTGTATGTTACGAAGCTCATCACAGGGAGCTTCGTGTTCTCCCGTGGGTGGAAGCCGTTGTTCTCCCCATCAGCTGTGAAGCTGAATGGAGACCGCACCTGTGTTAATGCTGGAACCAGCAGCCGAGCTGTTGCCTTGAGACTTGGCAGCACGATGCGGTTTTCAGCCACGGGAACCCACCTACAGCAGGTGTGGAAGCTGTTGGTGAGATTTGGTTATGAACCACGGTCACCTGGAGCCCAGATCTCTGTACTTTAACCAAGCAGTGCTGTTCTTCGAGCTTACCTGCTCCGTGTTTATCTTCCTTGTGTCTAGAGCCCTTGGTGTTTATGACACAGGCATCTCTTTGGGGCATCCTTAACCACCGAGTGTTGTAGAGGCACTGTGGACGTGGGTAAAAACATTTGTAGGAACGTAAAAAATACCTCAGTAGAGGATGGGGGTTGCTGCCTTAATTTCTGTTGTTTAAGGTTTCTCTGCTCACAGCTGCAGTGAGTTATTTGCTCTGCTTGTACTTTTCATGGTAGATTCAGTAATGAATGCCATTGGGAGCCTTGTTTTGGGGTGGTTTTTATCGCCTTTGTGCCTTTGGTCTCCAGAAGTGTTAGCAGAGCCAGCCGGAGAGGCACTGCTGCTCCAGAATACCATTACCTTGAGTTACTCTTCCATGTGGTAACTGGAGGGATAATATTCCCAAGTTCCACCTGCAAAAACAGGAGGGTGTAGCAGGTACAAGCATGCCCTTTATGATCCACTAGATGTGAAGAGCTCCAGGCAGGCTGTTTGTCTTGTAGCCCTCAGCTTTGACACAGCTATTACTGAGACTGGCTTTGGCTAGTTTTGTAATTTTGTAATGCTGTTGTGGCTGCCTGGCTCACCTCCATAACCAAAATGAAGGTAAATTACAGCACTCAGCACAGAAATGGATCAGAAGTTAACAGTGCTTGTGTTTATAACGCCGTTGGAAATTGATACTTGAGATGTCCCGGGAATGGTGTGTCTTATTGTTCTAGCTTGTTGGTGCCTATCCTGTGAGCCAGGGATTCGGGAGTACCTGAGTCAGTCTTTGGTACTGTGCTAGAAGAAAAGTGAGGCAGGAGGCTTTGAAAATTGAAAATATTTAGTCATTGGGTCTTAGGAAGAAATTCCTCCCTGTGAGGGTGGGGAGGCCCTGGCACAGAGCAGCTGTGGCTGCCCCATCCCTGGAAGTGTCCAAGGCCAGGCTGGACAGGGCTTGGAGCACCCTGGTCTAGAGGAAGATGTCCCTGCTCATGGAACAAGATGATCTTTAAGGTCCCTTCCAATCCAAACCATTCTTGGATTCTGTGATTAACTACTGGAGTGGAGATGGGTTGTGGCTGCAGTGGGAATGCTGCTGGTTCTTTTGCACATCCTTACAGTGGCCACGGGTACAACTCCTTGGGGAGACAGCAGTGCTTCAAAATTTTTATAACTTTTGTCCTCCGTGGTGAGCTAGGAACAGCTGTGTCCTTGAAGCACATCTTGACTCTTTATGGCTGAGGAAAAGATTGCCCTAAGAGCTTTTAGCTCTTTAGTTCAGCAACAAGAGCATATAGCTGCTAAAATGAACTCCCTAAGTTTGAGTTTATTAAATCTGTGAGACTGGAGGGATGGAGATGGAATGTCCAAGGGAGATGGCATGTCCAAGGGATGTGGCTGTAATGAGGCCCTGGCAGCAGATTTTGCTGTCCTTCGGCTGTCCTTTGCGGACAGATGAGGGACACAGCTGTTAGGTATGGGTGGAAAAGTGATGGCTCACTTCTTGTTCTGTTTCCCCGTGACTATTGAATCAAGGGCTGCTCAGCCTTGAGTCGCTGAGCCTTGCTCATGGTGGGATTGACCGGGGCCAGCAGCGCTGTTACTTACATCGCCTCCGTGTCTGTGGGCTGCGTGAAGCCGTGTGGTGCTGTGAGCTGTAGGTAGGTGTAGGGAGACCCTGCAGAGTGTGCAGTGTTTCAGAGCTCTGTGTTTATCGTTCCAGCACGACAGCAGGCACAGTTCCCTCTGCAGATTGTGCCCAATGCCCGGGTTTGATGGGCAGGCAGTGAGGAGGCGACTTTGAGGATCTTTAAGTAAATTTGTCAAGGCTGACCTACCAATATCTTGACGTAAAAAGACTTTTTACTCTCAAAACTGGGGAAGAAAGGTTAAGGGGGTATCCAGAAACAACGTTAGACTGTGACCTTTGGAAGCAGACCGTCACCAGGCTTTTCTTCATAAATATCTTTTAGTAAAATTAAAATGTAAGGTGAAGGTGCTCAGATCCAGCTCACAGTATCGAGCTTCTGAGGGCTTCCACAGGGCATGGAAGAGGGTCCTCAAAATTTCCTAGTAATTTTTCCTTTGAAATCGCCTTTGGGAGTATCATGATGGACTTCCATCATTTAAATATGTCCCCAGAAGCCCAGGATGGAGTGATGTTGGAATGGGATCTAACACAGATACTGTCTGATTTATCCTGAGAAAAACTGTGTGGAGTTTTCCCACTTGCTTTAGGACTTCCTTAATTTAGATAAGAGGTTCCTTCTGGCTTCTCCTACCTCTGCTCTGGCTGATGTAATTCAAGCCAGAAATGAGTATCCACACTTGTGTCCAGAACTTCAGGCTTTGTTTGTTCAAGATGCATCAGATCTTCTGTGTATCATCAGTGCACGTGGGCAGCAAAACAAGTGGTGAGTTCAGTGTTTGTGGGAAGCGTCCTACACGTTGGCTGCAGCTCCTGGGCAAATGACTCTTCATTCTACTTGGACAGGTTTTCTGGGGTGGAGGGGGGAATGCTCTGGGAAACACGGCACGTTTCTGTGTCCGTCGTGGGGAGTTCCTGAAGCATCCTACTGGTGATTGCCTTTGGAACTCCTTCTTTTCGGACAACCTGAACTTGACACAAGGGATCTTTAGTTAAAACTGCCAGCTCCCCTCGTGACCTGGAAAAGTGAAGCTCTCAGAAAAATGTGTTACGTGTAATTGCGAATGCGCGCGTGGCCGGGATATCCCGTCACTGTTGATGCAGCTGTCACCCACACCTCATGTAAAAGCAGAGGTGAAATCCATACCTACATGATGCCTCCAAGTCATGTGCAAACAAAGCTTATTTCTGGATTGCAGTCTTCTGGCTCCAGAATACCGGAAGGGGCTGGGAATGGGGAATTCCCAACGGAGTGAGTAACTTTCACTGGGAAAAGAAGCAGAGGAAATACCTCAAGAAACCAGTCTGCCCAATGCAGGCAAGCATCACAATTAATTATTATTTCAGGGTGATCATGTTTTCCAGATATTCATCAAAAAACCCCCAGTCAGAATGGGACAGAATTTGTGGAAGCCACCTTCAGGAATGGGGAAATGCCTTTCAAAGAACTATTGGAAAGCAGTGGAAGAACATATCCTTCTGTTTGGCCGTGTTCCTAGAAAATGCAGGCTTTGTTGGTGAAGACGTAGCAGGGATGACCTTAGCAGTGGGTTTAAATATGTTTAAAGATTTAACCCGTTGCATGCTTTGGAAGAACGTGTGTGTGTTCATGTCCACACTGATGTGATCCATGTCCCTGGTGTATAAACCCTCTGGTAATGTCAGAGGGCAGAAGGGTAGTCGAGGATAAACTCAAATAACAGGAAAACTTGGATTTGGCAGAAAACAGTCCTCTTTCTTTTAGTAAAACTGTAAGATACCTGGCATGGGAATTCAAGGCCCTTGCATTCCCCTGTGCTTTGTGGGTGTGCTCACTGGGAGCTGGCTGAAAGGTTCAGACTAGCTGGAGTAGGAGGTGTTTAAAAGAAATAAAATGGATCTAATATTATTGTTGCTTTCCTGTCACTTTGTAATTTTAACGTTTTTCAGTTTGCAAGATGGGAACTCTGAATGCCTTTTTTTGAATCTTTCTCCCAGCTGGGAGGTAGGAAGCCAGATCACATTTGATGGCTGCTCAGGGCCACAGAGATTCCAATTTATTTTATTACTGTTTGTAGAAGAGGGTGACTGCATCTAACTGCTCCAGCAACCAAGAGCAATTAATGCTGTAAAGTGAAGAGACTTCAACTCCGACTTCAGACGTAAAATTTTGCAGCTGATAACCCAAGAGAGGGAATGAGGGAAATAAGTTCTGCTGTGTTACGGACTGGCATGTGAACCCTGTGTCATTGAGAGGGAAAGGATGTCTGAGGGCAGGAGCCCCTCTGCTCTGGGGACAGGCTGAGACACCTGAGGGTGTTCACCTGGCGAGGAGAAGGCTCTGGGGAGACCTCAGAGCCCCTTCCGGTGCCTAAAGGGGCTTGAGAGAGCTGGAGAGGGACTGGGGACAAGGGCCTGCAGTGACAGGACAAGGGGAATGGCTTCCCACTGACGGAGGGCAGGGATAGATGGGGTATTGGGAAGGAATTCTTCCCTGTGAGGGTGGGGAGGCCCTGGCAGAGGTGTCCCTGCCCATGGCAGGAGGTTGAAACCTGATGGTCTTTAAGGTCCCTTCCGGCCCAAACCATTCTAGGATCCTTTGATTCTGTGATTCTAATAATTCCAAGAACTGGTCATGATACTGGAGATCATTTTATGAAAGGAATTTGGCAGAGGCGTGAGTAGTCTTGTCCTTTGCAGACACGAATGCCTTTCAGAGAGTCTTTCCACATGAACGCTTGCAGGAAAATGATCTGCTAGGACAGCAGCCTTGTAAAAATTGACATAGGAGCAAAAAACCTCCGTAGCATTAAGAAGAGTGCTAAGTGTTTAGATTTCCCGTTTTGCAGCAAAGAATTGAGTGTCTTGGCCTTCTCCCTTCAGTTTTGTTTTTGCAAGCAAAATGTGAAAGCATTCACTGCACTCTTGTTGTTATCAATCCTTAAGAAAGAGGAGGTAGGGGATCTTTTAATGGCAGCTGGATTCCAGGCACAGGTAGATTGTGAGGATGACGATTGTGTGGGCTGAAATTGGAGTTTATTTTTCTTTTTGATGTGTCTTTTGTTATAAATCTGCTCTCATCTCCCTGGAAACTGAGGAGTTGGCAGTCACAGAAGTAATAGAGGAGCAAGTTTTAGGAAAAGGCAAAGCTTATTAGGGACTAGGAGAGTTACCTGACTGTATAGCTAGTAAACACCTGAAAAGGAATATATTTTCTTTATAATAACCCTGCAGAAGAAGTAGCACTTGCTGCTGCATTTTTTCATCTTTGAGATTATTGTGGTTATATAGATACACTCTTTTTCTTTTTTTATATATATATATATATATATGCTATTCCTTGAGCTTTACAGTGAGGGGACTGCAGACTTCTGCATTGCCTCCCACCCCGAGCCTGCCTCTGTCTGGCGTGTCCTTGAATTCTCCTTGCTGTCTGAATGCACCAGCAAGACTTTATGGAAAGATCCAGCCTTATTGCACTAGAGACGTGGAGATGTGTTCGGTGGAGTCGCTTAATGGTGTGCTGTGCCGGTTACTTGAACCCGTATTTTCTTTAATATTTCTGAGTGTTGTGCATTTTATATGCCAGACTAAACTGTTTCAGGAAAGACAAGAACTCCACTTGGAAGTGCAATGGTAGACTTGGGAGGGTGCTACGGCTTTGTAATGCCTAAGTGCTTTGTATTGATGCCTAAGTGCTTTGTGCTGAATGTTCAAGGTGTGTGTATGGGGAGCCTGTGAATAATTAACAAAATCTGTGTGCTTCATTTTCTTTTGATTGACTGAACAGGAGGACCCAAAGTGGGTTCAGCATTCTGTCTTCTTGCTCTGTGTTGATTTATCGCTTTGATTATTAATCTTACTGAGCTGAATCTTATGCAAGTCGTCTCTCGCATCCCCGTGAAGGAACAAAATGTTGCTATAATAGTTACCCAACTGTGGAAATTAAGATCAGGAGACTATGGCAACTTTCTTGCATATTATTTTCACAGTTTTGACTGATGTTTTATCAAGGACAGCACACTCAAATGATTGATTGAGACCCCTAGAATCTCATAACACGACAAGAATGGGTACCAAATAAGTCCTTTCCGGTTTTGTCTACAGCTGGACTTATTTTTTCTTTGTCTGTCAGCACTTTATATTGAATATATGTGTGTTTCTTTTTGGGCATTGTGTTGCCTGTAGGGTTGTAGTGAGGTGTGTAAACGCACCGTAGTGGGTGAACGTGTGTGTAAATGCACCTGAACTCTGAGCAGGAGCTGGCCCCTTGATCCTTTACTTTGTACCTGAGAGGGACACAGCTGGTTGAGGGGTTGGCAAAGTGAAAATGTGAAAGCAAGGCTGCTGGAAAAAGATGATGTTTTTTAAATCAGAGCAGTTGTGTGCAGTTCTGGTGTTGCTCTTCTTCCCCACCTGGGTACCCCGCTTCAAGAGGCTTGGACGCAGCTGGGAAAGGTGCAAAGGAGGACAGCAAGGATGAATGAAGGTGCAGAATGGCTTTGGTCTGATTGTGCTCATTAGCACTATTCAGCCTTGAATAAGAGAACCGAGAGAGGTCTGTGATTAAAAAGATGAGGGGTTTAGTCTTTCTTCTGAAACAAGAACTAGGGGACATCAAATGGAAGGAGCGGATGCCAGATGCGGAGCAAAAGGAGTAACTAATTCTGTTTCAGGTGTAGAGGATGGCAGGAAGAGTCTGTGAGATCAAAAAGGGATTCAGCAAATTCCCTTGCACACAAATATATTTAAGCTCTGAAAGCAGACTCTGGAAGGCCCTTGACCATAAATAGCTCCTTCTGGAGGGGTTATTTAGAGGAAGCTTCATTTACACAGTTTCTTTGTCATCGCATCTTTCTCAAGTCAAAGCATAATGGTTGTAAGAAATCTTTATTAATTATTGTGAGATGGCTTGCAGCAATCTTTGAGCATTTAGTCTGATGTTTTGGTTACTTCATCAGTGCTCCTGTTGCTGTATGAGAGCATGTAGGAACTGTAAAATTTGCTTGTTACTGCAGTGTCCTGGCAATGCGAACCTCTGAAGGCGTCCCTTTTTGCACATTTTAATTTATGTGCACTGTTCCTTTCACATCTCAAAAAGGGGTTTAACTGCATCTGTTTGCATAAAACAGGAAAAATAACTGTGTGGGCAGATGTCTGTTAGAGCTGCTGGAAGTTATTAATGAAAAGGGTGGGACTGTTACACCCCCTCTGCTTGCTTTAAATTAAAGAGGGGTATGGTGGGGCAGATGTCAGTCCCTGTGTCTGGGAATGGTGCATTAATTTTACTCTGTCTTTTGGCAAAGCAGCCAAGTGCTGTAAAGGCATGGGATCTATCTGCAGGCATGGTGAGGCTTACTCTGGGGTGGTTTGTGGCTTGCATTTATTGGGTCTTCTGCAATCAGAAACAAGAAATGACATCTTTAAAAAGGTATGTTAAATACTGTAAAAACTCTGTCACTTGACATGGCAAGCTTTCCTGCCTATGGACATAGGAAATTTGGCAGGCATTGTGAGCCGTTTCCTCAAATAAATCCCAGTATTTTAGGAGTTGTTTAATAAGTGCTGTTGGAAGTTCTTTCCCTCCGGAGAATGGTGAATTATTGTATTATTATATGACATCTGCTGATGAAACCCTGTCCATCACTTGATGTAGCATTGCTATCCCCATGGTCTCTGGTTCCTTTCCATCCCCAAAGCAGGTCTCACTAGTCAGTTGTTCCTCTTGGTGAGGTGCTGAACATCCAAGGGCTGCTGATAGTCTTTGCTCTGATTATGGACACCTGATGATACAAAAGCTCTCTCTTAAGTTGTTGGGCATCATAATGTAGGTGAGATTGGATGCCTGGCTTTAAATATTCAAGTTTGTCCTGAACAGCCTGATGGCTGTTTTAATGCTGCAAGCCTGGCTGCTGCCGGCCTGTCTAATCAGCCACTTGCTCAGAGGCTGACTGCAATCAGGGGAGTGGTGCTGGCTTTGGGGCGAGCCTGTTTTGATGCTGACTGATAGAAACGAGGTAGTTCTCATTCAGCAGTGCTGGCACAGGGAGATTAATGCGTGCTCACATCCCCTGCCCCGCCCTTGGCAGCTGTTTGTCAGGTGGGGAGCTGTGCTCCGTGAGGATGGTCCCCAGGGCTGCCCCGTGCACCTGCGTGTCCCTGGGGAGTGGGATGTTGTCTTACTGTTTAAAAGCTCATTAAAGTTGCATCTCCCATTCCTAGTTCCCTGCTTGCCCCCTCTGGCTAGCTGTCCAGGCTTTTGTGAGCAAACCAGAATTGATCATAGCAATTAGCTAAGCCCAGGGGACATTTTGAAATGCTAATGTATATATATTTTTTCCCTTGCTATCAGATAGCTCTTTGCTACTGCCAATGATTTGTGCTTTCTCGCTTTGATGCATTTGCTCTTCTTCCCTTTAGGAGTTCTCAGTAGGCTGGTGTGTAGGTAACATGGTACCCTCAAGATGTTTATTTAGCCTTAAATTTCCAGCTCAGTATTAAACTGGTGATATTTCCAGCTGCTGTCAAAATTCTGCTTGTGTTTTTCCCCCTGAATTGGGTGCTCTTACACAAAAGAGGCGGAGCAAGTGACATTTAATTCATCTAAAAGATGAATGGCCCGAGTAAAGACTTTGTATACTCAGAAATAACCCGAGCTCCAAGCTGCTGTTTTTAGAGGAGTTGGGGTTTTGGGGCTGTTTCTTGGTTGTAACTTCCTTACCTTGAAATAAATCCAGTAGAAAGGAAAAATGTGTAAATATTTGGTTAAGAGGTGACGGGAAACTACTGTCTGAACCTTAAAGCCGTGACTGTTATGTATGTCCTAACAGGCATGTAGCTTACCTCTTCTTGGAAAATATGTGTCTTTTTCCTACAGAAGCAGCATTCAGTGTCCTTTTCTGAGTGATTTCCTCCTTTTTTGGCCCAAGCTCAGCATTAGCTTTGGTTCTGAAGAAGTGGAAACTCAACAGAAAGTTGTGGCTTGCCAATTGAGAATCTCAACTGATGTGGTGGTTTTGTACTATTGACTCCATGTGGCAGTTCTAATCAAAATAAACACAGCTCACCCTGGGAACTGCATGCTTGCCTTGGAAAATAGGATTGAAGAAATCAAAGCTTTAGTATTTTACTCTTTAGGATGTAACTGTAAACACTTAAACAGCAATGTTGTTATGTATTCAAACAGTTTCCTCTCCTTCGTATCACAAGTAAGCCCATCTTCTTTTAGGCTAAGCTGAATTTTTCCTTTAAGATTATTAGTTATTAAACCTCTTATCCATTTCTGGGGCTACTAGAAGTCCCCACAGGCTGCATATTTAAGGATGTGGGAACAACTTGTACCAACACCCTCCTTAAACTATTTTTGTTTGTTTTAGAAAAATGCCAGACTAGCTTGGTATATTTCCAGTTCACACCATTGTGGTGCTCTGTGAGTTTGCTGAATTATTATATGGGTTTGTAATGTGAGGCTGTGGACATTCAGGGTTTAACCGTTTCTACCTCGATAATTAGACCTGGTTTTACATTCTGTACTTTTGTAACAAAATGTGAAGTGAGGTGTTTCTGCTCACTCTCAGTATAGAACTAATTCTGGAACAACCTCTGTACCTAGTCATTTGACGCCCTTTTTTTGGGTTGCATCTTTTTGATGTGAGAGCAGGTATTTTAACTGGTGAACTTGTCTCTTATCACTTAGGTGATGGCTTAGGTAGGTGGCTTGTATAACTTAAATTTTCAAGGCCCTCCCAGTCTTGTACTCTCTTCTCAGTATTAGGGGGAGTTCTTGGGTGCCAGCACTAATTTGGAGATTAGCCAAACATACCCTGGGCTGCATCAAAAGGAGCGTGGCCAGCAGGTCAAGAAGAGGATTCTCCCCCTCTGCTCTGCCCTGGTGAGATCCCACCTGCAGAGCTGCATCCCTGTGTGGGGCCCCAGCACAAGAAGGACGTGGAGCTGCTGGAGCGAGTCCAGGGGAGGCCATGAAGATGCTCAGAGGCCTGGAGCATCTCTGCTATGGGGAGAGGCTGAGAGAGTTGGGGTTGTTCAGCCTGGAGAAGAAAAGGCTCCAGGGAGACCCGGGAGCGCCTTCCAGTGCCTGAAGGGGCTCCAAGAGAGCTGGAGAGGGATGGAGTGATAGAACAAGAGGGAACGGCTTCAGACTGACAGAGGGCAGATTTAGATGGGATATCAGGAAGAAATTCTTCCCTGTGAGGGTGGGGAGGCCCTGGCACAGGGTGCCCAGAGAAGCTGTAGCTGCCCCATCCCTGGAAGTGTCCAAGACCATGTTGATGGGGCTTGGAGCACCCTGGGATAGTGGAAGGTGTCCCTGCCCATGTCAGGGGGTTGGAACGAGATAATCTTTAAGGTCCCTCCCAACCCAAACCATTCCATGATTCTGTGATTAAAAGAGCAGCAATGCTTAGTAAAACAATTGCAGGTTTGAGTGAGAGGCCAAACCAATGGCAGGTGAGGAGGTGGTGGTGACCTTTACATTCCTAGGAGGACCAAGCCCTTATCTTGCTTCTTGTATCTAAGTGGGGATTTTTTTTTTCTCTTTTTGCCCTTCCTCTTCACATGAATTCCAATCCTTTCTTCTATTTTGACTCCTAACCAGGGGCATCCTGCGGTTCAAACACACCCACTGAATCTGGTGTTTGTATTCAGGGTGCAGTTGTTGATATGAATATCACTTCCTGTCTTGTCAACAGCATTAGGACTATAAAAAGTACTCTGGAAACCTCAGAAGCATCCTTCATAAATATATTTAATTAAACCCATAGTTTCCAGTATGCCTCAAACACATATATTGTTCCAACTCATGACATAGCGATAGTAAGATGACAGCTTTAAAATGTACTGCTTTGGCTAAGCCCTCTCCTTCCCATCTTCCTTTTGGGGCTATTGACGTTACAGCCTTCATATGGCACATGAATTCTTTGGCAGAGTTTCCTCTGCTTGCAGTCCAGACCTTTACTGCTGCTCTTCTCACACATTAGAATGTTGGGGGGTTTACATTCCATTTCTGTAGCCTTGTTGTGCCTTGTTAACCACAAGGGATAAATAGTTCTTGCTTTAGGAAGCCGCAAGAAATGCGATTCTTGCATTTCTACTTGCCTGGTCATGGGTTTTTTTCTCCTTCATCTCCTCTGGAGATGTCTTCACCATGAGGGAGGCCCTCAACTCAAGTCCGCTTCTTTCTTTCTAGCTCATCTTTCTGTGCAATTTTTTGCACAGGGGGGCAATTTTTTTCCCTAAAAAGTGAAGACCTCATGGGTTGAAGATGTAAAAATTAACTCCAGAACTGCCTCGGTTTTCCGAGTGGAAATGTGGAGCATTTTTTCTGTGCTAGGGTGCAGATGGAGGTCACAGGATGGCCAGGAGATGAAAGTGCCTGTCTTGTGTTACAAATTTAATTGTCAGCCTGCTCTTTGGCTGTGATTTTGTAGGCGTTGGATGATTTGGGTGCACTTCCTTCTGCCCCCAACAGCCTCCAGCCCTCAGGATCAGTGCCTTGCTGGTGTCCACAGTCTGGCAATGCTACCAGCAGAGCAGTTCGTCATGAGGGGGTAACAAATGCATCGAAATGCCCAACATATGGATTGCTTTGGGAATGGGAGATGTCAAGGAACTTGCAGAAGACTAATCAGGTTTGGGACCAACAAGCGTGAAGTTGATTTATAGGTTTTTAATCAAGCACGTTGCTACTCAGTCTTGCTTTTTCCACAAGTAAAAGCGAGATCAGAGACTAGATTTCCTGCTTTTCCTGGCTTTCACCAGTGACTCTGTAGCTTGGAAAATACAGTCTTCATTGCCCTCAATGGTAGTGGGTGGCCCCAGTGTGGAGCTGGCAGCAGCTCCAGGGCTATTGCTTGTGCCACCCATGCCGCTGGAACAGTGCTGACAGCCAGCTTCAAAGCACAGCCTTGGAATCCTGCCTGCTTCAGAAATGTGGATTCACCTGCTGCTCTCAACTGTAGATGGAAGCTGAGCAGTTTTTTGGAGACACCCCTCACCTTTGGGGAGCCCCAAGCTAAAGGGAGAGGGATACTCCTCGTACTCTCCTCTCTCCATGGGACTTGATCCAGGGTTTCAATTAATAAAGCAGATTACTCCTAGTCACCCTCATTTTCTAATGGAAAAATAACTCAGAGAAGGAGGTTTTGGATGGAGATGGGTGCAATGTGCTGAGCTGGATCACAGCTCTCTCTGCAGCAGAGGGTTCATATTTATCCAAGCATTCACTCTGAGCTGTGTGCTGCAGCCCTGGGCAGAGACGGGGCTCTAATTTTAGGGTTTAAGAGATGGACTTAGCCAGGACTGCCACATGTACTGTCTTAAGAAGTATTATAAATGCTGGCCTAAGGATAAGAATGTATTTCATAATAATTTCTCTAGGTAATTATTTTAAAATATGTGGAGGCAGTTTATTTCTGTGAATTAAAGCAATTAAATGGTGAGACTCTGCACAGCCTTGCAAGCAGGCTGGTGAAGCCTGTCCAGTTCCTCATCTCAACACCACGTGTGTTATTTCAGTGTCGTGGCAAAGCTTTTCTGTCCTGGAGATCCGTGGGCAGTGGGAATTCAGCCTTGCCAGGACAGGGTCAAGTTCTCTGCCTTCAGCTCTGGCTAACTCTGGCTTTTTTCTTTATGATGTAGATAAACATTCTTCATCATTAGACTGATTATCACTTAAAAACTTCAGCTTGTATTTCTGAGCTACAAATTTTGATGATAAATGAACCAGTTTTTCATCCCCTGCAGTATTCCTGTATTTGGGTAAAGCACTTTTGAAGCCGAGGAAAGGCAATTTAACTTTGAAAAGAACAACATATTGTTCATGACTACAGCAGTGCTCCAGATCCTTTTCTCGATAAGCAGAGTGGCATTTGGAAGGTGGTTTCCTGCTTTTCTTCCTGCAGGTTCTACGGGATGTAGAGAATCTACCGTGGAGGGGAGTTTGGGGAAAAAGAAAAGTATATGGTTTTTCTTTATGTATCTGTGACACCTCTCCAGTGATACCTTTTCTTCTTACTCTGGAGGCCTTTGGTCCAAGATCACGCTCAAAGCAGGTCAAGCTAGATCAGGTAGGTCTAACAGAGCCTTGATTATCTCCAAGGATGGAGATGCCACCACCTCTCTGGACTCTCACTCAGTGCTTGACCATCATCATGGTGAAAACGTCTTCTCAGGTTGGGTTTCCTGAGCTGCACCGTCCATTGCCTCCTGTCCTTTGGCTGCGCACCTCCAGGAAGAGTCTGGCTCCATCTTCTCTGTGCCCTCTGCTGACAGAGCTGCAGGCAGGTGTAAGGCTCCGTCATTCATCATCCCAATACTGAATAAGCCTGGTCTCCTTAGCTTGTCTCAGCTTGGCTATATTGGGTGTTTTTGTAAGAGATGCAGGTGATCTAGAGGTCTTCTGGCCTTTCGGCCGCTTTCTTGCTTTTTGAGGTGAAAGGAAACATTCACTGGAAAAGTATCAGTTTGTGAAAGACTGCTGGGACTTCCCTTGCTTATTCCACATTACAAATCTCAGCAGCTTTCCTCTGCAGACATTAGTTACCTTGTCTTGTTTCATTTGTGGGTAAGTCCAACTCGAGAGGAACTCGCTGACCTCCCAGACAGGTGGTTTTTATCCAAAATAGTTGAGTATTGCCGCTGGATTCAGTCTGTACAGTTAGAAATAAAGCTCTGCTCTAAGAGGAGGACGTCCTTTGTACATTCAGACAGATTTTTAAAGACTTACTCTTTTTCTTTTAGACTTGTGTGGTTTTGACTGTATATTAACGTGTCTTTCAGAAGTAGAGTCACAGTAAGTAAAGGTGTTGAGCACCCGAAACATCTTCTCTATTTTCTCCCGGCAGATGCAGCATGCTTATTTATTCATTAGGGAGCTGGGTAGCAGCAATCTCAGTGAGAGCTCAGCCCTGCAAATAGTGGGGCTGAGATAACATGGGCAGATGCTGGACTGGAAGGGGTAGGACTGGGCCAAAGAGCTGGGGCATAGAGGCAGGAAGGTCAAAAAGGTGTTTTTAACAGCTTCTTTGTAGTGGTTGTGTTCTCAGAACTAACCCAGAGCTCCTTGCCAGTTCTGTTGTTAATTATATTTGCCTTGACTTTTTATAACACAAGTTTATTTGCAAACAGGGTGTGAAATTCTAGTATTTGCTCATGGTATGTTTAAGAGCTGAGAGCACTTAATCTTTTTTTTTTTTCTTTCTAATTTTTGATCTAGGTCTTAATTTCTTTGAGCACCTCACCTTAAATAATATTGTTTTAAGAAAACTAAAACAACCCCCCAGGGCAAATCTCGTTACATTTCATAACCGAATCGATTGGATGCCAGTTCTTCATAATTTTTCCATTTATAGCACTGCCATGCAAAAGAGCTGCTTTAGCATAAATTCCTTCCCAAACAAGTTCTTCTGTCCTTGTGTCCATTTTTCTCCATTGCTGAATATTCAAGAAACTGCTGTTGCTGCCTAGGGGGTCCTGATTTTACTTCAGACTGCCTTGCAGCACGCTTTGTTCTTGTTGCAAAGGCTTCATAATTGGTTAATCCTGCCCTTATACTCCTGTAGTCTAATGTCTTGGTTTTTCACTGTTTAATGTGCTTAGTAATGTCAACTCAGCCTTGAACCTATTAAAAGCTTGTGTTGCTTTGTTTTTAACCTTTCCTCCCCTTGCTGTGATGTCGGTATACGCTCAGTATCCACGAGGCTGTTTCACAGCCCTGCTACCTCTCATGTCTTCTCTTCCTTTGAGGATTGGTCTAAAGCATTTTCAGAGTTTTTAATTTAAAGAAAAAATGTTTTATGTCTGTGTGTGTATCTGTCTGTCTTTAGGGATTTATTCTAAGTGGTCTCTTACTCCTTGTAAGTTTTCTTGATAGGGATACCAAAAGGATATTGAAGGGTATTGAGAAGATTATTTGGCTTATTTTGACATAAAACCTATTTAGCTGAAGAAATGCCTGTTCCTGTGGGACCCTTGCTCTTGCATCTGTAATTTAGGAGTACAGGTGTCAAAGATGGCTGGCTTAAGTACTTATCTAGGAACATGGATAACAAGATTGTTGTAGGGTTTGTCCCTGTGTTTTCTGGCAGGAAAAATTCTGCACATGCTTGCTGCAGATAAACCAGGCTTTTTAGTCATATCTGTAGACTTGGTTTGTCAATTTGGATGGCTGAACTAAATTACAGTATCATCAGTCTGCTTTCTTCCCAGGTTTGAGAACGCACGGGATAAATGCTCCTGATAGCAGAGGAGGCTGTCACTTCCATTTCCGGGGTGGTCTGGTATCCTGTGTTATGCAGCAAAACACGATCAGGATGTCGCAGGGGATTTTCACCTTTCCAGCCCTTTTCCAACCCCCATTTTTTTTCCTATTTCCAGCTCGTGGTGGAAGCGAACAGCTTCTCTTCCAGCTTTCTGCAGGCAGCTTGAAATCTGAAATTCAAAGTGAAAAGGGGTCTCTAGAGTTAGTACAGAATGTTGCTTCATTTCTCATCCCTGTAGGTTTAAATTTCTGCCATGAAGTGTTTTGCAGAATAAACAAGTAGTACTGGCTGCTGTCGTTGGTTTTGTAAAGCTTTGCTGGAATGACTCTTTGAAGAAAGAACAATTCTGCAATTAGTAGGATTTTGCTCGGTGTTAAAGGTTGAAAATCTTGCTGGCAAGGAAACTGGGCCTGTGCCAGAACATGCTTTTAAATATCTGTATTCTGATCCCGTTTCCAAAGGCAATACTAAGAAAGCCCAACCCCTTCACTTGGCTGCTGGGGAGAAAGCGCCGTGCTGGAAGGAATCCATCTTATCAGCTTGTGCCCTTTTCCTTTGAAGAGGAGCTCTTTGTCCTTTGCCTTTCTGAGAGCCTCCTACGAGCAGAGCGAGGTTTCTTGGCCATTGTGTCCCTGCCTGAGCTGCCTCGTTAGTGCAGGGCTGAGGAGGCCTTTCCGCAGGGCTGAGGCACCACCAACAGCTCCCTCCTGGCACACGGGAGCCTTCCCTGCTCCTGCCCGCTCTCCATCCCCGCTGGTCAGTGTCCAGGGCCTCCTCATCCACAGGGATGGGTCATCTTTGCCGGCATCACCAGCATGGAAACCATGTCCCTGCATGTCTTTTGTCAGCCCCAACTCTCACCAGTGGTCTTATTGTGTTCACCAGGTCGGAACCTTTGTGACAAGAAGGACGTGGAGGGGCTGGAGTGTGTCCAGAGAAGGGAATGGAGCTGGGGAAGGGTCTGGAGCACAAGACCGATGAGGAGTGGCTGGAGGGGCTCAGCCTGGAGAGAATGAGGCTCAGGGGAGATCTTTTTGCCCTCTACAACCACCTGAAGGTTAGAGACAGGTTGGGGAAGGCCTGTTCTCTGAGGTGACAAGTGACAGGATGAGAAGAAACTGCCTCGAGTTGATGTTTTGTTAGGATATTAGGAAAAAACCCACTGAATGTGTTGTCAGGTATTGGGAGAGGCTGCCCTGAGAAGTGATAGGATCACCAGCCCTGGAGGGATTTAAAAGATGCTTAGATGTGGCACTTGGGGACATGGTTTAGTGGTGGGCTTGGCACTGCTGGGTTAACGATTGGACTTGGTGATCTTGCAGGGCTTTTCCAACCTAAACAATTCTCTGATTCCCCGTGTGAATTCACAGCTTCCCCCAGTAGATGCTGATGGTGCATGTGAGCGTGTCCAGCCATCTCTAGTTCCTCAGAAACAGATGGTCATGAAATGGCATCATGGGACTGGAATTTTATTAGTTATCATTGTTCTTGTGCTTTGGAAAATTAATTTAATTTGAGATAACTAATGGGGAAGGGGAGCCTTTCCTGTGGCGGCTTTGCTGCAACTGTGCCTCTGCCATTTGCGGGGCAGGTTGGTCTTAATACACCCATTAACGTGACTCCTCGTGGGTGGAGGGAGCTGCTGGCTGCCTGTCTGCTCTCTCTGCTGCTGTCACTTCCCGACGTAGAGCATCAACCTGTGAGCCATTATGCCACTAATAACCAAAGGCCTCTTTGAGTGCTTTTCCTGCTCTGCAGCCACTGTTTCTGCAGGCTCGGAGGGTGGAAGGGAGGGATGAGCCAGGTGGATCGTGCTTGCAGGAGGTATTTCTGCCTGCTCTGTAGGACAAACGTGGGGATGTGTAGTCTGTACATGTTTATTTTCAGGCACACAGCAGCAATCCTTGCCATGTTTTAAAAACTGACTCTCGAGTTGCTAGGTATTACAATATTGATGTCTTTCAAAGAAAGCTGCCAGAGAAAACTGATCAAAGAAGAGTAAAGACAAAACACAAGCTCAGAGCGTTTGAGTTTACTGACCTCATTACCTTGTCTCCAGCACTTTAAATTAAGCTGTTTAGATGACAAAATTCCTTCTTCCTGAAAAGATGACAAAATTCCATCTTCCTGAAACTGAGAATTGGCTTTGACAGCACACTGAAATTGTAGTGTCTGCTACCTCTGGCCCTTAGTGCATAATTCATAACATCTTCTTTACCTAAGCATTAATTAAACCTCCAGATAAGTTGGGTTTTAGTGCTATTTACACATTCTGACCAGAGGAGCCTTACTTTCGTGCCAATGTCACTGTTTCCCACGGATTTTTGAGCAGGGAGCAAACGGATCAGCTTGTGTCCTTTCATGTCTCTATTTGCCATATGATTTTTTTCATTGTTACCAAGGCAACCCTTCTACCCACCCCCCAACAGGCGAGCTCTCAATACAATGTAAGTTATTGTCTGGAGCAATTATTAGGCTATTATTAAAGCCCTATTGAGATATGTCAGTATCCTGTAGGAATTTTAAACAAGTGGGAGCAGAGACAATAGCGAGCGCTGGAGGATTGCGAATGCGTCGTGCTGCTGGTAGCGTGGGGAGGAGGCCCGGAGCCCTCCTCACGATGTCTCAGAAAAACTATGAGCAGTCTTCCCAAACTGACAGAAGTCAGGATGTGCCAGTGTGGATTAGGATGGAAAGGGGAAAGAGGGGAAGTGCTCCACCAGGGCTCTTGGGCTGCGTGCCGCTCCTCACGTGGCTGCCGTGCACGCCGAGCATCTTCGCGTGAGTTCAGCACAGCCCACGGGGACGTACTGTAGCACTGAGTGCATTGTTTTGATGGGGATGATAGCAAAACATCCCCATCCCACATGGATGGGAGAGTGTTCGTTGTTAGAAAGCCTTCTGCATTCGTGATCCGTGTTTGTGTGCCCTGATTTTAAAAGGGAATTATTCATCATCAGTGGCAGGATGTGTGGGAGCTGGGCAGCGAGCGGGTAATTTAAGAGAGGAAAGTGACTCTTGACATGATATGTTTATTTATTTATAGATTACAGCATGGTGTTTCTTTTCCAAAGGAAAGCTTTTCTAGCTTCCCAGCAGTGGGAATTCAGGAGATCCAGGAGCAGAACTTGCCTTGCAGTCTCCTCTTGCCATGCATTCCCTGCTGGTGCCACTGGGGTTGTATTCATGAAGCCACCGCAGCTCACGCAGCCGTAACAGCCCAGCCTTTTCCATCCTGCCCCATATCCTGGGACTGCATTTTCTGTCGCCTTTGTCTTCCTGATGCAGTCCTTCTGTTGAGCAATAGCAGAACTGACAGGGTTTTATAGCACCGTATCGATTTCTTCCAGGAATTTCCTTCCAAGAAGCCGCAGTGCTGTCATGGGTCAAAGATGTCACCAGACTGATTTGGCGTTTCGTTTGTGACAGTTGTCAGAAGAGGCTGTGGCTTGCCCAGAACATCTTTGTCTTGGGCTGTGCAAATGTTAAGAGCAATTGTGAGTGCAGATGGAGAACCCATTAATGAGCTGCATATGCAAAGGAAGGAAAAAAAAAAAAAAAAGAAGGAGAGTTTGCAAGAACCTTTTTTCTGGCTGTTGGAAAGTGAGACTCTTTCTGGTTATTTAAAAGCTCGTTTCTCTGGGAAGATTGCTTTTAACTCTGGTAAATAAAAGATCCACCTCCACAATTTCTCCTTCCCACTGCTTGGGAAAGGTCTCCCAAGGTCTCTCCATCCTCCACCTAGCACAGAAGTGGAGGGGGTTTGCCTCATCCCTTTGCACAGCAGTGTGTCGTGATAAATGTTTGGGGACGTGTATGTCTCTTGTTTGGTGTTTCTCTCAGACCAGGACACAGTATTGTGAGGCTGTAATGCTCAGTCTGACGTATGACACGTTTCTCGGTTCTCATTTATGGCTTTTCTGCTGTTTAGCTCTCAGACAGATTTTGTGTCCATGGATAGCAGCAGTGAGGGGTTCCCAGCTAGCAGAGAGATCCAAGTGCATCTGAACCCATCTGCTGCCGGCATCTGGCAGCTGTCTGTCAGGTAAAGCCTGCAG
The DNA here is from genome assembly GCA_013397865.1 of Struthidea cinerea. Taxonomy (NCBI): domain Eukaryota; kingdom Metazoa; phylum Chordata; class Aves; order Passeriformes; family Corcoracidae; genus Struthidea; species Struthidea cinerea. The sequence goes on along the minus strand of VZTI01003054.1, from coordinate 61,609 downwards.
TGGGTTCAGTTCTCCAGTTCCTCCGTCATTTCAGTGCCAGCTCCGCTCCGCTGGCTGTTTTCCCGACCTCTGGTGGAACAAGGGAGGGGGGTTGTGTGAGCTCTGTGGTTGCCCACAGGTTTGTGGGCAGCAGCACAAACGGATGCAAACACTCCCACCACAGCTGCTCAGAGCTGTCTGTGTTTCGGCGGCGTTGGAGGCAGCTCACCCCGGCTCGTTAATGAACACTGCAGTGAGGCACAACTTGGTTCATTGAGACTTTGTTAAAGACTTGTTAGAGGAAGTCAGGTTTCATAGCTAATGGCACTGGAATATCAGCATATGTCTTTTGACAGCGTTACCATTTCAGGCTCTGAAAATGATGTAACTATTTTACTGTAATAAAATAATTACAATTTTCAGAGAGGAATCTAGGGCAGTAGGCTATGGTTCACAGAAACACTTGCTTTGGCAAACATTTTACCACTCAAAATAAAAAGCAATTATTTAAAAATATAAAATCTCTTTTGCACACTGTTGCAAACTTTATTTTAAGTACTGGCAGCGTTCCTGAATGTGTCTGAGTACACCATCACCTCTATGGAACATAGTTTAACTCTTGTCAGATTTGCCTACTCGAAACTTTGTTGTGAATATTTTAAACATAGGCTGTTGCTGTTAAGTCTTCACTGCTAGTTGTAGAGGTGGCATGTATTTATACTACATTTGCAGGCAAAGAGTTTATTTCTCATCTTTCAGTGCTGATGGAGCTGCTAATGAGGAGAGATACATAGTTTGTGGGTATCCAAAGAAAAACTCACAGGTAACTCCTTCAGTAGCATTAAACAACATGCTAATAAGGCATGCTAGGTGGATGTGCTGGTGGATCTTTAATTGCAAATAGCAGAAGCAAACCCAAAATGATAAAATTCTTTGCTGTTAGCTGCAAAAAAGCTTTCGCCTAAAATATCACTTGCTATAAATTCCCTAAACTTGCTCTTTTACAATAAGCACAAATGATACCCATTAGTTCAGCAGCAGCCACTTGCTCAGCTTGGTCTTTTCAAGCTCGTTCTTAAGGAGCAGGACTGATTTAATGCTCAGTGACTTCCGTGCGGAGGCTGCCCGTGTGCCGCTGTGCTCTGTGCCTTGCTGTGTCCCCGTGTCCCTCCAAGGGGTCCCCTGTAGCCGACAGCGCCGGCTGAGCCCGCTGCTCCGTGTGCCGGGGCTGCTCCATACATCCCTGAGAAAGGGAAACCTGCTGCTTTTCCAATCCGGTGTTGCAGTTCCCTTTAAATGCGTTTGCGTTTTGTTCTGTGCCGGCGCTCCTCGCTGCCTTTGGCACCTTGTGCTGATGTGCTCTCTTGTGCTCGTGCTGTACAGACCTCGTAGGCTGGGTGTATTAGCACCACACGGACCTTTCGGGTGTCAGGGTGATTGCAGCAAATGCTCAGCTCGGTCCTGGTTACAAATTTCAAATGTCATTGAGAGTCCCTGTCTGTACGAAGAATGTCTTTCATCCCAGAGAGGGGTGGTTCTCAGGCTTGCTTCTGTCCGGTGTTACACGCGTGTGACGGCCTGCAGGTGCTTGTCAGGTGAGCTCCAAAACTGAAAACTCCCCAGAATGAGCTGTGTTCGTTCTGCCTGAGTCTGTCCCTTACAGAAAACACTCTGTCTTAGCCTCTGGTGCAGGCTATTTCCTTTGTGCCAGCTGTTCCTCTTGGAATAGTCTCTAAATTCAGGATGACTTCTTTCTGTGTCTCAGAGGTTAACGCAGACACATCAACAGGTGCTTGGTTAAGTTTACATCCCCGTCCCAGGATGCTCCCTTGGTGTGAAATGCAGTTATCCTTCATCCAGCTGAATTTGAGATGACAACAGTAGTGGAAGTTCTCACCTCTGGAGAGCAAAGATACAACAAAGCCTTTGGTGGAGCACCTATCAGTACGGTTTGGGGCTTTTTTTTTTTTGACAAAGAGTTGTTGGAATCCTTCTGGCAACCCCATCTTGTATTTCTGCTGAATTCTGACTGTTTTGTCATCTGCATGCTACCTGCCATGTGGCACATTTCATATACTTGCTTGGCACAGGAGAGGAAAATACATCCATGTTCTGCTTTAAAAATAGTGCCGCCGTCTGTAAGACCACTTGTGTTGTGTGGGGGGATTGCCGTGCTAACACTGTCTCTGGAGGCAGATTGATAGCTACAGAATTGCAGTTTCGGGCTGTGTGTGTGTGAATCAAGTGATAAAACAGCCAAGAAACCTGAAAATTAATTCATATGTTCTGTGTAAGTTTGCAGGGCGGGGGGGCTTTAATCTTTTGGACTACTTTTTGGTTAAAAATTACCATTATTTCAGAGGAAGGGCAAGAAGCTTCATGAGAAGCTAAGTTGACTCCAGTGGGTCAAAAGAGGTGGCTGAGACCTTGTTTAGCAGGAGTAGAGGCTGTGTTTCTAAGGCAGGGTAATGGAGACCAAACCAGGAGCAAGTAACTCTTGTTGGCAGCAGGACCACCAAGCGCAGCGCCAGCAGCTTCCCTCCCCAGAGCCACAGAGGGCAGGCACACAAGCAGAACTGCTGTCATGTGTACATTTGTCTGTGTATTGGAAGCCAGGCTGGTTTGGTGTTGGCAAACATGGAGGGTTTTCAGTTTGAGGCATTTCTTTGAGGTTAGTTGTGAGCTTTCTCCTCCAGGAAGCTCTGTGTGCATGGATATGGGCATTTTGCTTGTGTCTCTGGCTTCTGTTTCCACTTCATTCATTCCATCCTGTCCCTCCTAACCCACCCCTGTGTTCTTTCATGACTGTAATGAATTAATGATTTTATGTAAATGTGGTGTTTGATGGACTGAGGAGGTGTGCCTTGGGACTTGTTTAACCTATCACTTAGGAAATGCATCATCTGCTTCATGTTTTCTGCAATTGCACTCGGTTTGATTTTTCCTTTATTCCTTTCCCTCTTCTCTAATTCTTTTCCCTCTCAAAACAGTTCTTTAAGCATGTTTAGACCTTTTGCCTGGATTTAGAGGATTTAATTCTATTTTTCCACCTCTGTGCCCTACCCCCCTTATTTTCCACCCTAAATGTAAAGGGAAAAAAGCAACCACCCCTGCATTACATACCTGATTGCTATTCAGTTCCCAGGGGAGAGGCACTGAGAGCTAAATGCAAGGGCTGGAGGTCTGGGCTCTCTGGTTAGATTCACTGAATGTCACTAATTAGAGCAGAGTAGCCACTTACATATTTATTCATGTTTCAGAACAGTTGGTGAATCAATTGAGTGAATGAACTGGGGCAGCTTCAGTTCTTCTTGTGTTGAATTTGCTGAAGGACCAACCCCCAAACCTTATATGCTTGACCCCTAACTCTGTTGAGGTTGGTTCTTTGTGCTTTGCTGGTATAGACCAGCATGGATGTAACAAAACTTCATTTCTGTGTGACTTTTAGGTGATGCTTTTTCCACGTCCCCATCTTCTGCTGTTGAAAAGGAGCTGATTCCAGCCTCTGAAATACTTGCCAAAAATAAAAAAAATTATTCTGCTGAGACGAAAATGATGCTACCTTTAAGGCCATCCTCACTGCTCTTGATGGATTAATTTGCCTAAAGCTTAAATTAAGATCCTTGCAGGACTTGAAATCAGGACAACAGCCACTTGTGCTGTGGCACGAACAAACTGGCACAGAAGAACCTTGCAGCTCACGGTGGATTTTTTTAGACAGTGCAGATGGATTTCCCCCGTAAACACCTTGAAGTGTTGCCTTTCACCAAAATCCTGTCTGAATTTAGCTCCTAATTGATAATAGCTCATTTACGTGGTGGGAGCAGGCTGGTGACAGCCTCCTGGTCCCCCCTCGCTGGGAGATTTGCATTCCATCTGCTCTGGCTGTTGATTAGCAGCATGCCGGCTACATGAGCAGTGCTTCTGGATGCTGCGGTCATCTGTTGCGATAAAATTCTTCTGTGAGGACACAGCCACAGAGCTCAAAGCGTGGTTAGGGCAGCGAGGAGAACCATTCTGGGGGTTGCTGCTCTGGGGAGTTTGGCTGGAACGTGCATGGCTGGCTCCAGGTTTCCTGGAGCACGGCAAAAGCTTTCCAAGCCGTGGTGGACAGAACTCCGAGCTGCTCCCTGCTTCCTGCAGCTGCAGTTTGGAGTGCCTGTCTCTCCCGTTCCAGTTGTATCGCCCATACTTCAAATAAGGATCAGCCTTCAATTTTACAGGTTTTGCAAAGAAGAAGGTTTCAAGTCAACCACAGCTTCAAAATGGGCAGTGCCTTGTTAGCTGCTGCCTGGCCAAGTTGCTGCACACACAGCACAGAGGTTTCTTTGGGAAGATATCCATGGATGATTTATTCAAGTTTATTGAAAGTACTGTTGTTCTGTCCGTTTGCACAGCTGGTACTGCAACTGGGACTTAAATTTAGGCTTTTTGCCGCTGTCACAAATGGGGGCAAAATAGAATTAAATGTGGCGGCTCTGTTACACATCCTTTGAAATGTAAATAAGAAGTGACTTAGGAAGTTGGGCCATTGAGTTTTTTACCCTCAGCATACTTCGAGTTTGTGTTTGGATGCAAAAGCTTTCTGTTGGCAGTTACTTCTGCAGTTTGTGTATTCCCTTCCCACCAGGTTTTGTTCAGGAAGTAATAGAAATTACTGAATGGTTCCTTTTGCCTTTTTATTTACCAAGTGCCAGCAGTGCTGTGCATTGAGCCTGGGGGAAATGCAGGGGGGGAAATCACATGCCTCTCAATCTTTCTTCTCATTTGGGGTGTAAAAATGCTTTTCAGAAGGATTCATTCCAGTTCCAGTCTGGCAGGGATACTCCAAGAGGAGATACCCAGCCCGTGTGGTTTCTGGCTAGGGACTTGTGCTGTGCAAAATGAAAGAGATTAACTTGGAAAACAGACAAACAAACAAGTGCAGTCCTGGTCTCTGCTGCATTTTAATCTTAAACTAAAATTACCCCTGGAACACAGTAGCTCTGTTGAGGAGTTGAAGTGGGCATAGACTTCCAAATCGATCCCTTTGAAAGCCTATCTTCTCTCCCCCTGAAGGAAGGACATTTGAGCTGGAGCTTATTCCTTCCCTGCAGTTAAATCATAGCAAAGTGGCATCTGAGGAATGCTGCTTTTGCTTGAATTGGATTTAAACAAGCCCTTCAAGTGCAGGGTTGAGAAGAAGGGAAGGCAAGGGATGCTACCTGAGCGTGTGTTTAGAAGAAAACCGCTCCAAACTTGTGGGGACCTGCACTGGAGAGCTTCTGCTTATCTTGAATTTACCACAGTGTCTCCGGGCGTGCTTCAATCCATGTGTTTTAATTAATCCAGCAGGGTAGGGCTCAGCTGGGTGGCTGTGCACCGCATGAGCAAGGAGGAGTATAACCTTGGGTAGGCTTTGTAGTGCTGTGGAGAGGATCCTACAACATCTGTTGCTGTAATAATGTAAGAATTAAAGCAGAAGAATTACTGCCCTGAGTGGAGAAGCAGCTACCTTAATGTTAATTTGCTGGTGTTTTAGCTAGAATTATATAATTTAAAAAGAAAAATACTGTTTTAAATTGTGCTAAATGTTTAGGAAGAGGCTGTTGTAAACATTTATGAGCACTAACAGTCTGTTCTGTTCCCGAACATGGTCTGACTGTAAGGCCCTCTGGTAAAATCTTGCACAGAGCCGCTCTCGAGCCCTGTGTCATTTCTCTGAGATACCTCCAAAATGTATTTCTCTTCATCTGCTAACTGCTTGCTTATTATCTTCTTGCTAGCTGTTTGCCTTTGCTAGCTAGTAAAATAAAAAAGGAAAAATGAATTTGAGTAGTGTTGGCTCCCTGGGGGGAAATTAAGCCATTGAGAGCACGTTTGAAGTAGGTTTGTCTTTGTACCATGTGCTCGCTGTACTCCATACGGGGAGCCTGTTGTTGGTTCTGCGTCATTTGTTTTGTCTTTCTAGTTGCTCTTAATATTAATTGAAGTCTTTCCCAAGACACAGTTCTGTTAATCTTCCTTTTGTCATTTCCCTCCTCCTCCTGCCCCCAAGATCTCCAATGAACATGCTCTCCTGTGTCTGAAAAGAGCTCTAAAGGTACCATTGCTGTTGCTTTTTTAATGGCGATGGTCCATTTATTCACCTGTTTTGGGTTTTTTCCACCAGTGATAGTGCTTCTAATTGTTTGCTTAGCGTCTGAATTTTGTATGTGCTGTAATTGTTGCAAGGATGCAAATAGTTTCCTGGAGTGATGGGTATATGTCTCTTCACAGCTCCAATTATGCAAAATGTTTTCAATTAGCTGTAATTCCCTTCCCTGCCTCCCCTCAGACACACGGAGCTGAGCAGGGTCTCTCCAGGGACACCAGCGTGCTTTGCTGGAGCAGCCTTTCCCCTTCCACATCGCATCCTGTCCCGGCAGCCTTAGGATCAGGAAGCACACTCTGCTACTCCTTTTGTTTTTCGGAAGTCAAAATGCTCTTAACCACACCATTCCCCTGAAAGTTTTCAGTATCTCGAAGGAGGAGATATTCACTCCATCTTTAGAATCCCACAATTTTGCCGTCAGCAATGGAAACAAACGACCATCCTGAGCTGCGGAGCTCTTCCTTGAGCTTATCCCTTGCCGTGCAGAGCCATAGCAAGCAGTAAAGTGCTTTCTGCAGTTCTGGTGCCACCCAAAGGGGGATGCTTTGGTAGCTGGCCTGGTGGCTGAATGTGAAGGGCAGTTTCTGTGGTGTCTTTGCGCAGAACAGTTGCCAAGAACTGACCAAAATGTTCCTGTAAGCTTCGAGGTGGCTCTGGCTCTGAGGTCACCACCTGCATGTCTGGTGGAAGGTGTCCCTGCCCATGGCAGAGGGATTGGAATGAGTTGATCTTTCAGGTCCTTTCCAAGCCAAACCATTCCATGATGATGTACAGTGACAGAGGACAAGGAGAAAGCAGAGGAGTTTCCTGACAGGAAGAGTCGTTGTATGGAGGCTTTATTGAAAAAGGATTGTGGGTGCAGATGGTGTTTGCTTAGGTAATGCAGAGGAGAGGTCCATGCCTTCTGCCTCATACGGAAAAGTTTCCTGTGTTCAAAACAAAGCTAACTCTGGCTTGCCGGTGAATCACGGAATTATCTGCAGCAGGATGAAGTAACTGGGTTTAGATACCTTCATCCCTCAAAAGAAATATTTTGAAGCCCTCTAAACACTTTGTCTGTAGTTGGAGTGTACTTTTTTTCCTATTCTGCCTCAAAGTGACCTCACAGCTTGTTTTAGGCCTTATCTTGGCCCCTAAATCTTACTCCCTGCCTGACAGAATCTGTCAGGGAACTGAGGAGGTTGAGACTCACCTTTTCCAGCCCATCGTCGTGTGTTTGCTGGGTGCAAGCACTCAGAGTAGTGCTTGAGTCCAAAGCAGGATTTTGTAAAAACTAATTTAATGCCTCTACTTCTGTGTTACTCATCGATCAGGAAGGGTGGGTCCAGTGTATGGGTCCAGTTCTTGCAGCTATTGAAACCCTCCCCAAGAAAAGCGAGCTGGGCTAGGTCCTGCAGCATGCACACAGAGCTTGGACAGGGCATGGCTTCAGTGCTGAAATATGGCATTTCTAAAAGCTCCCAGAGTGTGTGTCCTGCTGCTGGCCCCCTGCAAGTCTTGATGAAGAGCAGAGCTGCTTGGATTTCCCAGTCTAACTTGGACGCGTGTGGCCGGGGCGCAGGGGCTGGTGGTGCAGCACAGGTGATCTGCTTGTCAGGCTGCATTTGCAGGGACAGCTCTATCACTGGGAAAATGCTGATAGGATCTGGGCCTCTTGTTTCAGCATAAATTAGCACTTTTCTTGCTGCGTTTGCTCATGCGCAACCTGATTTTTGCCAGCAATTTAAAAAGAAAAATCAAATGTACGTATACTCTGTAGAGTATATTCGGTGGAGGGAGAGAGGACAAGAAAGTGGGGGAGAAAGCACTGAAAGAACAAGACTTAAAATCTATTTCAAGGTGATTCTGCCCTGCGTTTATCTTGTTCATCAGATGTGTGGGTGACAGTCCAAGTCTGTCATCAGACCCAGCAGAAGACGCCCCTGAAGGATATCTGCGGAGGGGACAGTGGCCATCCTGTGCAGGAGTACCTTGATCAAGGCATTGCCCATTTCCAAGGTCCAGCTTGCATAACAAAATGTTGCTGCAGTCACTTGTGTAATGCCACCTCACAGCGAATTCTCAGTTTACTTTGTTTTCCAACTTTTGTTTTCTTCTTTTAAGCATTTTACATTTTTACACCAAAACAAAGTATTTGAGGGGGCTCTGAGCAGCCTGGTATAGTTGAAGGTGTCCCTGTTCACTGCAGGGAGGTTGGCCTAGGTGGCCTTTAAACGTCCCTTCCAACCCAAACCATTCTGTAATTCTGTGATTTTTATTTCTATGCAGAACAGCTCAAAGCAGACTGAAATATCCCAAAAATGCTTGAACATCAGCTGTGCTGGAGTACACAGAATTAGCCAGTTTGCATCCGAGCTAGGGATGGCTTTTCCCCATGAAGGTGTGGTGAGACAGTTGGAGAAGGCAGGACTGGAGGCACGCGTGGTGCTGGAGCCTTGGCAGGAGGGGAGGTGCCGCTGAGAGAGCGACCAAAGCCTGGATGCGTTCAATCTGCTTTAATTTAATAATCCAGACATTTCCTGTGCTCGTATCAAGGCTACGGACACGTGAATCCAACTCCAGTGAGTTGTGTTGGCGTCTCCAACGTCTCCTTGTCAGCTGAGCTGTAGGGTAATGCCTTGAGTCATCTCCTGCCACAGGAGAGACGCAGGTCCAAGCAGGTGATGTGATATTCCAGTTAAATCAGTCTCACAGGTCGCTGCTGCCAGAGGGGGAATCTCCCTCTCACCGCCTCCTCCCTGCGTGCAAGGAGCTCTGTCAGAGGGCTAAACCACAGGAAACGACTTTATTGATCAGTTAGGTTTGTAATGCCTTTTCGTTGTAATGCTGGGTGGTTCTTTAAATACCAGATTAACTTCCCAAGCTGGTTCACTGTGGTCTTGGATGGGCAGCAGCACCAGAGCAAGGAAAAGGGCATCGTGTGTGTGTCTGAGAGAAGGCATAAAGGACAGCCATAACTACTGCTAAAATTCCCCAGAACTCCTTCTCCACGTGGTTTTCCTAGGAAAAACTTAATACATACGAGACTTAAAAGTGCACTGTATCAACATTCCTTTAACTGGCTGTGATCTCAGTTTTGTTTTAATTCTTCTCCTCTTTTTGGTTATGTCAGATGTTCTGACAGTTTTTGTGCAGTTTTAATGAGAAGGTAATTGTTGCTGCTCAGTAAAATTCTGGAAGTAAAACTGTGCAAGCTGGAGGCTCAATAAAAGGAGCATAAACAGTCATTTTATTATGAAGCTTTACTTCCTGACAGAAACCTTTTTTGCTTGATTAAAATATTCACAATATCGAATTTACATCTTTCTTGATAAATAAGAATGCACATTAAAGAAGATTATAAATTTTCCTCCTGTTTCTCTTTCCATGCCACCTTCCACCTTCATTCAGGAGATGGGGCAGAGAAAGAATATTTGTGGGTCTGAGGGTGAGGATCTCTGCTGTATTCAGCACTATTTGAGTTTCCTTTGAGTTCCTCTTGCTGCTGCATTTCCAGTCCCCATTGTCTTCATGGGGTTCCAAGCTCTTATCCCCGTGGAAGTCCCCAGTGTTTCATCACTGCTTTGGGAGCTGGCCCAGATCTCCTCAGCTTGGGGTGATCTTGCCCTGCCTTTCCTGGAGCAATATTTGTTCAAGTGTTGCTTGGCTAAGAGGTCGGGAGCACTTGTCCTGTTAATCAGCAGAGGGTTTGCTGAATCCACGGAGTTTTGCCAGGCTGAAGGGAGAGCTGGGGAAGGTGACTCTATAGAAAAACTGAAGGTTGAACTCTGAGCACCTGAATTTATATCCATAATTCTGGTCTTGGTTTTCCGTGCTGCTATGTGCTTTTCTTTTATATTTGTCTTCTTGGTTTAGGGACCAAATGGGGCGTCCTTATTTCCATCCATGTGTTTTAGCAGAAGGAAGATTTTTTCAGACAGGTTTGCAGCTGCATGAAACACAGCCATGCTTATTTACTTGAGGTCCATTCAGGTACTGCTAAGTTTTTTATTTGGTGGCCCTGTCATTGATGAGAGGGGAACAAAGATCATCTTGGATGCAGCATTGCTCAGATGGAAGGCTGGTAAAGGGGGAGTGGATGGCAGTGCTGAACTGTTGTCTCACGTAGCATCAGCCAGAGGTGCAGGGGCCAGTTCAGATCTTGTCTGTAAGAGGCTGCAATATCTCTGCTTTCCTTAACCTCTGGTGTGTAATCTGTGGTATGGGTGTTGGTGCAACCATAATTGCTGCTGTCTTGTCTTGTTTTGGTGAAAAGCAGCGCTGGAGGCAGCGGGTGAGCAGCTGGAGGAAGGTGCAGGTGCGTTGTGTAAGCCGGGAGTGCCCCGCCGTGATCCTGGCAATCCCACAAAGCTGTGGGATCTCCGTTTGCATGGCTGGCTCCTTGTCACAACCCAGCCTACGTGGCCTGGACAGGTTCTGGTATGTCCCAGCTGAGTAACTCAACCCTGGTGTTCTCCATTCTTTGTCTTGGAGTAAAGGTCAGCGTGAAATTTGACTCTCAGTTCCTGTTGACTGTCTTTCCTTCACTCCGGGGTGTGTGGCAGTACTTCTGGTCTAGCTTACTGGGAGACTTCTGCAAAAACACACATAAATCTTTACTTTCTTTCTTCAAAAGAGAGGAATTTCGAGGCAGTTGTTAACCAGGGAAAGCAGGTATTGAGTGCAGATATTGAGCAGGTATTGATGTCTCCTGGCATCCAGGTCTGTCATCCTTTATTATCATCAATATTTTTATGGTAGGTTTTGAAACATTACTGGGCATTTGTGCTGCTTTTCTTTCAATTTTTGATATTTTTTTTTTTTTTCCTGTGACGAGTTTCTGCCTAGCTGTCCTTCAGCTCTGAGGTACCACATTGCCTCAGTTTTATAATTCTGCTGGGAGTAGAGAACCTCCTAATGGTACAGACGTGAAGCATTGGTGACTCCCCTGGAACAGCTGACAAAGACTTGCACTGCCTCCTTTGCTTGCAGAAGGACAGGTTGTGTGTGCTGGATGCTTGTTTAAAGAAGAACACCTGTGGGGCAGCTGTGCAGCCGCCCTGCAGGCTGCAAAACCCGACACCTGAGCTGTCTTCTCACATCTGGCTGCTGCACTGCCCGGTTTTTCTGCTCCTGGAAACACAGTTCACACCAGGACACTGTCATTGCTTTAGAATCTGTGTTTACAGAGTCACAAATATAACTAATTTATAGTAGACACTTGGTTGGATGTCTAGCTTGTAGGCATGTTGTGGAGGCTGCTTTTTCTTTCCAGCTAAACCAACAATCTGTAAGAATCTGGCTGGTTTCCTTGTAAGATTTCAGTGATACAGTCTAAAAAATAAGGAAGCGGGATTTTTATCAATCTAAAAATCGCCGTATCTAAAGGTATTTTGAAATAGTTTTTGTTCATTCTGGGTTAATTGGTAAAAACAACAAAATGGTGAACCAAAACCTCAGAGAACTTGTGTTGGTGACCTGCAGCAGTTCTTTCCCCCTCCTTCCCTGCCCACCCATAAAGCCTGCATGTGCAGGCAATGCCAGCCTCATTTGCTACCTGAGTGAGTGGTCATTTTTTATTGCTCGGTTTAAGACGATAATTTAATAACCTGATCTAATTTGGGCTAAAGGACTCATTAAATGAAGGGCTGACCAGCTCATCTGTGATGGCTCAGAAGAGCAGGTATATCCTGCTTTGAATTTTCTTGACTTTTTTTTAAATATCAACGAGCTCATGAAGCTTCTTCCCTGATGGTTTTACAGTATTTTAATTCAAGGTCCACTTTTGGTCGATGGAATAAATTCCCTAAGAGATGCACACCATTACACGGGCAGTTTGCAGCTCAGATGTTAGCGTGGAATAACATGAACACAAATGTTCCTTTATTTGCAAGCAGGGTTGGCTTCCTTCCTCTTCCTACAGCAAGAATAAGTCCTAGGAAGAAATTTCTGTAGCTGTACTTACAGCGCTTAAATTTGGTGCAAGCAAACTTTTATTCGCTACGAGATGGGACATAAAAGTGTGTGGTGAGTAATTAATTTACTGAAAGTTTCAGTGAGTGATCCAATTTCCAGCTGACCCAAGTGTGGCTTACTGTTGTGAGAAAGAGAGCTGCCTTGTGGAAAAAAGCTTTCCTTCGGAAAAATACCCCAATAAACACGAGGTTAACGCATCAGAAGTACCAAGGTAATCTTTGTCCTTGCATTTATGGGCTCCACAGTTTGATTTTTTCACCTGCAGATTTCACTGTACTGTGCAAGAAGGTTGGGGAAACTACGATCTTGGTGCTGCAGATCTGCCAAGGGTGTGAGGGAATTGTGATGGCTGAGCAGACAGACAAAGCTGATGGGATTTTGGAGACAGATACATGTTTTCATTATAGTGACCCACTTTTTAGCCTTCTGAGTAGCAACAGAAGTGGCTTTTTCTTCTTTTTTTCCCTGGTGTGCCACTGGGCCTAGAAGCGTAAGCAGTTATTGTCTTTATAGAAACAAGAAAACTATCGTTTAAATCTTGTTAATTTTTCGTAACACAGTTCTGTTGTAGTCCTGGTTGAGCGCTGGGTACAGGGTGTGGGAAAATGTTAAAATTTAGTGTATTCAAAGTGGTGCTGATATTACACTTGTGATCACCTGTTCAGTATTATTTGATGTGTTTAATGCCAATGTTGAGCTTGATTTTTATTTTTATTTCACTGACTAGATTTCAGATCCCTCCTGTAAATCAAATTGCCTCCTCCCTAGCTGGGGTGTTGAAATAACATTACTCAGATAAAGATGTTTTGTGGCAAACAGGAGGTGATTCAGAGAACTACACCTGTGCTGATCACATAACAAAGCTAATCAATCTTCCTTAATTAAATGCCCTTTAAAATTCAGCATGATAAAGAGTAGAGGAGTTATTAAAAATGATTGCTTTTGAAGGGCACTGCTCTAACAACGAAAACTTTTACTGGTGTGTTCTTGCAAGGGAGGGAGTGAGCAGAGCTGCCTGGGGTGCTGATCGTTTGTTTATATGCTACAGCTGCAGAAAATGAGAAATTAAATGAACAGTTGAGAGGAGAAGTGAGCAATGAGTGCTTGGGACAACTTAGGAATGCAGTTTGGATATTAATTTCTCAACTCCAAGTTCTATTTTAGGTGTGCCAACATCCGAGCTCTCTGTAAACCTGAAAATCAGGCATGGGGTGGGGGGAGTGAATCCAGACTGCTGCTGGTTTGGGCTTTGCAAGTACAAGCAAGAGACTTGCAGGCTTCCTGTGGGTTTTTTTTTTTGTTCAGGACAGGGAATCCATTGGAAGACGAGGTCGGGCAGCTGCAGTATTGATCAGACTGTCTTCTTGGCAGCCTCGTTCATGGCAGCTCCGCGGAGCTGAGGGTGAATGCAGTGTTAAGGCTATAGAAAAAGAACAAAAGGAAGGTTAGGCCGGCCCTCCTTGGCAGCAAGAGCTGGATGCCTTTTAGGAGCAGCCCCTGTTGTCATGGAGCTCCCGAACCCAAGGCCGGGCCCTGGCACCGGGATTTTCTCACGGCAAAGCGCGTGGTCCTGTCCTAGCCTTGGGGGGAAATAGATAAATAAAGGCAGCAGCCTTGGCAGCACCCGTCTGTCAGTGCAGCTCCGTGACCCAGCTGCAGCGGGACCAAAGGAAACCTTTGCTTCACAGAGGTGCCTGGTTTTTTTGGGTTTTTTTTTTTAGGGCTGGCATCTATCCTGGTCTGCAAAATATAAGGCGGCGTTCGGCATTTGGAGAGGGATTTTGAAGAGTTTATATAGAACTTTCTTTCCTCTGAGTCAGCAATGTTTTGAAGTTGAGATAGAGACCTGAATTCCTAATCTCAAGGGTTTTGGAAGGGCTTCCAGTAGTAGTTGGTTTGTGTTCAAAGCCCATTTTCCTCTTCTAAACTTTAGATTGTGGTCAAACTGTTCAACACACTTATTTGTAGTTTCTTGAAATGGTCAGTAATTTACAAAACAAGATCTTTATTGTGATATTTGGCATAGATTATGTTAGTGTAATGCTATGTTGCTTTACTGAGCTTTTTGCTATCTTAGAAGGTGCTATTTTGCTTACGTAGAAATATTCATGCTTGACTTTATGGACAAAAAGTATATTCCATGCTTGAAGAGATTTTTTTTTTTTTAATCCTCTGTTAGTTCCAGTGACTGAAGTCTAAAAACTTGCTTGGTCTTACTGTTATTCTGTGAATGTACTGAAACACAGCAACAGGCGATGGCAAAAAGGTTTGGTGTTTCCAAAGCAGGAAGGCAGTGAGCCTCCGTGCTTTTATTTCTTTATGACTTATTTTTAAGTGCAGGAAATGATGGTTTCCCCAAGTCAGAAAGCATCTCTAGGTAAACTTTTCTGCTAGAGATGGGTAAACTCTTTGGGCTGGGGAATTTGCCTTTCAGGCCCATCCTTAGGAGCCAGCTCTGGTTTGGTACCTCCTGATTACTATGATTTGAAAAGTTTCAGGCAGCTAGTGAATAAAATCTCTGCATTTTAAATACTGCGTAGTGATTTCTGCGGCTTCTCCCCCTTTGTGCTTCGCTGTCGGGTCAAGGATTTAGAAGTCTTGGAGGCAAGTTCGGATCAGCTTTACTGGGAGGGCCCCGGGGTGGGATGCTGCAACTGCTGTGACTCTGCTGCTGGGAGTCACCAGCCCTGGAGCAGAGTTATTTTCTGTCCCTGCGGTGTTCAGGCTGCCCGCGAGGAGGGATCCCTGTGGGAGCTCTCGTGGAGTGGGAATGCTCGTTCTTGGCCCAGAGCCCTCAGGCAGGGCTGGAATGACACCTCGGGGCGGCTGCGGTTCTCCTTCAGCGAAGAGGAGCTTCATTCCAGGGTTTGTTTGCTGCAGGGAGGGAGCCCCCATCCTCGGGAGTAGCCGCAGAGCTGCAAGTATAATGATTGGATAAGAAAGGAACCCTGGGAGCCAAAACGTGGAGTTTGGAACAGGCTTTGGAGCCCTTGAGAATTCTTCTCTCCAAGCCCTTGGGTGGTGGAGTTGTAAACACCAGGCATCTGTGCAGAACTGGTTATTTTCTCTCTGTTTACTCTTTAAAGCATCATCAAACTCCAAAAGAAGACAGACTTCTTCCAGGGTTGCCCCTGCACTGCAGTTTTGGGTTGCGTTCTTTACTCTTTCCATAGCATCCCTTAAAAATGGTACTGAAATGTGTGTGGGTTTGTGGTGCTTAATGTCAGAGCACAAACAAAAAAAACCCAGAAAAATCTAAGTGTTGAAATTTTGTATTTAAATATTCTCTTGAGGCTGGTTTTACCTAGAAATTAATCCTAAGAAAAAGATGTCTTGGTTGTGACAGTCCAATACGTGAATGAAACTTCTGTGTAGTCATTTGTCTCCTCAATTTAACAGCGTGTATTTCAACGTCTGTTTGAATCTGGCGGAATCAGCATCCCTGGAAGTGTTCAAAAAACACCTGCATGTGTCACCTGGGGACACGGTTTAGTGGTGGGCTTGGCAGTGCTGGGTCAGTGATTGGCCTCAGTCATCTTAATCCAACCTTGAGCAGCTCCGTGATTCTGCGGTCTATTTCCCAACATTATTGAGACCGTAATAAAGCCTTAATTTTCCTGTTTGTTTTAACACTAACCCCTGCAATCCGTGAGAGTGCGTGAAGATTCTGTAACTATGGGAGGGTATGAAGAGTCTGCTTTGCTTCAGCATTGGGAACATTTGGTTTTTGACAGTACTGAAATTGGTAATTATAGCCTGTCTTGAGTTTTTGTGTTTTTTTTAACTCATTGAACTAATTTCTTAATTACTAGAAAATGCATTCTGTCTTTGAGATTCTGCACAGTATTTTTCATAACAACGAGGTGACCGAATTGCTGCTTTAATTTCAAGTTTTGGCTTTAGTTATGGAATTGTATGTAGTTCTTGCAAAAGAATCGAAACTGTCCCGGAGCAGTGGGGCGAAGGAGAGTTGTGGATCTGATCACAGTCACCGTAATTTCCTTTCAACTTTGCTTATGAGAGAAAGTTTTTCTTTTCCAGCAGGGAAGCTTCCACACAGTTTTCTGTATGGATTTTAGTTTGCTGGGATGCTGGGTTTGTTTTTGAAAGATTACCCTGACGAGAAGGTGGGAATGGTGGCTGAAGTCAGAGAGTGCCCTGGAAGAGAAAAACCTGGTGCCTTCCTTCTGAATACAAATGTTTGCTAAGCTGGAGCGAGGGCTTCTGGTCAGCTTTGGTCTTCAAACCACGAGCTGGGTCAGGAAGTGAAAATGGAGCTTGTGAGACCTGGAATGGCACCTGAAGGATCAAAAAAGGTGATGGGAACTTTGGTCAGGGTGCTGTTACCACTGATGCGAGCATGTCCCTCTCTGTCCTGGTACAATTCCTTGTACAAGCAAAGACGTGCTCCCTCGAGCCCTTTGGGCTTGGTTGTTCTCCTTTCTGTGCACGACAGAGATGGAGGATTTACGCTGAAGAGCTATTTCCATAGCAGCCCCTTGTAAAAACGTTCCTGTGTCCTTCTGTTTCAACTTCTTTGGTTTTCTGTTTTGTTTCGTAGACACAGATGAGGACACGGTGAAAAGATGTTTTGCCACGTTTGAAGAGAAATTCTTCCAAACCTGTGAGAAAGAACTTGCGAAAATCAACATTTTCTATTCAGGTAAGGTGCTTATTTGTGTGTATTTGTGGAAAATTCAACAGCAGAAAAAGGGCCTGAAGGTCCCAAACTTTCAGGATAACCGCAGTGGTGGTGCAGGTCTACCAGCAGGTAATTAGAGGGCGGGTTTGTTTGGAAAACTGCTCTGCTTTAGTCACAGATGTGGAGCTAAACCCTGGTATTTGGGTGGAGGGAGAATCAGTGGCAGGTGATTTCACTTCTTTGAACTTTCAAAGTATCCTGCTGAACTTTATGGAGGAGCTCCTAAAACTGAAGGGCACGAGTCTTCCAGCTTATCCATGCTGACGATCTCCTGGACGTGTTTTAGGGGTGCTGAGCTTCCCAGCTGGTGTTTCCTGAGCTTCTGCAGGAATAGCTCTCATGGCTGTGTGTATGGTAGCTTGATCATCTTGAGGGGTCCAACCAGTTTCTAAACACTTCCTGAAACTCCTGCAGCTTTCTGGAGTACAGCCACCAGCAGCGGCTGCCATGGGCTGTGTGTTTTGAGTAAAAGCGTTGTGGTGGTAGGAGTGGGGATTTCTGGGTCTCTTACATCAAGTGCTGTTGTTTGTTGTGTTCTCTGAGAAAGTTGCCTTCCCATCCTGTGCTTTGAAAACGACTTTAGAACGGGTTAATTGGAAATTGGCCCTGTAAAATAGCTGCAAAAGGCTCGGTGTGCTCTGGCTCCTCCTGCCATTGCTCTTCAGATGATTTTCAGCCTCCTTTGGTGAGGTTTAAAGTGGGGTTTCACCTAGAAAAGCATTTAAATGTAGACACAGCAATGCATTGGTTTCTATACTTCCTCTTAACATGTTGATTTATTGACTGAGGGCTATAAACAGGATTTGCAGCACAATATGGTAGCCTTTTCTCGTTCTGATTTTAATCTGGTAACAAAGACAGGGCTGAATTGTGCAAATTATTTTCATAACCATTGGGTGATGACTTTATTGCTGGCTCTTTTACTGCCAGCCAGGATCTGGGTTGTGAACATGAGGATAGCTGAAAGCATGATAGATGCCGTGGCTGAGCACGGCAGCTTCCCTCAGTCCAGCTTCCATCTAGGGAAGTAAATCTCCTTTGGGCTGGCTGTGTCTGCTCTCCCAGCTCCCTGGAGCAGCGTGAGTGTCAGGACAAGAGGCAGTTTTTAGGTAGAATTGGTATTTTTTTACTAGGTCAGCTGGGTTTTACACTTCCTAGGCATTTTTCTGCACGCAGTCCATACGTACCTAACTCAGAGCAGTGCTCTGTGTTGTTTCCCAGGGAGATCTTGTGTTTCTACCCCAGATCTGAGCTTTTATGCTCAGAAACTTCCTTTCTGAGCCCTATCAGATCCTGTGCACTGCAAGCTAGACTCTGTGCAGGAAGTTCTGTCAATTTAGATGCACAATACAGATTATAATTTTCCCTAATGAGGACCTGCTGCCACACGTGCACCCACATGTACGCACCCATCCCAGCATTGTTTAAAATGGCAATAATAATGGAGGGTAGGGTTGTTTTCTTCCCAGCTAGCTGTCATTTCAAAAAGTTCCAGGAGAGAACACATGCAATTTGAAAATCTCCTGCGATAAGATTAAAATAAGTCTTTCACTTGCAGAGGAGCGACGTGACTCTCGCAGAATGGAAACCTGTTATTAGGGTTATTAGCATTGAGCTACAGCTAGAAATGTTCCATCAGCAGCTCCTATCTGTGATCGTGTCAGAAATTTGTCGTGTCGGACCCTATTGTAACTGCAGGCCTGTGTTGGCTTGGATTATGACCTGGCACATCCTGTTTATTGTAGGTTTGTTATACAGCTTATTACACCCCCGTCTTTACTGCAGTAAATATTGTTCATTTTCAAGGAAGTCAAGTTTTCTGTTGATCTCTGCTTCGTTTCCTTGACATCTTTCCCTGGGCTGAGGGAATCTTCAGTGAGCATCACCCAGGATTGCCACAGCACAAGCAACCTCATCCTCTTGGGACGGGCTGCTCCCAGAGCCCAGTTCCTCCATGGAGCACTTGGAGCTGGAGTGACTGCTGCAAAATGCCTTTCTTTGCCCTTCCCTGTGTGCTGCCAGCAAACACTGCCTTAATTCCCCAGACCATTATCCCAGCTCAGTGGAAAGGAAAACTGCCGTTAACTAAATCAGATTTGATAAACAATTTGCAATTTTTTTGACTTTGCTTAAGAAGATCTATCCCCAAGTGAAAGAAAAAAGAATTGGAGTGAAATTTTCAGATGGTTCCAGCAGAGAAATGGCTGTTGAAGTGCTAGAGCTTTATCTGTGGTCACTTTTGGTTTGTGTTTGGGATTTTCTAGATGGCAGGTTTGTTGTATTTTAAATCACCATCATCAGGATTTGGCCAAACAGTAGCCAGCAACATTTTCGTGGTTAATTTAGGAATGGTCTTGTTATTTGTAGGAAGCTCTGGCCTTAAACTGGGAAGCAAAATATTGAACATAATGCATACAAGTAGGGAAGGAATGCTGAAAGGGCCTGCCTAAAATGCCCTGAGCTGGGTGGCTGGCAGGAGGGGCAGGCTGTTGGATTACCTCCTGTACCTCAGGCTCTGATGTAAGCTGGAACTTGGGGGGAAGTTTTACTGGCTCCTCAGTGTAATAGTCTTTTTTCCATCATCCTTATGTGTGAACTTTTGTGCAAACTTGGAAAACCAAGTAAAAAGCCCACTTGGAATTGCGTAGTTGAGGTGGTAACTCCTTAGACTCTGTTAGCCAGGATCTAGCAGCATTTTTTGGGCAAAGCTGCTGCTTTGTGGCAAGCACTTTTGTTGAAGTCTGCCTCTATTGGATTTCTTCTTAGTCTTTGCCATGAAATGACACTTGAGCTGAGGGCTCAGTGGGCATCAGGTCATGCAAAATGCTGCAACACCACAAGAGTGGTTCCAGTTGCTAAGCTTTTTTTCTAACCCTCTTGAGTGATGTATTTTTTAAAGTCACTTTTCAGAGTGTTAGAGTAGTGGTGGATAGTGCTAAATTAGTGATAGTGGTATATGACTTTTCAATTATTTTGGAGTGTGCTGCAAACTGCGAAATTAATTTCTACTCTGCTTTGCTGTTCCCCTGGGCAAATCCCTAGGAGGTTTTCAGAACAGCAGCACACGTTTTGTTTTGTTTTGCTTCTGCATTGAGTCTCGATGGTAAAAAAATCATATTTTAATAAGATGAAATGATTTGTGGACAGAATAACTGGAGTCAGTGCAGGAGGGAGAAGGTGGTGACAGGATGGCTGTTTCTCAGGAGGGGTATTTGTTATGGGTAGCTGCAGCCATAAATATTTCAAGGCATTGTATTTTCTTTAAATATTGTATTAGGCTGATGGATTTTAAGATTTTTCTGGACACAGGAACAATGGAACAGTGCTTTCAATTGAAAATAAAAGTTTAAACTCTTCCATATCTACTGATTTGATCTAAAAGAAATCTCAGTGTATCACAGATGGTTTAATAGAGGTTTTCAAAATCGAGAGCGTGAGCTTTATCTATATGAAGGCTTTTGATTTGAACAGATATCTGTTACTTCTTCCCGAGGGAGTTCCCATAGCGGGGAGGGATTATTGTTTTTGCAGCCTGATCTTGTTGCCGTAAATATTATGTGGTCGTAGGCTGGGGGCCGACAATTCTCACTGTGGGGGCTGCATTGCCTCTGTTTGGTGGAGTCCTTGCAGCCGTGGAAGCTGTCAGAGAGGAGCTGCCCTTTCCTGCATTTTAAATCTTCTTCCTTTATTAAAGTTTATAAGCAAGAAAGTCAGAGTTTCAGGCTCCTCTGTACGCGATTTCCTATATCGAGCCCCATTTTCTGTTTGGAAAGGCGTTCTCCTTCTGGCAAACACCTTATGCAGAGCACTGTGAAATTATTTATAGAGTAGTTTTGCTCTTAAAATTAAGCAGAATTGAGTAAGACAGTGGAAAAGGAAGAGTAAATCTCACCTCTGAGCGGGGAGCAGTTGAGAATTATCAGTGAGTTGTTATGTAAGATACTAATGAAGAGAATTAAATTGGCATCCAGGAGGCTGCTGGGCAGAGCTTCGTGTTGTAGAGGGACCCTGTGGCTCTGTGGTTTCTGCTGCAGTGCTGGGTGTCCTGCTGGGTGGAGGTGGCTCCAGCTCCAGCACTGTGAGCCTGGTCAGCACCTTCCTGGCCAACACCAACACCCATGGTCTGTGACCCTGCTTATCACCAGAGATGCCAGAGCTGTGACTGAAGCTTAGCAGGGGAAAAAAAGCCTGGAAGGAACCAGTTGTACAGAACAAAGAGAACGATAACGGTCTTAACTGTGCTGGTTTTAGCTTTAAAAGATTGTTATTTAGCCAAAAATATTATTTTCTGAGAGTACATAAAGCAGCGTGTTTAAAGGAACACCTTCTTCATACTTGAGGTGTGAGGGAGAGAGACAGACTTGTTCTGAAAACACATCAAAATGGCATTTAAGTGCAGGCTAACGGCCTCTTTAACCAGTAAATAACGAGGCAATGCTGCTAAAGTGAGGAAAAGAGGGATAAATTATTGCAGCGGATCATGCACAGCAGCCAGCAGCGTTGTAACTCCTGATCAAAGCAGAGCTGTGTTTGTCTGTCACCGGGAGCTCGGCAGAGGGGCCGTGCTGCTCTCTGAGCAACACAATTCAGTGTCGCATCTGAAGTGTGGGGTTTGTCTCCTTTGATTTCCCTACTGTCACATGAAAGGACAGTAAACACGTAGTCACTGGTGGGTGCACAGATCTGAAAAACGCTTTGCTTACTCGCTGTCATGTCTCGTAATATTGCCTAACAGGATTTCCCCCTAGTGCTTCTTGTGCGCTGGATTTATTTGGGGAAGAGGAGCAGCCCTTCGTCTGGGCTCAGAGCAGCCGTGGGGTCAGTGCTCTGGCATCTGGACGAGGCCCTGCCTGCCTGCTGCCTGCAGCCCCTGTGGGGACGCCTGCCCCGCTGTCCTCGTGCTGCTTTGCAGTCCCCAAGGCACGGGCTGGGCCTCTTCCATCCCTTCCCGGTCTGGACAAATTTGGAGGAGAATATCGTCTGATAGAAGGCAGGTTACAAAACCTAACAGGGGTTTGCGTGGTGCTGGACTGAGCATCCTCTAGAAATCCAAGCTGGGATGGAAGCTGAGAGGTCTCAGTTCCTGGCTAGTGCTGCTTGAGGCTGTGCTGAAGGGACAGCCCCTTGATTTTGACCGTATTAATTTTTTTTTTCTTGAGAACTTGTGTGTTTTACGTAGGTTTAGCGAGAAGAGCTTCCTCCTCTGCTCTGCCCTTGTGAGAACACATCTGGGGTTCTGCATCCAGGTCCAGGGCTCACAGCACGAGAAGGACATGGACCCATTGGAGTGGGTCCAGAGGGCTGGAGCACCTCTGCTTAGGGGCAGGCTGGGAGAGCTGGGGGTGCTCACCTGGAGAAGAGAAGGCTCCAGGGAGAGCTCAGAGCCCCTCCCAGCGCCTAAAGGGGCTCCAGGAGAGCTGGAGAGGGACTTGGGACAAGGGATGGAGGGACAGGACCGTGGGGGAATGGATTCAAACTGACAGAGGGCAGGTTTGAATTAAATATTAGGAAAAAAATCTTTAATTTGAGGGCGGTGAGGCCCTGGCACAGGGTGCCCAGAGCAGCTGTGGCTGCCCCATCCCTGGAAGTGTCCAAGGCCAGGTTGGATGGGGAACAACAGCTGGGGTAGGGGGAGGTGTCCCTGCCCATGGCGGGGGGTTTGGAACTCGATGATCTCTAAGGTCCCTTCCAACCCAAACCAATCTGTGATTCTATTCTGCGAAAAGAGAAATACGCAGAGCTGTTGCGTTCCGTGCGTGACGTGACGCTCGCTGGCACGTTATTTGAGGACCAGGTGCAGTGTTTTTAGGGCTCGGTGGCCCTCTGTGACCCTCGTGCGTGACTGTCCCCTCTCCCTGCCCGCAGAGAAGCTCGCGGAGGCGCAGCGCAGGTTCACGACGCTCCGGACCGAGCTGCAATCCACCTTGGACGCGCAGAAGGAGGCCAGCGGGGCCTCCACGCTGCAGCGGCGCAGGAAGCCCGTCTTCCACCTGTCCCACGAGGAGCGGGTCCAGCACAGGAACATCAGAGACCTGAAACTGGCCTTCAGCGAGCTCTACCTCAGCCTCATCCTGCTGCAGAACTATCAGGTACCTGCCAGGAGCGGGGCTGTCACCCAGCCCTGTCCCGAAACGCCTCCCTGCCTTGTGCGCCCTTGAGTTGCCTCACTCCGCTTTTCATGTATTTCTTCCTTTTTTGGGGGGGCCCCTAAACGCTTCTAAAGAAAAGGCAGGCACCTAGCAGCTAGGAGTGTGCATCTGGTTGCTGTTTATTGAGCTGGAAGTGCTAAGCTGACCTGCAGAAGGACTTTCCTTCTTCCTTTCCCGGGCTGGCCGAGCCCGGCACCTTGGTCCAGGCAGGACCTCTTCCTTCTGTGGTGTGTTGTTCTGTGCAGGGCTGCAGTGGGCAGGCTGGGGAAGAAGCTCTTTTATCCAAGGTTTGTCATGAAACATGAAATCCTAAAGTACTGTTTCCTCTTGGCGTTACCATGGTAGTGGCTGTGACCTTGCCGTGTCAGAATTTCTTGCTAAAACATCAATTTAAAAAAAAATGTTTTGATTTCTGCAGGATACAGGCTCATTTGCCTTGAGGTATGAAAACAAACGGATCTTTAGTTGTACTTGGATTTTTGGCCTGGTAAATATTGCAGATGCTGATCTTGTTCCAAAAATTCTGAAATAAAAATCTGAAACTGTTAATGTATTTTTGGCTGAGCTACCGCTTCTGGAGTTAAATGCTCTGAAATGCTTTTGAATGTTTTACTGTGAGGGGATTTAGCTTGTTAAATAAGAATGTTGGAGCTTAAATTGACTACGTCTGTATTCAGATCTTTGCCAGATCTTTACTGGAGAATTTTACTAAACAAAATCCACAGTAAGAATAAATTAAATACCACTCTGCTGTATGGACAAAACTTTTTCTCCCAAAATTCTGAGTACTTGTACCTCTCCTGCAGTGATGCTATCTTTGAGCATGTGTCTGGAAACAAGCAGTTTTTTAATAAAGCTCTTTAACTATTAGTGACAGTTCCCAGTTCAAATTTTTGGGAAAGGTGGAGTATCTGTATCTTTTTAGGAATGGAGTGAAGCAGCATCACCTGCTGTGATTTCTTCACTTACATTTATTTTATTTTTTAAAAGAAGACAGCTTTATACTTTTAATTACAAAAAAAAACAGTTCTGAGACTTGATGAAGAATTTAAATAGGGGATGACGTGGGTCATTCCTTTGGGAAATCTTTTCCTGCTGCTCCTCAGTGAAGAAAGGCGTGTTGCACACTGATATTTTTGCTTTTTGCTACCATGAGTCCAGACCCCCACTGTAAGTCTACTAAATATTGATCTAAACCCCAGATCTAAAATCTGTTTCTGATGGCTTTCACACTTTGTAGAGGCGGCAGAGCTGCTTTCTGCAACACAACTCCAGAGAGAAAATTAGAAAAATTCCTTCAGATTGGTCCTGAAGTGGAGGACAAGGAACACAAACACACAAACAGACGTAAAACTAAATCCCAAAGTGCTACTGTTGTTAATTAATCACTCTTGAGCTTAGAATATAACAACGAGGAATATTCAAGCTCTTGCAGCTTTGGAGAAAGAAAAAAGCAATAATAACCTGGTGGGAGGATGATGTAGCTGAGCCCTTCATGTAGGAGACAAAGTGAAGTCAACAGCAGCATTATAAATATCAAACTGGCTTTGATGAAATGCTGGTGCCTTGAGCTGGGTTACTGAGGAAGGAAAATCCACCTGAAGCAGATTCATCAGTCCCCTGGGGCTGAACAAGTTTCATGCATTCTTTCCTGAGGTGCACAAACCAAGTGAAACTACAAGCAGCCTCCAGGGCAGCTCTTACATGTTTAACTTATCAGTGATTAAACTTCTGATAAAACTGATTTATTGTTAACAGCAATGTATTATTCTAGAGTGTGTACATACATAAAAAATCAATTTATCTGAAATACTGTGTTTTAGGACAAACAAATGCTGAGAAATTAAGCATATAATATTTAGTTGCTTATTCTGTATATAATAGAGTGCATTTATTGGGTGAATAATAGCGGCTGAACCAGTTTTATTAAATTGCCTTGCTGGTGCATTTCCTAATATAGATGAGCAAAGATTTTTGAGTCCACTGTTTGATTCTGCTTGATGTTGCATTATATTATTGCCTAAGTTGCACTGTTTGTTGTTTGTGGAGGGGTTTTTTTCTCCACAAAATGCAGCAGAAATGGAGGTCAGGCTCGGAGAAGGCCCCTTGCCAGATAAAAGCAGCAAGAATAGCAAAATATCCGCATAAACGATGTTTGTTCTGTTCCCCAGTCCCATCACTGCCTGTTCCTTGTGAGAAGCACCACAGTGACCAACAGTGCTTTTATCGTGCACTTTGGGGTTGCAGAATTTCTGCAGCCAGAGGATGAAATGCCGCTGGAGAGGTTTTGGGGTGTCTGGTACAAACATGTCCCATCCAGCCAAGGAGGAACCCCAGAGTTAAGCTGGGGTTGCACCCATGGCAGATGAAGGGATGTTAGTTCAGGCCACAGAAAGTTCTCTGACCAAAATCATCCTTTTGTTACAGTTTTTCACATGGAATTGCTGCTCTCCTTGGGGTGGAATGCTGGCTTTTCCAATAGAAAGTAATTGAAATCTCTTGTCTGCAATAAGGCAGGTCATTAATGCTTTGGCTTCCTGCTTCTGTCTCCCCAGCCTCATTTCCCACCTATATGGGAGAGGTCTGGCATTAAATCACTCTAAGCATAATTACATTGAAAATAATTTCAGTGAGTAGTTGGTGCCTCTCCCCAGGGCATTGGATTTTGTTGTTTTCTCAGGATTTCTTTCCAAGTTGCTCTCTAAGCTTGTTTCAGAAGTGAGTCTTGCCATGGTCTCTCTGTGTTCCTGCTGTTGCTTGAATGAATTATTGAGCTTTTTAAGTGGCACTTCCTGCACAACGAAATGCAGGATTGCAAATACATCGTGCCACAGCAACTGCTGCCCCGTGATGGGCTTTGCCTGTCTCAGGTGCTGTGGTTGAATCATGGATCATCTACAGCTTGGAAATCAGCAGTTGATTCTTGTTGTGAGCGCTGTGTGCTTGTCTCTACGGACTGGAGAGGTACCTCTCCCACATCTGCAGGCCTAAGCTGGTTTGGCAGTCACTGTGCAACATACTCCATGACAAAAAATGCTGCTGTGGGGATGCACTTGTCTGGATTTAACCTGCAGCACTGACAACTTTCATACAAAGATTTCCTTTCTATAATGAATTTAACTGGAGAACTTGATTTGAAACCAGTGTAAAGTTTAAAGAAGTCAATAGCTCTGATTTTTCAGAAGGGAAACCCCCTTCAGGGTTACTTGTCTTCAAGGTAGCATCGGGTCGCTTCTTGCATAGAGGAGGAAGGTGGAAGAGGTCCAGCTTCTCAGGGAGTAAAAAGGTTTAGTAGCCCCCTTTTTATGCCCTTGAGTCCCATGTTTTTCATTTTATTTGCAAGGATTATGTATTACTTATAATAAAGTAATAACTCAGAAACTTCCTGGCAGCAGATGAAGTCATTTTGGTTCTTATTAATGATTCCTCTCTCGCTAGCGCTGGAGAGAGAACCATTTCTCTTTCCTGGGAGATGGCTGGGGTTAAATGCCTTTTCCCTTGCATGTCTTTTCCCTTGTCTGCAGAACCTGAACTTCACCGGCTTCCGCAAGATCCTGAAGAAGCATGACAAGAACCTGGAGACAGCGCGGGGGGCGGAGTGGAGGGTGGCCGAGGTGGAGGTGGCTCCCTTCTACACCTGCAAGAAGATCAACCAGCTTATCTCCGAAACAGAGGTGAAGAGGCTGGCCTGGGCACTGCTCCTCTTCTGGCCAGCAAAAAGTGGGATTTTGGTCGCTGCTGGTTTCTGGAAGTGTTCGAGCCCAGGCTGGATGGAGCTCTCAGCAAACCTGTTCTAGTGGAAGGTGCCCCTGCCCGTGGCAGGGGGTTGGAACAAGACCTTTAGGTCCCTTCCAGCCCAAACTGTTCTATGACACCCTAATTTCTATAGTGTTTTGCCCTCTCTTTATCTCGTATTTACCACCAAGATGGCTAATAACTGATTGTGAAGTGCCACTGATCTCTGGCACTGCTTACAAAAATTTGGGTATGTTCTCTTCAGCTGGTAACTTTTCCCTTGCAAGAGCCTCGTGCAGCCTTAACCTCTGCTGTGTAGGAACTTGGTGCAGCATGGTGAGCTTTTCATGTCTTTGCATTAAAAGAATACTGGGCCAGGGCTCACCTGTGACGTGGAAACCAACCTTTATTTTTGGTTTTAGTGCATTACCACGTGCTTATCATTCAGATGGGCTTCAGCGGGGTGTATCTCTGTCTCCCTAGGAAGTGGTGACCAACGAGTTGGAAGATGGAGACAGACAGAAGGCAATGAAACGTTTGCGTGTTCCACCCTTGGGAGCAGCTCAGGTGAGAGACGAGGGTTGTGGAGCGAAGCTGCTTCTCCAACTTGTCAAGCTGCCAAATCAGATCCAACATCTGAATGAAACAGTGGAAATAATTGGTGTGAGAGTGCGTGGGGCATGGCCACATAATCTGCTTTAGTTCCGGAAGGTTTGGAAATAGGTTACTGCTCCTAATGCATGCAGACAAGGTAATGAAGGGAGCAGATAAATGGTAAAAGGAAATTTGTGCTAATAAAAGCATATGCTTAGTGTTTGTGTGGTCTGGAATATTTTTCAGGGGGCACTGAGACGCCCAAGCTCTGTTTCAATGTGGCAATTTTCAGTTTAAAAAACCACTCTTCAAGAGCACGAGTGCAGTCAGGGATCAGGACCTTGTAATTCCGATTTTAAGTTTGCTCTGAAAACTAGCCTGACTTTGCTGATAACCTGTTTACCTCACCTTGGTTCTGCCATGGCTCTGTTCACAGCCTGTACCAGCCTGGACTACATTCAGGGTTGGATTGTTCTGCGGGTTGTTCATTGCACTGAACGTCACTGTCATACTTTCAGGTGGGTGTCCTGCCATGCCTCGGTTTGGGTGTGTTCTCACCACTTAGGGACCTGGACCTGGATGTTCTGGCTTAAATCAGAGTCTCATCACATTGGTGTGAACTACTCGTTCTGCTCAGCCGTAGGCTGTGGCTTTTCTCATGTTATATATGTGAGTTTTGAACACAAAAATCCTTTTCTCCTGGTTTCCTCCTTGTTTTTGGAGGGATATTCTGAGGGTGCAATATCTATGTGTGAAAAGAGATTTTTGTTATCGTTCTGTGAACACGCAGCCCATGCCCACCTTGAGAGAGGTGCTTGTGGGACTTGAGCTTTGCGTGGCATTGAGTCCCCAAAGAGAAGGCTGCCAAACACAGAGCCATGTGACCACGCGCCAGTCGGGGTGGAAATTGGGAATTCATGTGGAAAGTCCTAGGATTTCAATGCCTGGAGTCTGTTAATTGAATTAATTGACTTTTTCTTATTGGCAGAGGCTGGCAAGATTGTTTAAAAGCTGCAATGAACGATTGCATCTCTCAGGCCCTGGCTTTATTCTGCTTTGTGCCTTCTGAGTTTGGCCCCCGATTAGAGTTGGAGCCACGTTAGTGCTGCAGATCCAGACATGGAGCTTAATCACAAGCGGCTTTACTAATTGTGTGTGTGATTTCTGCAGTGTTGTAACTTGCTTAAGCAGTACAAAGGAAAAGGCTTAACAAATCAACTTAGGAGCTCTTGCATCAGGGAAAGCCCACGTCTGTGTTTTTATGACTTAAAAGAATTTTTAATCGGATGTTTCTGTAATTGGATCCAGCCGTCTCTTGGGGTAAAATGCCTCTGTTTGAGGAGCTCTTTGCAGTGCTTCCCGTTTGGTCTTCCCATGGTAGAGGCATGAAGTTGACCCATCTGCATGAAGGGGCTGTTTAATGTGTAGAAACTGTTCTTTATTCATCGTTTCTGTTACTTAAATGTTTGATCTCTGTGCAAGATGCAAATACGATTGAAGTTGTGTTTGCTTTCCCTCTCGGTGCTAAGAGTGAAAAAGTGACGCAGTTGTGAGGAGGAATTCATAAAAATGATTGTACCTCCAAAGCAGGCCTAGCTAAGGCAGTGTGGGTAATGGGTGTGTTGTATCAGCAGGCACGATCTGATAGCTGAACATTACTGCAGGTGCTGGGCAGAAACCTGGATTCCAAGTGCAAAGTGTTTGCACTTAATTGGCTCGTACTTTGCTGCTTTTGCCGAGCTGTTTCTGTGATTTGATCAGCTGAGATAGGATTTTAGTGTTCTGCGTGGAGAATTTGTGATCAGAGCACGGCTTCTGTCAGTAACACAGTGCTCCACTGCCTGGTTTGAAAACTAGAGCAGCAGCATTTTACAGAGATGACTTCAGCATCGCTTGGGGTCTGTCAAAGGCTGCAAAGCTGCAAGTGGATCCCAGGAGGGATCACCCTAAAGAGGGCAAATTTTGAGGCTTCGCTGTTTCTGCATGGGCTTCCTTAGGTGCCAAGCTGGTGTCTGAGGTTGGAATTTCACAGAAATGTGCATTTGCTTTATTAACCAGGAACCTGCAAGTTTTCATGCAAAATCTCAGGCCCTTGCTGCGGACCTGCTCTTGTTTGAGAGTTAGGCTACCACTGGACTTGTCACCAGGGTTATTTTCACTTCTCAGTCAGTATTTTTGGGGCTACTCTGCCCTGTTTGGAGTTTTGACCGAGGACCCACTGTGGTTCCTTCCAACCGTACCCATTTTATGATTTTCCCTTGGTTTTCAGGTAAAAATTTGAAAATCTGCTTTTACAATTCCACACTTAAGACTCATTTCTTTCAGCTTCTTTGGGGGTGTGTCATTTCTGTCCGAAAGTTGA
Source organism: Struthidea cinerea (assembly GCA_013397865.1). Taxonomy (NCBI): domain Eukaryota; kingdom Metazoa; phylum Chordata; class Aves; order Passeriformes; family Corcoracidae; genus Struthidea; species Struthidea cinerea. Next base: position 32,000 of record VZTI01003054.1, on the reverse strand, counting down.
CTCTGTCTTGCCTGAATCTAAGAGTCTAAGTTTTAAATTCAAAGCAACAGTTCTGGAGTCATTGTTCCTTGCACAGCTTTTTCTCCATAAGTTATGTAGTATAAAGTATAGATGCTGAACACATGAAATTCCCTATGGATTTGCTTTCTCTGAAAAAAAGTTTGAAGAACTTGAGGCTGTAATTTAGGCAGGTCTGTGGGAATAAATTCTCAGCTTCAGCTCTGTAAAGTGCATGTTCTTTCTTTTATCCCTCTTAAAAACCATGTGGGTGAGAAACTCTCAATGAACCTAAAAGTGAGGATTGAATAACTGTATTTTATTTAGGCTTTTCTCATAAAGCCTGTGTCGAGTGACCAGGGGAGACAGTCCTTCGCAAAGAGGTTTGTGCTGGAGAAAGCTGCTGCTGTACAAGGCTGTTGTTCGTCGTTTGAAGCGAAGCACATTCGTTTCCCAACGCCCGAAGCCTGAACAAAGGAAGCAACAGGCGTCCCAGCACTGCTGCCTGCGCTGGGGTTTCTCCTCGGGTGGGGCTGGGCCTTGTACGGCTGGCCATGAATATGTATTGCGTTGCAATTGTACTGAGTTGGGTGATTAGGCGGGTTTAGCACTGTTTTAAACGCTGTAAATGGTTCCTCTTGGTTTTGTGGGGAGCTGAAGTGTTTGTGTATCTGTCTGTTGGGATTTCATCTCTGTTAAACCAGAATATGTAAGTGCCTCTAGTCAGATTTATGCTGGCGCTGTCCCTTGTGCCTGTAGTGTGGGGCAGGGACGCTGCTAATGACTCGATTACAGCAGCTGGAAAGGGAATTTTCCCCGGAATACTCCTAAATCCTCTGACAGGCTGGGCAAAAAGTCCTCCACTTGCTGGAATAGGCAGTTGTGTACACGTGTGCCCCGTTTTCTCGGGGTGCAACCAACCACCCGAGAACCAGGATAAAGCCTTGCTTTAAAGGTGACACAGCCTCTGCTGTCCTCAAAGTCCCCCCTTCTTCTGTCCTTGCCAGGTGTGGCTTTTATAGATGGACCAAATGTGTGGCCACTGGTGAGAATCTATCGAGGTGGCTTTCTCCTGATAGAATTCCTCTTTCTCCTGGGTATCAACACCTACGGCTGGAGACAGGCTGGAGTCAACCACGTCCTCATCTTCGAACTCAATCCCCGCAGCAACCTGTCCCATCAACATCTCTTTGAGGTGAGCGGGGGGGATCGTAGGAGAGGCTGAGCCGTGCTGCGGATCAGCAGGAGAAATCCTGCGCCGTTTCCTGGCAAGGACTCCTAATACAATTAGAGGAGGAAGTTGCTGAAGTCTGATTAGATTACGGGATTGAGCACTGCTCTCCCTTTTCTTCTAATGAGAATGCATTGTAGGTTTCGGGGCTGTGTTTTCATTAGGTGTCTGTGTGGGGTTTTTTTCCTGCAGATTGCTGGTTTCCTGGGCGTTTTGTGGTGCCTGAGCCTGCTGGCATGTATATATGGTAAATTCACCTACATCCCTATGCAGGTGAACCCACTCATCTTGTACGGCTTCATGTTGCTTTTTCTCATCAACCCTACCAAAACCTTGTATTACAAGTCCCGTTTCTGGCTGCTCAAACTACTGGTAAGTGTCAAACCTGCTTTAAATAAATAAATAACTTTGTTTTAATGCTGTGGCTGAGCAGTAGCTGTGAAGTGTATACATGTGTCACTAACCCTCAGGAAAGGGGTGCTGGGGGATGCTTATGCCACTGTGATTTATAGAGCAGACCTGATCAGGTGTTGACTGCAGATGGTTTTTGAGGATGGGTTTGCAGAAGTGTATTCTGCTTCCTGTACCAGTTGACTTGTTAACCTTCCTACAGACAGCTGCTTACAAACTTTTGCATGAATGGAAACCCTTGGGTATCCTTGCTCGTTTATTCCTTAACCCAGTCCCACAGTTTGATTAGAGGTGCGGTGCAGTGCGGTAAGGCAAGGCTGCACGGGTGCTCCTCAGCCCAGACTGCGGTAGTGCCAACATTGAGAGGGCTCACTGATGGAGAGAGAACCTTTGAAAAAGTTACTGCTTATAGAATTATGTTCATGGGTGGGGGTTTTTTTTCCCAACAAATCTGTTTGTGCTCTTAAACAAACTCTTTATGTGAGACCGAGCTCTTTATTTTCCTGTAAGGTAAGTCTGGTAAATTCAATGTAGATATGTGTGCTGCTTCAGTGTTCCAGTTATAGGTGGGAGCTCTGAAAGTACAGTTTTCAAACTTGCTGGGTGACTCATGAGTTCCTTCCCAAATGGCTGTTTCACATGTTCATCCCACCCTGTGCACCCTTTTAAATTTGCTTTAATCAAGTCGGGTCCCCTGATACCTTATCCTTGCTGGCACTGCTCTGAGAGCTTTGGGCAGAAGAGGGTTTGGCTGGCTGGTTTTCTTCGTAGAATCATTTTAATGCCAATTTAAACAAGTAACTTTATCTGGAACACGGCAAAGATGAGACACAGCATCATGCTTTGAGGACGTGCGTGCAGGTGTACGCACAGTGCATTAACCTCTGTGTGCTCACCTCAGTTATTTGATTTGCTGGCTTACTGCTATTCCAGCTTCTTCCTTTGTGCCTTCCAGCGCTCAGCCATCCCTCACAGAGGTACCTTTAGTCCCAAGCCTCATTAGCCTGACTGCTGTCCCCCGGTGTGAGGGGAAGCACTGGATGTGCTTTAACCACATGAGCAATATCTGTGCTAATTTACCTTAATATCTTGCCGGAGTGAGATTCTCAGTCTCCACAGAGCTGTTTGCAGCTCCTGCCCTGTCCCAGTGATCTCCAGACTACCCTGCAGTCTGAGACAGAGTTGTAGGATCACGGAATGGCCTGAGTTGGAAGGGACCTTAAAGATCACTGAGCTCCAACCCCTTTGCAACAGGCAGGGACACCTTCCACTTATCCCAGGTCGCTTTGAGCCCCATCCAACCTGGCCTGGGACACTTCCAGGGATGGGGCAGCCACAGCTTCTCTGGGCAACCTGTGCCAGGACCTCACCACCCTCACAGGGAAGAACTTCTTCCCAATATCCAATCTACACCTACTCTCCATCGGTTTTAAGCCGTTCCCCCTTGTCACTAAGTGCCCTTGTAAACAGCCTCTCTCCATCAAACCAGAACCATGGAATATCTCGAGGTGGAAGGGACCCATAAGGTTCATTGAGTACCTTGAGTGTGCAGAGGCCAATTCATGCCAAGGTCTCCTAGGGGAAAAAAGCTTCATCAAAATGCAAGATCGCCTTAATGGTGGGAAATGACATGGTACTTGTGTGCGTCGTGTGGAAGGAGGAGGGGGAAAGAAGAGGCCAGACCTCATAAAGAGCAGCTTTTACTGTGTGTCCTTGACCAGCTGGGTGTATTTTATTTCTCCATGCAGCTGCCAGCAGCTCACAGGGAAGAAGGAGGTTTAAACAGTGCAAGTCTTAGAACTGTGCTGCTCACACCAAATTATGTTTGGTGAGCATTTTTCTTCACATGCTTCGTATGTTTCATTGCCAGCCAAAACAAAATCTGACATATCAGGTGTAGCAGAGCATTACTGACACTTACAGGTTTTCTGGAACCAAATCAGGGGCATACTTGAGTGCGTTGCAGCATTTCCTCATGAATCTGGGAGGCTTCCTGCCTCCACCTGTGATCAACATCAACTGCTTGTTGAGGGCGAGATCTCTTGTGCTAATCCCTGAGGGATGGCGGTTTACATCAGAATTGATTTTCCTCTGAGTGAAAAAAGTTATTTAGCCCATAGTAAAGTCTAATTACCCTGCAAGGCTCTTCTTTCTTGTCTGTGTGCTTAGGTGAGCATTCCTTGTGCCTTTGCTGCCAGATGAGAAGCCCCTGAGAGCCGTTGTGTGGGCTGGGGAGAGCAGCTCGCAGGGAGGAACCGGATCTGAGCACAGGGAATGGCCCAGTGTCCCCACACCCACGCTCTCTGCAGGAGCTGGATGGCCACAAGTGCAGGGAGCCTGTCTGTGAGAGGTGAAAAGCTAGCAAGTGCTCAGCTCAGCTCAGATATCTGGCACCTCAGCACGTGTTAAAAGTGCAGGGATCAGCACCAGCAAGTCTGTGCTCAGGCTGTGGAATTGTTGATAGAGAATTGCAACTGGTCATTGAAACTGAGGTGCAACTCCAGCTTCTGGTATTTTATGCCTTTATCCTTACCTGGGGGATGTTGCAGACCCTTCTCAGCTGGGAAGCGAGGAGGTGGCTGTGGTACCTCCACTGCCAGCACGCCCTGGGGTCTGGGCTGCAGCTCCTGCTGTGCCTGGCACATGGCACTGGGAGGGTTCGGATGGCAGCTCAGGTTCTGGAAGATGGGTGACTCAGATGCCAGTGCCAGATATGTCATGGATCTATCTGTTGACTTCTCCTCAGCTGTAACCTTTAGGTGGAAAATCTTTACTCTCTTAAAAGTTTTATGCTGTTACCTGGCAGTGCTGAAGTACCTCTCCCTAAACTAAACAACAAGAATATTATTCTTTTTTTTTTTTTGGGGGGGAGATCTGTCTGTAAAGCTATTTTCACGTTCCAATTGCTTAGCTAGTCTTTGTTTGTGGACAAAACAATGGTCTATGATGAAACAGATAAAGATAGTATCAGGGAGTGTTGGGGAAAGGAGGGAAAGATAAGGGAAGGCTGGCAAAGTGTTCTTTGACCTCTGCAGAAGCTGTTCTGCAGCTGGGCACCCTGGAAGACAGTCCTCCCTGCAGGCTGGCCCTGTTTGACCCTTGGGAATAGGTGCCACCCAGCATGAGCAGGGAGCTTTCTGGGTCAAGATCCATATCTGCTTGATGCCACTAACTCTCAATCCCCTATGTGGCTTTGAAAGTGTAGGAGCAGAGTCTTAAATCTGCATTACAGGCTGATGGGAGTGTGTCAGTCCTTTCCTGGGTGTCTGGAGCTGTGCACCCTTCAGGTTAGTGAGGAGAGCAGTCTAAAAGATCAGTGTTAGCCTGTGCTTTCATTAATTTAAAGGCTCATAAACCCCAGAATGACCGGATGGCGCTGGTGCCGTCTCTGTGAGAAATTGGCCATTAGTAACTATAACTAACCGGGTAGGGAGAGGGGTAATCAAAGGTAATGGAGCAGAAAACTGTCTGCTTTGGAGGCAGCAGAACTGCTGTTCAGGCTTAGAGGGAAAGTGGACTGGGATTGAGGGGGAGTCCAGCCGACAGTCAATAGGATTTTCTCTGCCCTTTCTTCAACCCTTTCCCTGCTGGAGGCATTGGCAGACCCAGTAACAATCCTCACTTTCACCACTTCTAAAGCCAAAGAACAACTCATGAGTTAAGGAAACCAAGGCATGGCCAGACTAATGGCTGTGCCGAGGGTCTAAATCCAACTGACATTAAGTGTGAGGGGGAAGGTAAGTGTGGAAGGTGTCAATAGACACGATGTAAGTGCCTGAAAGAAAGTGCTGATCAAAGTGAGGGGCAACGAGAGAAATGGAGCTGTGTAGAGCTCTTAAATGGAGCCTGTGAGTTTCTGGGAAAGATCTTGGTTTGAGGAGACTGGGCTGTTCTGCCAATAAAAAACAAAGGGCTGGGGGGGGGGCCAGGAATCGGTGCATACAGGAGGAGGAAAGCAGGCGTGTTCTTTGCACTAAAAGTGAGGAGACAGTTATCCTTTTTTGTCAGCAGGAGCAAAGGGTCAGCAATAAATCTTCAAGCGTTTCTGTTATTTCCATATTTGTTCAGTTCTGTGATGTCCTGCCACTGCATTTGAGTGCCTTTGACACAGCCGTGAATTATTCCTGCTCTGTTTTTCCCGACAGTTTCGAGTATTCACTGCTCCCTTCCACAAGGTAGGCTTCGCAGATTTCTGGCTGGCTGATCAGCTCAACAGCCTGGTCGTGATACTTATGGATTTGGAATACATGATCTGCTTCTACAGCTTTGAGGTTCAGTGGGAGGACAATGCTGGACTTCTGGCAGATACAGGTAGAGTAACGCCGATGACCCCTGTGAATGTGGTCAAAATGACCTGAAAAGCACTGAGCCAGGCAACTTCCTAATTGTCTGTTTTAAGAGGGTTATTAGTGGTACAGGAAACTAAAATAATTGGCATTTCTTGTAAACGTGGCATTAGAGAGATTCTCCCCTTTCTTACTTCCATCCAGAGAAATGGAATTTCACATTGGCGTTCATTTCCTAATCCAGTCATTTGGCCCGACGTGTATATCCATCAAAGAATTTAGACACAGCACTCCTGATTGGAAAAAGAAATCCATTTTCCTGGCATTGTTGTTTTATTTCACAGTACTTTAACCATGTATTTGCCTTTAGCCTCTTCCTGTTGCTCATCATGAGAATCCCGAGCTTGTTAAGCACAGTTTTCTGTGCCGTAGCCTGGTTCTTACGGGCTCCATCAACGTACCCTGAAGCAAGAGAGGGTGGAGAAGCTCCTTAGTGCCACCTCTTATTCACTTTGAGTTGATGCTGTGCTGCCAGGGTTGTCCAGGCTCTGTCTTCTCTTCTTTTCTAGCCAGAAGGAGCACAGAGCTGGAATGTGAATTTTGGCTTTGGCCTTCCCGGTGGCAGAACAGTACCTGTCTCCTCACGGATGGGGCTGTTGACTTCCCCTTCTAAGCAGTGACTGCTGGCAAATCCCATTGTCTGATGGTTTTGACACTTGCTGAGAGGATTTGCTGTGTGCTTCAATAAGCATCAGTGTTCCACTTTGTTCTTCCAATCTGTCTGATCTTTCCCTTCATTTTAAAAGACAGCGCTGCGGGTAGCTAAATATTTACTTATTAAAAATAAAATTAAAATACATAAAGCAACTGTGTGCATAACAGTTTGTCCTCTTCCAGTCTGAGCAGTGGAATGCTCGCACAGTGTTTTGGGATAAATATCAGCTAATAACGTGTCTCCCTTAGCGTGAATAAGAAAGAAATGAATGTTAGGCAGGGGGGTGTTTGGTTTAGATGTGCTGAGTGAGACAGCAGAAGAATATGGAGTTCTTGGGGGGTTCCAGGAAAAGCTGAGGGATTCCTGGTCACTACCTCAATGAAAAGAAGGCTTTCAAACATGGAGCAGGGACACAATGGCATGGTGGTGTAGTTGCTTCTCATCCCAGTTTTTGAAGCCAGACTGTGCCTTGGCTTTGCTTTTTAAAAAACAAAGCAAGGAACACCAAACCTGGTCCCACACTGAAATATGTTTTTTCCTATTACAATGCACAAGAAAAACGGGTCAAGGACATCTTGGGCAAAGTAGCCTTTTAGAGCTGTCCTGCAGAGTTTCTAAATGCTCTCCCATTTATGCACAAAAAATCCAATGTCGAAGGCCTTTTGTAATTCCATCCTTAATTTGATTATTCACAGTACTGCCAGCAGCACTGAGCGCATTTAAAAATAGATGATTTCTAATCGTGCATGTTAGTTGTACTGGTAGGACTGGGGGAGTTAGAGGGTGATCTGTCTGGGCGTGTTATTGATGTCGTGTCACCTGAATACCTCCAAGGTGGAATATTGAGCCTCAGGGTACTTTGGGTTTCTTGCTGTTTGTGTGCCTCCGTACCAGGCGTTGATGGGGAATCGCTGCCATAAAGTGATACGGCAGGCAGGAAGACACTAGTAGTTCTTAAACTTACTAACTCTCTGTCTGACCAGCTTTAACTCCTGTTTTTCTTGCAGATAATCAGATTTGTAACAGCTACTCCTACGGAGTGAGAGCGGTTGTCCAGTGCATCCCTGCTTGGTTGCGATTCATCCAGTGCCTGCGCCGCTACCGTGATAACAAACGGGCCTTTCATCTGGTTAACGCTGGAAAATATTCCACCACCTTCTTCGTGGTGACATTTGCAGCCCTCTACAGCACTCACAAAGGTATGGGCGATTTTGGAGAATCCTTTGCAGCTCCTGGGATTTGCTTTTTGCGCGAGAGAAAGCTCAGAATCTGGCATCCCATTGAAGCGTGAGCTTCTCGTGTTTTGGCACCTGTGAAACATCTCTGGGGAAAGGCAGGGGCCTTCCCAGTGTGTAAAGAGTGTCTCAAGATCTTATTTTAGGTGTTTTTCACATCCCTGGTCTGCTTAGAATTGCACTTAGAGAGCGTGGGAGGGAATTTTTAGGTTTCTCTTTTGAAAGGAGAAAACTGAAATACCTGTCACGTTTTGCTGTGAAGGGAGGAGAATGGGAGGGAGATGTATGAGGAAAGGAATAGCACAGGAAATACTTCTCCCTTAGCATTCATGAATATTTAACCTGGATCATCTAAATAATCAGTCCATCATTCCTAAATGTGGAGGAATGTGCACAGTGCCAGGAAAAAATGCTCTCTCCGATTTTCCTGTGTGATTCTATCCATGTTTTTTCTGCAGCTGGTAAGGAGTTGTTTCCAATCCATTTAACTGCAGATTGAGCTCTGATCCCTGAAGTTCCTCATCTCCCTGGAAACGACAATTACTCGATTCTACTCTTGTTCTGAAGGAAAAAGCTTTTAGTTTCTGCACTTCAGGCAGTCGCCCTGCCTTTCATTGTTCTGAAGCCCTAAAAGCTGTATTCTTTCATTTGAGAATATCTCCCTTCTATAGATCCAGAAATTAGCAACCACACAGAGTCGTGAGCAATTACTCACCCTGGAATATTCCTGCGGCGAGGCAGGGAGAAGTGTTGAAGGCATGATTCTAGTTAACATGCTGGGTTTTTTGGAGGGGTGGCAGGGTTGTTAGAAGCCTTCCCGTGGCCAAGAAATGTCTGTGTTGACGTAGCTGGGCCTGGAGTCACACTGATGGTGTTTGTCAGGGAGGGGCAGTGGCCGGAGCTGGCTGAGGGCTGGGAGCTGGGCTCTGTGTCCAGGGGTACACGCAGAGCTGGTGTGGGAGCATCCTCCAGGAGCATCCCCTGTGCGTCTCCTCCCCGCTGCCATGTCCCCGGAGCCTGTTCCTGCTTTCACTGGTTCGCTCAGTGACGTTCTGCAGCCCTGCAGTCCGGTTAGTCACCACTGCCAGAGCTGGCATGAGGCACGGACGGATTGCCTGGCTCCACAGTCACTGCTTGTGTCTTCTGTAGCCAGAGCTGCCCTGGGCGGGCTGACTAATGCTTCTGCCTCCCTCGGGGGACGCACTGCCAGAGCCTTCCGTTGCGCTAGGGCCGGAACCAAGAGGGAAACCAGCCCCTGTCAAAATGTCCTGTTGAAGAGTTTGACCTCTTTCCGCTGCCCTTGAAGTTTTTCATCCGTGCCAGTGTTGCTACCCCGGTTCTGGTCGCTGCCACACGTAACTGGTGTCCCCTTTCCCAGCCTGGCAGGGAGTGGGCTGTAATGAGGTGTTTATGAGCCTTGTTCCAATTGCTGTGAGATGATCCTGACTCCCAGCTTTTGTCTGTCCGGTTTTGTCAGTGGGAGTCGTCAATGTGGAAGCTTTGTGGCCTTTGGAAATTACACTTTAGCGCAGATTTGTAAATGTCACTGTGCTGGGCTTTTCAGAGGGCTGCCTAAAGCCCTTGGCATGTCCCCTCAGCCCTGTAGGCCTGCTCTCATCCTGCCCAAAATGCACTTTCTAGTGTGCTGTACCTGTTAAGGAGCCAATTTTATCGAAGTGCTTTACACAGGTCCCCGGTTTGTTTGGAATTTGGAATCAGATGGTCTATCAGCAAGTTGTTATAATGCTACCGTTGGAAATAGATGTGCTGCCCGCCCACACCTGTGTCTGCCCAAGGATAGCAAACACCCATCTCTCACCTACTAAACATCTGTTGGGGGGAGCTGTGTGCTCTTCAGAAAGCGCTGCCCAAAACAGGTGTCAAATTGGTGAGGATCCTTGCTCCTCAGACCTGCTCTGAATTTCAGCAACAGGCCTATTAATCGCTGTGGTATCAAGAGTTTTATTTTAACAGTCGCCCGTGCCTGTGCTTGCAAGCCTATGACTTACACCTCTGGAATGACAGTTTTTGGCTGCCAGGAGAAGAGGGTAATCCGTGGCCTTTCCTTGGGAGGTCGGGTAATGGACACCAGTGCTTGTTCTCCACTTGGGAGGCCTGGGGACGTCACAGCCCTCTGAGAAGTCTCATCTTCCTCCCTTCATTTGAACACTGGACAATTTGTAGCTGCTCTGTAGGTTTTAGCTCATGCCTGCCAGCAGTGTGAAGATGGACTGTGTGGCTGGGAGGGTTTGCTGGTGTGGAAAGCAGCTAATTCATACACAGTGCACTGACAGCACTCTGTGTTTTCCTGTGCTTGCTGCTGGAAAACAACTCGAACTAAACAAATGTACAAATGCCACCTTATTATGTTTAAGTGATGTTTCTGTTCTAGTCTCGCGTGGTATTCCTTACTCCAAACCTCCAGTTGTGAAGGTTCCCCCCCAGCAGCACCGTGTACTGTGGGGTCTTGACAAGTATCTGTTTCCCCAAAGCATCCCTGTTTAATTATTCATATTGCTCAGGCAGTGCATAATTCCAATTCTTCCTTCCCTCAGAGAAGTCATTTCTTTACTTTCCTTCCCTTGGATTTTGATGCAGGGTGCAATTTTCTCTGCTAATTGCAGTTTGGATGTCAGACCGCTAAGATAGCAAAGTGAATTCTGTTCCGTTTTTGCTCCGAAACTTGCCATCCTGTTGCTCTGGGACCCGACCAGTTTCACAGGGGGGACTCCAAGCTGTCATCTTGATATTCAGGTCACACTGGGATTAGTGCAGCAGAAGGGAGAGGAGCTACCCCAGAACATAAGACTGGAGCAAGCAGTGGTGGCGTAGACGAGTGCTGACTCCAGCGCGGCTCACAAACACAGCCACGTTTCAGGAACGACAGCAACAACACAAGGACAACTGTTGCTGAGCTCCCAGAGGAGGAATTCTCAGTATTTTTATATCTCCCAAAGGAATGGGAAGCAAAGGCCGTGTTCTGTAAATATAGTGCTGCGGGGTGTGTTTGCTCAGGCAAATGATGCACGGCTGTAACTCGAAGCTACCTGGCAACCGGGGTGCCACCGGTCCCTGCCCGTTCTGCCCCCTTCTTTCCCACCCTTGCTTTGCACTAAGGAGCTCAGTGCTGGCATTAAGTTCCCTGCCAGTGCTGAGTAGCTTCCCCCAGAGCCAGCCAACAGAGTATTACATTGCCTTATTTAATCCCTACGGAAACCTGCGTGCTGCTGGGGAAGCAGATGATTAAGCCCGAGCCCGCGGCGGAATATTCACCCCGAGAGCGGCGTTGTTTCGACACGCAACTGCTTTCTGCTGCGTTTTCACTCTGCCAAAAGCGGGTGCGCTTTGCTTGACAAATGTACCAGTAAAGCAGCTCCCACTTCAGGCCAGCTTACCACAGCATTTGTGCAGTCACAGAGTGGTTTGGGTTGGAAGGGACCTTGAGGATCATGGAGCTCCCTGAACCCCCTGCCATGGCCAGGGATACTTTACACTATCCCAGGTTGCTCCAAGCCCCATCCAACCTGGCCTTGGACACTTCCAGGGATGTGTTCCACAACTTCTCTGGACAACCCGTTCCAGGGCCTCACCACCCTCACAGGGAAGAATTTCTTCATAACATCCAATCTAACCCTGCCCTCTGTCACTTTGTAGCCATTCCCCCGTGTCCTGTCACTGCAGGCCCTTGTCCAAAGTCCCTCTCCAGCTCTCTTGGACCCTCTTTAGGCACTGGAAGGCTTCACAAGAGCCATCTGGTCACCTCTCCAGGCTGAGCACTCCCAGCTCTCTCAGTCTGTCTCCATAGCAGAGGTGCTTCGTCCCTCTGAGCATCTTCATGGCCTCCTCTGGACCCACTCCAGCAGGTCCATGTCCTCCTTTCCCTGAGGGGATCCCAGAGACGGAAATCCATGGGCATCCTTCCTGTGTAAATTGTGCTTGCGTTAAGGAGGGCACACTGGCATACCTGGAATAGCCAGCTTTGGTTTCACTCCTCACTCAGGCCTGACTCAGGCTGTGTAAGGCAGGGTTGTTATATTCAGGTGTTCAGCTCTTCTAAGAAACAGTTGTGTTGTACCACTCAAGGAGTGCTGGTCACTTACTAAGCTTTAGTCATGATTTATGCTCCAGCTTTATTCCTTGTAAAATGAGACATCATGGGTTTGCTGCTGACAGTTTTTTCTTCACCTTGGTGCCTCTTGCTCACATGGTGTCATTGGAAATACCTGGCTCACATAAAATATAGATTTGGCTTCTGTGCTTGAAGAACTGAGCTTCTTGAGTGCTTCTCTTTCATAATTTTCTTGTTTCATGGGATTTGCTTGTTCGGCGTGACCATTTTTTGGTTGCCTTGCCATTGGGTTAAAGTTGGCTGTGTGGGATTGTATCCTTTAACTGAGAGGCAGGGTGGTTTATGGACGTTGTCAGTTCGATTCACACACATTGTTCAACGAAATCCTTGTGGTCTGAGTAGTATCCTGCCATTCATTAACCCCTGAGGTATTCCAAAGTTAATCCGTGTGGCCTGGAAACTGGAGTAAGCATCTCCTCTTCCATCCTGCTCCCACGGTTTTTCCAGGTACTCCAAATGGCCCTGCTGAACACCAGTTGTCATTGGCTTGGGGTGCCCTAGAGGGCCCTAGGTCAGTCTAAGATAATGGAACTGCCATGCACTTTCTCATTAAACAGCCCAGGAAACTGGCAGTAATTAAAAACACGGAAGTTAACTAAATAGGGCTGTCTCTGAAGAGCAGCGCTTCTGTCCGTGCTCTCACCATTACCTCAGAAACAGGCTTCTCTGCAGGGATGTCTAATTTATGATTTTTAAAGGCAGCCCTAAGAGAAAAGGGCCAAGGAATAGAGATGTGGAGTGCCAAGGCGGGAGCCATCCTGCGATTAATGGCTTTTGCAGGAAGGTGTTGGACCATCCCTCATTAATAGAGAGGTTCAGCCAGGTCTGACCAAGGAAGATGAATGGGAAATGTGTGCCGCTTTTGGGAAATGCCGTGGAAGATTCCCAGGTCTCGTTCTGCTGCCCACTCCTCATTAATCTCGACGGCTTCAGCCGCTCCCAGCGGTGACGCCGCGTCACGCTGGAACAGATCACTGCTTCTGCCATGCTCCATCCCCATGCGGGGCCCCGAGGAGGGCTCTGACTTCCAGGGGAAGGACGATGATGCACAGCAGGGTGGGGGACAGGCTGGGTGACATCCAGCTGTGCCACGGGGGGCCGCAGGAGGCACCTGGCTGCACCTGAGCTCGGCGGGTGGTGGGTTGTGTCACTTAGCCCTTGTCATTCCTGTGTCAGGAGCCGCAGGTCGCAGCCCCCGTGGTGGGAGACTGCTGGTAGGTGGGATAATACAGCACTGTGATCCTACATGCCTACAGCAGGAGACAGTGAGGTGATGTGGCAACTGGGACTAAAATGACGTCGGTGCAACAGTGTGTAGTTCCCCCAGCTGAGACAGATAATTTCATTTTTAGGGGGTGGGACATGGCAAAGTAAGTGAACGTGTAGAATTTTTGTAAGCATGAAACTTTAAAGAAAAAAATCACAGAAGAATGAAGCAATTAGCATTTGTGAGATCCTGTTCCCTCACTTCTGTGTTGGTACAAGACCTCCCATCTCTCGCCCTCTTCCTCAGCACTGAAAGAGCTGTCAGCGTTTGATTTAGGTGTCACAAGAGCCTTATAGAGTGCTTGGATTGACCTCTTGAAGTAAAACAAACTTTGTAATGGGATTAACTGGATTCTTTCTTAATACTTGCCGTTTTCACACGGCTTCCCTTAGCATAGCACACTGGCAACTCCACCAGGATGATTATTCGGAGCCAAAACATGCACCGTCTGTCACATTGCTGTGAGCTAGGATGAATTTTTGTCTGAAACCCTGTCATCCCATGCCCAGGAGGCCTCCAGTAATGAGTTGTGTTCATTAGGCAGTCTTTCTGATCCTTTCCATCAGAGCGGCGGCAGTGTCATTAGTGAGCAATCGGGAGGCATCGCCGTGGGCAAACATTTCCATCCCGGCCTCTGACCTCCTCCCGGCTTTGACGTGGGGCTCTGTGGCACCCTGGTTTCTCCAGGCTTCCTGCTAGCTCCTCTGGTTGCTCAGACACCCATCCCGGGGATGGAGCCGGGCGGAGTGAGGAGCATCCCGGGAGCGCCGCGGCGGGGCCGGGCGGAGGTGCCGGTGAGCCTGCGGTGAGTGAGCGGGGAAGGACCGCGGGGACAGCAGCCCCTGCTCGCTGGGGAGCCTGGCAGCGGGAATGCAGAGCGGCTTGGACAGCTGCTGCCTCGCCCTGCGCACAAACGAGGCATAAAATCCCGCTGGGAAGCCTTGCCGAGCTTTGTGGGTCCGCGAATGTCAAGCGGGACACCGGTGGTGACCTCGGCACCCCCCGGCTCCGTGATCCCGGCGTGTGCTTCCTCAGCTGAGAGGAGATGGGCATTAATAGCTGGGATTTGGGAAGCGGGCCGAGAGTACCGTTGTGTCACTTACCATGCCTTTGTGTTAAAGGTGGCTGGGGAAACGGGAATGCTAATGAATGAGGTGCGAGTGAAAAGGGCGACCTACGATCCCTCATTTCACAGGCACTTAACGGGGGAAGCCTGACCCTTTTTTTTTAATGGAACATTTTAAGAAAAGCAAGTGACTGCATTACAAGCAATCTTCCTGTCAGATACACACAGGTCTGGACGCTGGTGGTGCAGAAATGTAGAAGATGTAATCATCTAACTTCTTTTTTTTTTTTGGTTGCTTTTAAAAGAAGTAAATTTTGAAAGAATCTGCTGTTGGATGTCAAAGCACTATAGAGGTAGCAGATGACATTCTGTCCCCATCCCCAAACTGTCCATCAAAGGCATGATTACCATGCTATTCATTTCTGATCGTGAATCCAGATACTCCTATTTGTGAGACTTCTGGCAAATACTTTGATTGGAAATCCCATCCTTCTCGAGGCAGCGATTAAACTTTCCCTAAGAACACTTCTCAACAGCTACAGAAGGCACCAGAAGAACCAGCTCAGATCTCAGCCATGACTGATACGCTTCCTCCCACTGGCAGTTAAACCACACTTGTCTGTCTGTGAGGTACCAGCCATGAGTCTGCTGCCGTGTCTTGAAATCAGACACAGTCGTTTTGTCCCACAAACCCAATGCAAACCTGCAGAGGGTTTTTAATCCAAACATGATTTTGGGATTTCCCTACTCTACAAACATAGACTCTTAGCTAGAAGATACAAGATGTTGCCTCTTGACAGTTCTTCGCTGCTGCTTTGCTTAAATTGTGCCCGGAGGCGATGGCAGAGGTTTGCACCATGCAAGGGAAGGTTCTTACGGAAGAGGCGGCGTTTGGCAGAGCCCGTCAGCGCACGGCGGTGAGTCCTGCGTGTGCTCCCGTGGGTTATTTTTGCCTTTTAGCCGCATTAAGTCCCCTGTCATGTCCTGGCTGTGCCATTGATCAGTGCTAAACGGCGGGACGTGCTGGCTGGGCAGAAAGGCAGCACTACCCGCTCATTAAGATATCTAATTACTGAGGGGAGAGGTAATGCTGCGCTTGGAGCACTGAGGTGTTGGACAAATGCTTGGGGATGTCACTCTGATGGCAGTTCTTATGTAGATAAGTCACTTCTGGCTGTCACCCTGCTCTGTGGTGTGCGGGGATGGAGTTAATGGGCACGCACCATCCCTAGGCCTGCTCAGAGCTGCGCTCGCCTCGCACACTAAACACATTTGTGCTCTGCTTCTGCTTAAGTCTGTCACTGAGGCCGGGTTTGGTGAGCCTGGACCGAGAGCTGTTCAGCTGGCAGAGTCGCTGTGGCTGGGTCGGTGTTGCCTGATGTAGCAGGCTTACCTGGCCGTGTTCCCCGATAACCTCCTGCTTCCTCCAGCTTTTATCAGAGCCTTCCCCAGCAGCACAGCCCACGGCTGGCCGCGGTGGGTGACACGCCAGGAATGCTTATCGAGGCCCATTGTGCTCTTATCCAGCCCTTCAATAATACATGGCATTGATTTTTGCTGTGTTGAATACTATATGGTGTTTACATTCCCCGGAATAATTCAGCAGGGTAAACAGATAGAATTCTTTGGAGGTAAAGTCAATATTAACAGCGTTGGGAGAGCACTCGCTGTCTCTCTTTGATGGAAAGCAACCTTTCCTCTTGTCCGTGTTTCGAAGGGGCTGGAATTTCTGCAGAGCAGTGTTCCCTCAGAATGCCAGTCAGACACTGTGGCCCCTGGGGCTGGTTTGGGGATCCACGATATTGTCTGTCAGCAGTTTTTGCGGGCAGTAAATTCTGCTGCTGCAAGTGCCTTTGGCTGTTTTCTGGGACTGTGGCCATTCACAGCTTCAGTTCAAAGGTGGAAGCCATCCATTATTTATCTAGTTGACCTTCTGGAGCAATTTGAGGTGTATTTGTGCAGAGTATCTGCTGGAATTGCATGTTACAGGGTAAACTGAGGATGCTAATGGAAATTCTGTGGTGAAGGCTGCAAAGAGCTCCCGTGGCACGCTGCTTCCCACAGGCTTTGTGGCCGGCGGAGGCAGCCGGGCACTGTGGACTCAGACAGCCTCTGACATAACTGCACACCTCCAGGCTGCAGACGTGGCAACGTGAACACTGAAATCAGCCCGTCCTCGGGGTTAGAGCTGCACCTGCAGCTTCAGGGGTTTTGTGCTGGTGCTGTTCTGTCCCTCACGTGCTGCTTTGAATACCAGAGTAGCTCAGGAAGTTGCTCCGTGGTGCCCTTCGGAGCATGGAGTAGGAAGGTGCTTTGTGCCTCTCTTGGGTGGATGTCACTGGTGCCAGGGGTATTGGAAACTTCCTCTTCTTTCCTTCCTGGAGAGGTTGAGATCTGTCAGGTGTCCAGAGCGCTTCTCTCACCCAGAGACTCTCTCCCTCTCTCATGGTTTTTGGTGTTTTCCAGCACATCATTAAACAAAGGAAAAACACACAGGATGAAACAGTTCCTGCTTAAATAGACCCTGACATCATCATAAATATGCAGAGCTCTGTATTGCTCCTGGAAAACCGGCAGGCCAGGAGTTGATGGAGCCTCTGGGCAGAATATGAATGCCTTGATTTTCTCTCCCCCTGAGCAGCAGTGAAGAGGGCTGCTAGGACCAGCCAGCAGAGACCCAGCTATAATTGCTTGCCTGGAGCAGTAACATATTTCTGTACACCAGCTGAATACCAATGAGGACAGAAGGAAGGAAGGTATCAAACAAAACTGCAGGCAGGAGGAAAAGGAGGAGAAGTGATTAAAGGAAGGACTCGGAGGCCAAGACTAAAGACAATAGGCTAGTTCTGATTAGGGCATTTTACCAGGGAGTGATTTGGGTTTTTAATGAATTTTTTGAGGAGCTGAATGCATTGCAGAGCTGGTTGGTGAGAAGGGGAGCAGGAGCAAGGAGCCAGCAGTGTGACCACAGGTGCCACTGAAAAGTCTGCTGCAAAGACAGAGGCAGGGAGAGGGAACTGAGCCCAGGATAACTTAACCAAAAGCAAGCACATCCTTTTGAGATTGGTGAGATTAGATTCTCACTTGGGCCTTTTTCTTCCCCGTTCTCCTTTCTGTAACTGCACACAAGAACCTGTGCTACATGCTCTGGGATGACCCTGCTTGGGCAGAGAGGTTGGAGCGGGTGACCCACTGTCCCTCCCAACCTGAGCCATTCTGCGATTTAGGTTTAAGCAGCGAGAACCTTTGAAATCCCCTTGCTATGTAATTGCCAACTTAGGACAGAGTTTTGTTCACCCCTTCTGTGTTTGGAGATGATAATCAGGGGGCAGACCATCCCCTCCATGAGCACGGAACTCCAAAGGAGCTGCCCAGCAATGCTTCCCTGCTCTCCTGCCTGCACCTGCAGGGCACGGCTCAGGCCAGGGGTGTGCTGGATGGTGCTGGCTGCACTGCCTTCTCCATGGCTGCTCCATGCAGGTGTGGAGTAAGACTCAGTTTATTGGGATTCTGAAAGAACCAAACCCCAAGCAGCGTGATGTAACTTTCAAGCCTGAGGTGAGAGGAAGCACTGCAGCCTCACAGGGCGTTCTGGAGCATTTTAGGTACTTGGAAATCACATACAACCCANAAAAAAAAAAAAAGAACCAAACCCCAAGCAGCGTGATGTAACTTTCAAGCCTGAGGTGAGAGGAAGCACTGCAGCCTCACAGGGCGTTCTGGAGCATTTTAGGTACTTGGAAATCACATACAACCCATGAACAGCCTCTGAATTATCCTTTAGGATCTGGTCGTGGGAACTAAACATGGAGATCTAATGAGCTAAAAATAATGCTGGAAAGAACAGGCTTAGTGTCTCATGAGTCACCGAATGTCAGCATCTGCCTTTTCTTCCTGAAATAATGTCGTGGAGGCTTTGGAGGAGCTGAGGCGGGGAATGAAACCTGGCAGTGCAGCCCTCGTTGCTAAGCTCCAAAATCCTCACCTGTGTCCCCTTCTGTGGGCAGCTGCACGTTATAAATAGCCTGGGAGAGGCTGTTTCCAGGCAGCAGCAGCGTGTGAGGTACCTGGGCACGGGAGCCCGCGTTCCGCAGGATGTGTGCGCTGCTCCCGGGTGACGTCACGGCTCTGCAGGGACCAGGGACGCGATGCTAGACCCGTGTCTTGGCCAAGCTGACGATGGGGGTGTGCTGAAAGGCTTCCAGCCTCGCCCCAAAGCAGGGAAGCTGCTCCGACCTGGGAGCTGCAGCAGGCCCGTGCCCTTCTCCTCCATCGCCGGTGCGAAGCAGGCTTTGCTGCATCAGTGGCGTTCAGAGGTTTGCCTTGGGGGGGTGTTCAGAGAGGGGAAGGAGCGTGTGGATTTGACCTACATCCTGCACATCATGTCCAGGAAGCCTGAAAGGCATAATGGGAGGAATGTACTCTCATTTTCACCTCCATTAATTTTATCGGATTGCTGCGTTGCGCTTAGACAGTAATTGCTAGAAATACAGAGGGAAGGAGAGGGCAAATTGCCCTGTTGCTCCCTGGCTGATCAGCTGCAGGGATTCTGTTGCTTTAAAGCCACAAATAAGGGAAAAGGTGCTGTCACGCAGTGTGGCGTTGGGTTTGGGCTGAAAACGTCTTTTTTGTACTGGAAATGTTATTTGCTTTGTTAGAGAGAATCGGTGAATGAGCAGTTGCTGAGGCTGCACAGAAAGGAGAGATTCCTGCCAGCAGCCAGGTGCAAAATGTCTCAGCCTTCCAAAGCATCATAATGTGTTTTATTTGTATGAATTTTTTTGAGCCAGCTTTACAAAAGCAGACAGAATTACCAGATCTGTTTGGTTTTCCCCAGCCAGCTGATGCAGGGAATTGTAGCCGAACTGAGAGCAGTGTAACCTTTTCAGCGGGGAGTGGGAAACAACTTAGCTGGAAAAACATATCCCCGGGTGAGCAGATGGTGGGCCCACAGTCTCCTGTTTCCGAGGAGGAGCTCTGTGTGGGTGTTGAAAACTCTGTACAGAGCCTGCTTTAGGATTTGTACACGTTAATGTATGGCTGCCTTTTCCCTCGCCACCACGCCCTCTGAAATGGCTGGTGGTGATTCCTGTGCTGCCCATGCGCTTCGGGCTTTTCGTGCACTCATTCGCAGCTGTTTGTGTTAAGACAAACGAAAATATTTTCTCAGCAAGCCATCCTGACCGAGCGCTGCCTCGCTGCTGTAGCCTTTGCACAAGCCCGTGTCCCGTGCGAAACGTGGCCCTCAGCTTCCACCTGCTGTTCAGAGCCAGAACGGCAGCTCTGCCAGAAGCCCGAGAAAATAAAAATCACAGAATATCCCGAGTTGGAACCCAAAAGGACCATCAAGTCCAGCTCCTGGCCCTGCAAAGAACCATCCCCAAGAATGCCACCATGTGCCTCGGGGTGTTCCCCAAGTGCTTCCTGAGCTCTGTCAGGCTTGGGAGTGTGACCACTTCCCTGGGAGCCTGTTCCAAATATTAGCATAAATTTCAACCCCAAGTGCTAAAAGCTGAACGAGGTAAAAGTAGAGCTTAAATAACAATGTAAAGCAGGTTCTGCTAAGGCTCTTGGTTTGGTTCATATTGATGTTAGATGTATTTTCCCAGAACTTGGATTACAGAGGTGATTTCTACTGCTCAAACCAGGCAGTTTGTAGCTGTTCTAAGAAGGGATGTGCTCTCAGTTCTACAGAAGTGTGTTGTTCTTCTCTCTTCCAGCTAAAAACCACAGTGACACCCAAGTGTTCTTCTACCTGTGGATTATCTTCTGTTTCATCAGCTCTTGCTACACCCTCATTTGGGACCTGAAGATGGACTGGGGTCTCTTTGACAAAAATGCTGGTGAAAATACCTTTCTCCGAGAAGGAATTGTCTACCCACAGAAAGTGCGTATGCAGCCTGCTCTTACCTTAGGAAAGGCTTGTAGCGTTTGAACCAAACTTGCTGAGTTTGGAGCATGTTGCAGTTGACCACTGGAGCACTTGAATGCTACAGGCTGGGATTCTCCAGCAGTAGAGCTGATTTGTTTCCAAGAGATCATTTCTGTTCGTTTTGCTTGAGATGGAGCAGCAGATTCTGCAGCTTCCTCAAGACCCAATGAGGCCTTTTCGGTGCAGAACGTGTTTGTTGAGCTGCTGTGTCCTTGTTGTTCCTCAGGCGTACTACTACTGTGCCATTGTAGAAGACGTCATCCTGCGTTTCGCGTGGACCATCCAGATCTCCCTCACTTCCA
Source organism: Struthidea cinerea (assembly GCA_013397865.1). Classification (NCBI taxonomy): domain Eukaryota; kingdom Metazoa; phylum Chordata; class Aves; order Passeriformes; family Corcoracidae; genus Struthidea; species Struthidea cinerea. The sequence continues at coordinate 11,429 of VZTI01003054.1, read as the reverse complement.
TGCAGATCTTCCCCTACGCTGCAGACATCATTTCTACCGTGTTTGCCCCACTCGAGGTGTTCCGGTAAGGCTGCTGGGCTGAGCAGCTCGTTTCTCTTCGGTTTATTGTCACGTTTTCACTCTGTAACATCAGCACGGGGGGAAGTGCCCAGGATCCTTGGACATGGAATATACTGGTCTCTATTCCAAGGAGACTGCGATTAACAGGAATATTTCATCCGAACAGGGTGCTGAGTGAAGAAAGGGGTAGGGGGCTCTGCCACAGTGTGGGGCTGAGTCCTTCACACAGAGCTTGCAGTTCCTTCTAAAGTGTGACACAATCTTGAGGAGTTAGTTTTTACCAAATTTCTCCTTGAAATTTCCAGTTGAAACTTCACTTGATTCTCAAGTTTCCAATTTTCATGACCCTGCTTCTTTTCCAAATGCTAATTTGTATTCTGCATCATTGATTTGGATCCTGAAAGCTCCCAGGGCTCTTTAAACACCTGTACTGTGTCGCTGTTGCATCTGGGATGGGTAAAGAAAACGACAGAGTCCAGGCTTATGAACAAGTGGAAGCCGAAGCTTAAGCTTTAATAATTTTCTAACTGCTTTTATAGGATTTTTCACAGAAGTGTGTTGAGTGGCAATAGGTAATTGGTTCCTCAGCCATCCACCCCTTGAGAGGATTGGCCAAGTCCTAAGATACCTATTCCAAAATATTTTCAAAGTTAAAACCATAAAAACCTTGCAAAACAGCCTGCAGGTGCAAGAAGTTTATGGAACTGTGACCTTGTTTAAAACAGTTTACATAGGAAAGACAGTCTGCTCACAGAATATTGAGAAAAGGCGGAAGAATTTCTCCGCTTCTAACTTTTTAGCATCTCCAGTACTGCAGCTGGAAACCCACCCCCACAGCTTCCTGGGAAGAACTTGAGCTGACCCTCACTCATGTAGGTGCTGGAGGTGGCCTTCAGCTTGTAACGCCCAGTGCCTCCATGCTGTCCCTATTAGGGATGTCACCATTAGGATAAGGAATAAGCCTGACAGCTCCTGCTGTTCTCCAGAGGAAAGATGTTGCAGCAGGTGCTGCTGTTAGTCACTGGATGTTTCTCCGTGCTCCCAGCCCACTCCCAGAGGCACTCTGATCTGTGAGATTCACTGGTTCCCAGGTGCACGCCCCAGTGCTTTGCCAAAGATGGGTCACGCCTGTTAAAGGGGAGCTCGGCTGGTAATTCTCCCTTTTCCCCTCCATCCATCCATCCATCCATCCATCCATCCATCCATCCATCCATCCATCCAGGCGGTTTGTGTGGAACTTCTTCCGTCTGGAGAACGAGCACCTGAACAACTGCGGCGAGTTCCGTGCCGTGAGGGACATCTCGGTGGCGCCGCTCAACGCCGACGACCTGACGCTCCTGGACCAGATGATGGACCAGGAGGACGGCGTCCGGAACCGCCGCAAGAACAAGCAGTGGAAGCGCAGCCTGAGCGTGTCCCTGCGCAGGCCTCGCCTCGCCTCACAGTACGTTTGGCCTCTGCTGCAGCCCAGTCCTGCCCTGGAGCTGTTGTTAGTGCCTGGTGGGCATCCACAGGCTGGGAATCACGGGCTGGGAATCATGCACGGATCTCAGCCCAAACTGTCTGCCAAGGGAGGCCAGGTCCAGTCAGCAAACAAGTGTGCCTCCCTCTGCCAGGGAGCCAATCCATCCTTCACACGTACTGGGGTTCTGGTAAACCGTCAGAAAAGGGATCTGGTAAACTGTCAGAAAAGGGAGTTCCCTTTTTACAAAGCTCCCTCCTGCAGAAATAGTCTGCTGGGGGTTATAAATGCAGACTGGAGGAGAGGTTCTCCTTGACCAGACCTTTTGGGGACTTATGAAAAAGAGGGAGAGGGACTCTTTATACCTCATAGTGACAGAAGGGGCAATGGTTTTAAACTGACAGAGGGCAGGGTTAGATTACACATGAAGAAGAAATTCTTCTCTGTGAGGGTGGTGAGGCCCTGGCGTAGAATGCCCAGAGAAGCTGTGGCTGCCCCATCCCTGGAGGTGTCCAAAGCCAGGCTGGATGTGGCCCTGAACAATCTGGGATAGTGAGTGGCATCCCTGCCTCTGGCAGGAGGGTTGGAACCAGACGATCTTGCAGGTCCCTTCCAACCCAGACCATTCTATGATTCTGTATGACTCCAGTTATTCCTTGGTTAAGGTTCATACGTAAGATCTCAGACTCCCTCCTCTCTCAAATCTAAACCCATACATTTTTTGATTCCCACCCATCATTCTTGCACCCCAGCCTGCACCCCAGCCCCTGCAGCTGTCTGCCGTGTGTTTTCCCTGCAGTGCCTGTGTTGCTCCGAGCCTGACAGTGCTGCAGTGTGCTGGTGTCCCTCCCTTTG
>VZTI01003053.1:45833-80874 GCA_013397865.1 Struthidea cinerea | reverse complement strand
TCTACCTGGCTAGAGGAAGGGCCTCTCTATTCCTGGTTTTGGTACACAATGCTANCCTGATCATGGTACACATTGTTCTCTTCCTGGAGATATGTTCCTGAGGTTCCTTCAAGAGAATCAGTCATATTATCATTTCTATACCGTCTGGAGTTCTGTGCACGAGAGACTGGAGCAGCATTGACTCTAGATGAGCTTCCTGTGGTAGTTGTCCCTCTTTTCAGTTCACGTACCCGGGCTGCTAAGGAGGAGGTGGGTTTTCCATCCCACTTCCTCATGTCTTCCCCATGCTCCTGCAGGAAAAACCAGAGGTTACCTCGTGGAGTGTATCCTCTCTCCCTGGCTGGGGGACGCCTGCTCCTAAGGGCAGAGACTCTTGTCAGTTCTGGCGAGATGTGGTAAATTTCTTCCTTGAATTCCTTTTTTAGTTTCTGATGGCCGTCTTCAATCAAGCTCTGGACTTGCTCAGCCAGTCTGTTTCCACGGATGAGACATGAGTGCAGAATGGGGCGGTGACAGTGTCCTCGTAAATCCTCCGTTTGCTGACCAAGACGCCCACCCTGTCCTCGCCTTCCCTCCATTGCAGCGTTGCCAGGTAATGGGAGTACCTCTCTGGTCCAAGATGGGCGAATCTCAGCCACATCTGTGACGTGCACTGGACACCAACCAGGCTCTTAGGAAGTCTCTCGTCTTCCGAGAAAATTATTTCCAGCACAGCCAATTCCTCAGAAGGTCCAGTGGTGGCTATGTAGCTCCTGTCCTCTGGGAAATCCAGTGGAAAGGTTGTCTGTGGTGTTCGGAATCTCAGATTATATCCAGGATGGAATGCTTGGTTCCTCCTTCTGGGTGGAGCATCTCACAATGGGATGATGAGTCATGAGGCCAGGTGTTGATGGGCTTATTAACAGAAGTTAGTCCGGAGGGACTTATCTCTGAGTCGTGCAGCAGAGCATTGTTGGGCCATTAACAGAAAGATAGTCAGGAGGGAGGAGGCCAGGAAACACTGCCCCACCTGGTTTCAACAGGTCATGAGGATGGTAATAGAATACACTGCAACCCAGGACAAACATGTCCAAAGAGGAAGGAAAGAGAAGAATGGCAGGAAAAACTACCCTGTAAATACGCAGAATACAAGAGAGAATGGCATGGCAGCGAAGACTGGATAGTGGTATTGTGGTTGCATGGAGAAAGCACAATCCTGCACACATCAAACTCATTGTGAAGATCAATCACACAAATAATGTCATGAACTACCAGCAATGCTAAAGTTCCTCTGAAAAGCATAAGAGACAGAGTTATGTATGTGTGCATAAGCTTCTCTCTGCTATCTTGTCCTCACAAACAGCAGTATAGGAATATTCTGGTTTCGGGGTTGTATCTAGATTTTACCTTTCATAGCTATTAGCGAACTTGCCTGCCATGATTTTTTTCAATCTTTTCTTTTTTTTGATCCTTTTCAACAATTAGTCCCTAGAACATTGGCTTCACTTCACCTCCATGGAAGTAAATATCACAATTCAATTATCCTGATCTATTTTTTATGTTGTGAGTAATCACAGTTTGCAGCCTCATGTTCATTTTTTCTTTCCTTTCATACTTGTACAGGCTTCTTTCCCAAGCCAAGAAGCCTAGTCTGTTTAATCTCTTTTCACACAGATTCTTTTTCCTACGTGATCATACTTACTGCCCTTTTCCTATATCTTTGTTAGTTTCTATTTTCTATTACTTTTTTTTTTTTTGAAAGGAAGAACCAAAACTTCACAGAATATTCAAGCCATAGAAACAGCAGAAATTTAAGCCATGACATGATAATATTTTCTTGTTTCTTCAGTTACTATTTTCCTAGTACCTCTGGATATAATTTTTTTTAGCTCTGCATTGAATCCAGAGTGTCATTCCTGTGTCTTACAATTTAATGTACAGCTCATCACTGTACACATGCAATCACAAATATTTTTGTCCTATTTGGACTAATTTGCAGTGATTAGCAAAAACTTTAGGTAGAAAGATAGATGCAGTTTTGAGTACTGAAAAACTGTCTCATGACAGAATTCAAACAGTTTTCAGAGATCATTTTTGAAGATACTAAATAGCATCAAATGAATCATTTAGCTTCATAGGAACTTCTTGGTAACATCTGCAGGAGGACAGCTACACAGGGAAGAAACTAATAAAACCATGAAAATGTAGAGCTAGAAATTTTAATTATGTCAAGGACAAAAAAGTACTAAGGAAGTGAGAAGTAAGAACTGAAATGAGATATGGCTTTAAAAACTATTCAAAAGTAACAGATGTCAAGTGCAGACCAGGCTCCAAATGGGGACACAAGGAGTAAAGGCTAAATAAGGGAGGTGAGGGATAAACAGACAGTTCGCTGGATTTTATTAAAGAAATCCTTAAGGTAGGAAGGAAGCCGATGTGAATGAGTTTGTGCTACATCCAGTGTCGGGTGCTCAGTTTGATTTACATTATCACTGACATTGCTAGTAACTATGAGGACATGAGCAAAATACTCTGAAAAAGCTTTTAAAAGTAATTGTGTAAATTCACAGCTACTCCCGGATCCTGAGCCTCTACTGCAATTCTGAGCACTCTCTTCAAGATAACATATGAAAACAAGGAGAGAATACTTAGAAAAGAGGACCAGAGCCAGTGGTTGGCAGATACCAGGAACATAACAAGGCACAGATGGGCTGTGAAGAGGAAATGATCACTACTAATTGTCTGACCCCTTGAAAGTCTGCTGCCAGCCATGCTGTGCAGTTTGACAAAACACCATTGGTTCTATGTCCTTCTTCCCCTTCACATCAGCTCAGACTCTACCTCTCAGCTGTCCTGGAACAGGCTGTGACTGCTCAAAATTGTTGTACTGCAATAAATAAGCTGCAACAAATAATCTATAACAAATACAAAGGACATCAGTCTGCTAGGAAAATTAATCCACAAACACCAGAGGTTTATGTCCAAAAAGGAGACACAGGAGTCCTGTAACTTTATTCGAATAAAGGGAGAGGCCATGGGGCATTTCCCCCTGGTGTCTCTCAAAATTTTGGTGGGTGCAGCCTCCTATTTATCCTAATTTCCCGACCTCATTTCCCTCTCTCTTTCCCCATTGGCTGAGGTACTCGAGAGGTACAGACTTCCCAAAACGCCTAATACCTAAGGTCCCCTTCTAATGTATAACCCCCTCTTTATTTTAATTCTTATGTAATTTATGATTCTTCTCATTGTTTCTTTCATCTCTCAATATCCACTTTCATTTATCAGCAGACCTATAGTTTATTTGTAAAGACAAATCTCTTTCTTTCCATTCATCAATCAGTGGAATTCTTCCCATTGTTTCTTTTATCTCTCAGTACTAGTTTTATCTTCCAGCAGGTCCACAGCTTATTTGTAAGGACAAGCCCCTCATTCCTTTCGGGTCCATTAGAAAACATACTGACCAGGAAAACTCCTGAATTTTCAAGTCTCAGAGGATCAGACATTGTGATAAAAAGATCCAGTAGAGTCTCTTTTTTAACTTTTGATGGATCAACAGTGTGCATCTAAGCTTATAACATCAGATGTTTTGCTGCTTAGCTGTACTATGTCCTGTGTATGAGATATTTCTAAGGGATTATGTTTATGTAATTTTATTTAAAGTTTACTTTTTCCTCATAGGGAGAAAAGGTATATGTTAGAGTTGAAGATAATTACAAGTTATTTCTCATTTATGACATCCTCTTGCAGTTACTCTAAAACTTACCATAAAGCAAACAGAAGCACCTCAGAAAGAATTTCTTTTAGAGAAAGGTTGTTAGAAGAAAAAAGTATAAGGATGACTGAACAAATAAAAAGTAATAACTCATCTACCCATTCATATCTTAGAAAAGCAGTGGTGTATGAATTTCCCTTTTTGCCAGAACTACAGTGCTTGTATTTTATTGTCTATTAGGAATTACTTCTCTTCTTGACCCTGCTTGTCACCTTCTTTATATTTCTACATTTTAAAATAGAGTATGAGAAAAATAGGCCTAAGAGATTAGAGGAAGAAATTTCTTTGACTGGGAACCAAACCCTCAAGCCATTACAGAAGACTGGGTAAGTCTTTGGTCTGTTTTGCTGTGCACAACCTACTTCAGTGTTTCAGTAGGTAACTAGCAAAAATTGAAAAACTCATTATAAAAACACAACCAGTTTAATCAGTTATGTTGACCGTGTCCATATCAAGCCAGAATAGTTCCTTCTCTTTGGGTGAAACTGAACTCCTTTTGTAAAAGTCACCAAAACTTACAGTGCTTTGGAGGAGTTGCCATACCTGAAAAAAACACCAGGTTTTCCTACAATTCTCCATGTGCTTTTTTTGAAATGCCTATTGTGTCTGTTCAGCATCCTGTACTTCCAGAGATCAAGTAGATATTCCAATAGGACTATGGAGCTACTTCACCTCACCATGTTGCTAAGTGTGCATAAATACAAGCCCACGATTATTCCTGTAATCTGCATGCAGATATCTTTTAATTATTGTCATTGAACACTTAAATTTGCTGAGAAAAGGGAAAAAACAGATGAGAGTCAGCATTCTGCTAGCACATGGAAGAGATAAAGATTATGAAAGTCAGCCCTGAAAATATGTCTGGAATCTAATGATTTGAGAAATTGGCTTAATTTGGTCATTCTGTACCATTCCGATATGCGCAGGGATGGAGGAGGTTTCTGCATAGGGCTGGTTGCGTAACCACAATCACCACAGTGATGCACCTCTGAGCTAGCTGTAGTCCTCCCATGGGGCAAATGTGCTCTAATATTTTATAGATTCCTGGTCAGCAACACAAGGAAACCCCAAATTGCATCCTACCACTGAAAAGGGGAATATTTCTGTAAAGAAAAAGATGTGAAAATACAAGCATTCAAGTGAAAATTCAATCCTTCACAGTACAAATCTTCTGCGAAGTCTCTTAAATGACCCTTTTTATGATGCTGCAATGTTTACCTCTCTGAATAGTGAGACCTGCTAAGGAAAATAGATGTGTGTATACAAGTGGTTGAGTAATGTATTAGTCATGTGCACTTTGTTCTTTTTCGCAAACTGACCTTATCCAGAGAAGAAAATACACACTGTGATGAGTTCTGCTGGAAAGTCTGAATTAGCAGTGTGCAAGGTTTCTCTGTTGTCTCATTTTTAACTACGATCTATCAGAATAATTTTTTTCTGTTTTCTCTGTTGATGATACTAAAGCAATGTGATTTGCTTGCTTTTTTGGTTATTCTTGTCATTTTCTGATCAGATGCTCTATGTTGCATGCTTTAAGGAATAAGCCCAGTTTACAATAATGACAGTAACTGTCCAGTAGAAATATGATTACGGTGATTACATTTCTGCCAATACAATATTGCTTAGATTACAGAGCGGGATCCAGTTTTTAAAGACAGTGTTCATCATGGTATAAGTCAAGAGATGCCAAAGAGTTTTATTGCTGCGCTGGAGTGAAAGCCCATAATGGCCATCAGTGAAAGGTCGACAGGGCTAAGGTGACTGGCACTGGGAGAAGATGTGGTCTGGTTTTGAGCAGGTAAGTGGAAGACTGTTGTCTGACCACCTCACATTGACAGCTTCACTGCTGTATGGTTGGATCTTTTTATTTATCAGCTGCTGCTCTGCCATTTGCTTCAGGAAGATTGCTGTAGATTTATGAGACCAATGAAGAATCAGGAGCCTGATCTTCCCCTCAAACTGGAAAAAAAGTACCCTGGGGAAGTTCACAGGAGGAGATGACCCCAGATAGCTGGCTTATAGACATGTTTCTAGAGTACAGATAAAAACTTTAGTTTTACCCTAAATATATAGAGTTATCAGAAAAACATTGTATGCTCCAGGCCATTCTCAACAGAAATATTGGCAGAAGCTAACATTAGCCCACTTTTATTAAAATATAAAGCCATGACATTGACTTGCAGCAGGAATTTTGATGCATGCAGCATAAAAAACCTTTCTCTGTTCCTTTTTTGCAATTATCCCATTCAGAATATTTTTTCCTGTTTTTTTTTTTTTTTTAAACTATGGGCAAATGAAAAACAATTTCTAGTCAATATTTATTGTATCCTCCATGTCAAGAAACTCCTCTTAATCACCTGTGATTGTTCCCTTCGTAGAGTTGTTCATCGCTGTTTTGCTTCCCAGCACTAGGATGTACCATAAATGGAGTTCTGCCAATTGTTTGATTACTTTTATTTGACTTTCCGAAAACCATGGAACTTGGGCATGGCTTTTAAGGTTTTATTTGAATACTAATAATGTTCCCCAATCAGCAGCAATCTGGAAAATTATTGTCCCACAGATGTCTTCTTCTGTAACAGGTCTTCTGCCACCACTGGCTTCAGTGACCTGATAGAGCAGCAGACTATGGTCTGCTGTTCTCAGCTCCTGCCAGTCCCATGACAAGACAACTAACATTTTTTACTCTCTTAGCTCATATGTCTCCTTAGCTGCTTAGTCTCTCTCTGCTGTCAGTGCTGGTGAAGCAAATTGACCAATATACTTTTAGCAATAAGACTAGCAAGTGTAAAGAAGCACTAGGCCCTGTAACATATTCGAGGGCAAAGTTTTGTTCGTCCCATCTGAATTTCTGCCAGCATTTTGAAATAGAAGAGCATGGAGAATGAATCATTTGGAATATCCATATGAAGCTCACCTATGACTAATATGATCAGTGAGTGGGTAGTGTAATTAATCACTACACAACACCATGGCTGAAACAATGTTCCTTTTAAAAAAAAAAAAAAGGTGAAACCTCAAGATAAAATACTTCTGGACTTTAGTTTTAGGACTCATTTCCGCAGGTATCCAGAGACAGTTCCATGAATACAACAATAGTCATATTTTTTGATCTCTGACTTTTATAAAACATGCCTCCACACAGTGAAGTAAGAATCATTAAAAAGGCATCATGTATGAGCATCCAGTGTGCCATGATGCCAGGGAGGTTGTTTTCTGGGGAGGGGAAGTACTGAAGTACCCCACTGTTTTAAAGGGTTGAAAAATACTGATGTTGGATGTTGATTGCTGGCCAGAGGAACCAAGTACAAAGATATGAAATTATCTAAAAAGGTGATAATTTTTTAATGGGATTAATACTTTTTCTCTCTTGCTTGTTTTCCTTCACTTTTGGAAGTTTAGGGATCAGCTCTATTGAGTGATACACGTAACATTTTGAAAGGCATTTGTGCACTGACAGAGTAGGCACAACAGACTACTACAGTGGGAAAAAAACCTGCAGACATGGTTTTCCCTGCATCTGTAAAATCAATTTTGCTGCTGATAATGAAAGCAAGAAAGCATCAATGCTTGGGTTAAATGCTTTGGGCACTGTCAGGGGCACTCCAGCGACAACAGTAGCAGCCCTCTGAAACTCTTTATGTGCTCCTCCTCCCAAATTTCCCATCTCCAGCCTCTGTCCCAAAAGTGGCTTCCCAAGCTTGATAAGCCTTCACTGGCTAAGCACAATGCCTTGTGCCTGGAATTAGGGTCACAGATATTTGATCCCTTACTAAGATACTCTGAAAAAAATGCTGCAGTCATAAAAGGGCTGAAAAATAATTTAAAATAAATAATTATCAGGGCAGCCTGACCAATACCATCATGAGCTCTTCACAATGCACATTGTCCCGGCAAGCAGGATGACATGAACATATATAACCATGTGACAGGTACAGACTAATCTGTATGCTTATCTGAAAAGTATAATTGTGGGAATCCAGAATGTGGAGAATTTTTCTCTGCCTGTTTTGAAGGATTTTGAAGGATGTCCCCCTGGACAACACTGTTTTTGACCTTTGCCCATGGAGAAAGTTACCTACCCTTTGGGAAGAATTAGAATCTACACTGTTGCGAACTAGGTGATAGAACATTATGTAAGATTGTCACAAGGTGAAAATTTAGAGTCTTTGGGTTTGTTAATATAGTAAATAGATAAAAAGCAAAAAACTTCAAAATGGAGGATTGTTGTTCTCCAGGCCTCCTTCTCCTTCTCCTTCTCCTTCTCCTTCTCCTTCTCCTTCTCCTTCTCCTTCTCCTTCTCCTTCTCCTTCTCCTTCTCCTTCTCCTTCTCCTTCTCCTTCTCCTTCTCCTTCTCCTTCTCCTTCTCCTTCTCCTTCTCCTTCTCCTTCTCCTTCTCCTTCTCCTTCTCCTTCTCCTTCTCCTTCTCCTTCTCCTTCTCCTTCTCCTTCTCCTTCTCCTTCTCCTTCTCCTTCTCCTTCTCCTTCTCCTTCTCCTTCTCCTTCTCCTTCTCCTTCTCCTTCTCCTTCTCCTTCTCCTTCTCCTTCTCCTTCTCCTTCTCCTTCTCCTTCTCCTTCTCCTTCTCCTTCTCCTTCTCCTTCTCCTTCTCCTTCTCCTTCTCCTTCTCCTTCTCCTTCTCCTTCTCCTTCTCCTTCTCCTTCTCCTTCTCCTTCTCCTTCTCCTTCTCCTTCTCCTTCTCCTTCTCCTTCTCCTTCTCCTTCTCCTTCTCCTTCTCCTTCTCCTTCTCCTTCTCCTTCTCCTTCTCCTTCTCCTTCTCCTTCTCCTTCTCCTTCTCCTTCTCCTTCTCCTTCTCCTTCTCCTTCTCCTTCTCCTTCTCCTTCTCCTTCTCCTTCTCCTTCTCCTTCTCCTTCTCCTTCTCCTTCTCCTTNTCTTCTTCTTCTTCTTCTTCTTCTTCTTCTTCTTCTTCTTCTTCTTCTTCTTCTTCTTCTTCTTCTTCTATTACTTCATATTCTGCAGTAGAAGTAGTTTAAGGTGATTGGATAAAGAATTCTGCAGTTCCTGTCTACGTGACAAAGTGATCTATTGAACATTGGTGGAAAAGTGAAAATATCTTTCATTTTACATTTTCATTGGATAATTCACCTTTAAAAAGACTGTCTAATCTTGATAATTTGGCTTTCTCCTGCATTCTCTGCGCTGTGCTGTGTCTGGGTCACGTCAGTGACTCTGTTTCTCTGATACGACTTAATAAACAACTATCTGAAAGCAGAGACTGTTGAAGGTCCCATTCATCTCTTGGATTCCTGGCAAAGATGTTAAAAACTCTCCCCCATCCAGGAAGGTATTAATTAAGGCAGCAAAAGTGTAATATAATCTTGAAATAATTTATGAACTGTATAACTTTAGACAGATATCCTTGAATTTATCTGATTTCCATCCTCTTTCTATGTTTCTAAAACCCGTTTTGATGTTAATTCCGCTTCTCTAAGCTTCTTTAAAATTAAGTAAATAATCAATTTGTAAAACTACATTTCCTTTATTTTTTTTTCTTTGCACCTTTTTTCTCCTAGACAATCTACATGGATATGAAGGAAGGCTTTTTGGAATAATAGGTCATAACACCTATGTTATGAAAATGCTAAATGTAGCATTTTCTGCTCCCATTGAATTCAATGGCAAAATTCCTACTAGTATTAATGAATCAAGAACTGATGTCTTAGTATAACACTGTTTGACTGGAATGCAGTAAAACATGTTGGTTCCCATGAAAAACTTAATATGATCAGCTTGTGCACACAAAACCACACTCACACAGAATTCTTATAAAAACTGTTTTTATTTCTCAGCACTGTGGATTGACCAGGGCCAGCATTCAGTTTCAACTCGGGCATATAAAAAAAGAAAACCCATGTTTTAATAGGCTGATTTACCTCTAAGTTTCTAAGATGCTTCAGAAGGTACTCAGCTTTGCTGGTTTTTTACAAAAAAAAAATTTAAAAAAATTTATTTATTTTACTTCAATGTGAAACTGTGGCACTGAATGGTGCCTCTAAGCTGCTCTGCAAATGGAATAGCAAGGCTCTTTCCTCTGCTGAAGTCACTGGGGCCACTACTATCATCTGTAGTGGTAGTTTGATTGATGGCTGTTATTGCTTATCATCATGGTACCAGAGGATAGACTCATGGTCCTATCAGTTTCATAAGCTTGCATCTGCAGTATTTAAATATATAACAAGTACAGAAGATGTAAGGATGCATAGCCATGCTTGTACACACCACTAATGAAAATGAGCAACTGAACCTTGTTAGAAGTTTTTTTGCCTGCAGAATATTACAGGAGGATACCACCTATCTTTTACTATGATGACAATGATGACACCCCCTTTCTAGAGTTCTTGTGTGACACATGTACTACTCAGGTCTCTCAGCAGTATTCATTTTCACTCTGACCATGAAGAGTTTATGGAGGTACCGTAAACACCAGGGTAATGCGTAATGTGAGGCAATTAAGAAAGCAATAAATTCACAGTGGTGACGAAGGTGAAAAACAGCAAGGACTGCCTGTGACTGGGTCATGTGAGATGGCTGTCATCTCAGAAGCTCGACCCTGTGGTGTAGGAGCTGGAGGAGGTACCACTGCTTTGGGAGGACTCTGGTGCAGATCTTGCAAAGCACAGCTTCAGCATCTCTGCCTGTGCCTGCTCCACTACTGTAGCTCATACAAGAGCTAATTCATTATCGTAGTTTACAAGAGTGAGGCTGCTTAGTCACCAGACATTTCATTAAAATGCCACAAGCCATCTATCATTTAACTTGTTTTGATTTGCACAATGCTGCTCTGAACTGCAGCGTGAATAAAGAGCTTGTCTGGCATTGCGTGCTGCGGGTTGTAAGGCAGCCCAGCCGCAAAGTGAGGGACCTGCAGAGGGAGAGCAGTTATTTAAATGGGGATGAAAAGCGGTTTCTGATTCTTTTAAGAAGAAACCAAGAAATAAGTAGTGTAGAGTGAAACAGAAGGTGCTCTGGAGCACTAGAAGATATAGAGAGCATATGTGAAAATCAGACAAGGTGTTAGGAATGGCAGAAGATACTAATTAACACAATGGGAACCTTACTGTGTAAACCTAGTATGATAACATTCATGGGACAAACCCTTTAGGGTTTAGTCTTAAAACATAATAATAATAATAATAATAATCATCATCATCATCATCATCGTCATCATCATCATCAACATCATCATCATCATCTTGGAATAGCTACAGTCTTAAGATGAATACTGAAGGTCAAGGAACTAAAATGTAGAAAACTCAGCTTCAGAGGAGGATTTTTATTTAAGGAGAGCAGCACAGACTTTTAACAAATTTTTTTCCATTTCATTGACGAATCAAAGTCTACTCAAATGAATATGAGAATAAGAGCACAGAGAAGGTTTTCTAGTTTTAGATAAGGAATTATGTGGATACCTAGATTATATAGAGCAATTAAGAATTTTTCTCTGTTTCACATGAGGAAATGTGCACAGCATTGGTAGGACTCTGCTCTGGAATGATATTCAAAATATGATACATAATTTTGATACAAATGTACGAATGTTTCTATCCTTTTTGACTTAATGCAAAAAAAATCTTATTCACCATATCTAGGTCTCTAGATTTTACATTTGTGCTTACGACTGAACCCCCAGAATTTTCTGGAAGTCTATACAAATCTAAAGGGGAACAAAAAAAAAGTCACAGATGTTCACAGATGAAATTGTGAATGAATGAAAAATTCACAGATGAAAACAAAATGGTCATTATGTAAGTTGATGAAGAAAGGCAGTACAGAGGTTTCCAGGTTAAAAAATTATGAATGTAAAATGGTCCTACAATATTCTACCATCTCCTTGTTGTTTTGAATGTGCCTAGTATAAAAAGTCTATTGTGGGGGTCGGTGATGCCTTCGGGTAAGGGCGAACAGAAGCATCCCCTCGGATGCTTTGTTCCTTGGTATGGTCTGTCCCGGTTTGAATCTCCCGGTTGGCTGTAAGCCTCGTCACTCCCCTGGCATTCTCCCATTGGTCCCCATTCCCTAATCCCACCTTTCTCCCTGGCCCCGGATAAAACGGGGACCCTTGGGATCGGGTGTCAGATTTGCTTTGGAGTTCGGCTGTAAACATGGAATAAACCATCCAGCAGGATGATAAGCGAATCTCCTTCCTGCCTCTTTGCCACCTGACTGTATTACTGAATATGCCGCAGGTTCTGTGGGCTAGCGGGAACCCACAGAGCCGGGCAAAAGTTACGGTAATAGTCTATTACTATTTGCCTCTGTGTTCAGACTGAGATACTGCTTGAGATGCTTGGAGACCTGGGCTGATGGTGATGTTTTATAGTAGAACTTGTATATAACCTTTATTATGGTGCTTACTTAGCAGATAATTAGCACTATCTGGATTTCGTTATAATGCTCTTTGAGGGATCTGAATGTTGACAATTTCCTTGATAATAATTATTTGTTTGTGTGAAGTCCTCCTCACCAACTGCAACGACCTGCCATAATGGTGTAAGACAGAAGAATTTTGCAAGTCTTAGAGAATAAAGGTGATTATCAGGAGATCTGGAAATGGTGCAGATATGCAGCAAAGGGAAAGGAAAGGTCGTTAGCCAGCTCAGAGAATTATGACAAAATACACAGGTCGCAGGCTGAGTCAGAGTGAGAACTCCCAACAAGATGAGATTAAAGAGAAAAGTGGTGGAGCTATGAGAAGGGGAAAAAAAAAGTTAGATTCCCAAACAGACTGTAAAGCTAATTATTCCACATTAGTCTGTGAAATTAACAAAATCCTCTTCATTATGCTGCAAGGGAGGATGGCTTTCTTTGTTACTGATTATAGGCTGCTTAAAGGCTGAAATATACAGCTGACATGAATATTAGCAGTTTGATCCAGCCCATAATTTTTTGTGCCAACACATGGAAGGGGAAAAAACCATAGAAAACAAAAACATGATAGAAAAGCATTG
Organism: Struthidea cinerea; assembly: GCA_013397865.1. NCBI lineage: Eukaryota > Metazoa > Chordata > Aves > Passeriformes > Corcoracidae > Struthidea > Struthidea cinerea. The sequence continues at coordinate 68,157 of VZTI01003053.1, read as the reverse complement.
GTGCCAGCTGGTCCTGAATCCTCTGATTTGAGAAGAAGCAAGTATTCGACTCATAATTATCCCTATTCTTGGGGGAAAGAAAAAAAAAAGCTTGGGATATGCAGCATTATATGTTTATTCTAGAATTAAGTACAGAGTATTTAGTTAGAAGTGGGTATGATGCAAAACTATGCAGAAATTGTCAGGCATTGGTAAAACCAGCTGCTATTTGAGCACTTGAGCGGCGGGAACCACTAGATGTCAGGAGAGCCCCGCGGGGACAGGCCCGGGGCATGCCTGGGCTTGGCTTTCTCCTTGGTGCCAAAAACCCCTCTTCAAAGGCGCTGGGTTTGCTTTTTCCCTGGGAAAAAGAAGCAGGTTCACTTCTTTTCCTTCTTTTGAGACAACTTTCAGCTATCCCATTTTTCCCCTGTGTAGATTCATTGATTTAAGCGAGGTTGCAATTAGGGAAAAATTTTACCCAGTGTCTCTGTACTTTTGCAGCACACCCATAAAGGTTTTAAACACTATCTGCACATTAAATGTCTGAAAAATTGCCTTATTCCATCACACACCATCATTTACTCCAGGGTGGAATAGCCATTTAAAAGCTTTTTCAATCTTTTGGACAACCGTCTTGATTTAAAATAACAGGAATAAAACCCCAAGTAAAAAACAAAACCAAAGTGAAATTAAGCTTCGATGCCTAGCAGTGCATGAATAACAGATCTCTTGTCATTTGAAGTATATTTCAAGAAACTTTTTTTATACATCCTGTGGAAAAATGACATATTCCTGGAAAAGGTATTGAATACATGAAAACTGAGTGCCATAATTTATTTCATATGCTCTTGATACAGTTATGATTATAGAGGTATAATAGATTTTCTAGCTTCTGATTTGCTATTATACGAGTCCATATAACCTGCAGAGATTTTTAAACTTGTGTCTGTTTTTTAATGTGCTTTGAAACACGTAAGTTTTTGCCCTGTGCTCACAATGTTTTTATATCCTTTCTCAATCCAAGTAGAAATCTTTGAATTTGTTAAAATATTAGCTCCAACAAAAAGAAGAATTTGAAACCCAGACACCTGTAACCTGCTTAGAGACAAAGCTGAGATTTTAATGGCCTATGTAACAATTCTGTTGTGCCTGGTGCCCCAAATTCTGAAACTTGGGATATTTTTACATTATTTGAATGATAATATGGGTAATATATGTCTTGGGGTTATGGGGACGACTTTCCTTTCAAACATGTTTTAAACAAAACTGCCAAATCTTGTAACAGAAACAGAATTAGGGATTTATGTGTAAGTCACAGGCCAAACAGCACAGTCTCAGAAACCTGGAAAGTATTCCTGATGCTCTGTAATCCAGACTCTGAAAGTGTCTTCTAAAGTTTCTTTTTTGTCTAAGCCACTCTGTGCTTAATCTTTTTATTAACTAGCAGATTTTTTTTATGATTTTGTTTTAATGTCTTGTAATTTAGAATTCCTTATTACTCCAAGTAACACAATAAATCTTATAAAAAGTCTTGCAGATCTGACTTGGATTCAGACCAGAAGGTCTATACGATGACCTAGTTTGTATCACAAATGTGTGGTCTATGGCAGAAAGTGCAAAAGCACAGTAAATGCAAGTGAGTGCATATCCTTTACAGAAAATTCCAGAAATTTGTCCCCAGTGTAGAAAATTTTATTGCACATGTGAATTCTTGCATGGAATTTTGTGAAGGAAACAATTTGAGGTTAAATTTTGTCAGATAAAGCATGTCCTCCTGAAACAAACTAAATCATAAGAAGTCTTAAAAACCTCCTGTGATGACAACTTATCAGCTGTTCTTGAATTATATAAGACAGTTGCACAAATATGATCTATAACTTTTCATTCCCACCAGTCAATACCATTTCTAAACAGCAGTGCAGTGAGGTATCCCTTCAAGACAGGTAATGCTTGTCTGCCATGGAAACCACCTGAAATAACCCAGCTACAAAAAAGCAGGTGGCAAGAATTACGGCAGACCCATTCCTCCCAAGTAATTTTCTGTCCAAAAAGGCCCTGTTATCTTATAGGTACACACAGAGGGAGCAGCCTGTGAGACAGGTATGTTATTGCCATCAATGCAGCTGCTCCCTGCAAAGAATTTGGGTCAGATGAACAACTTCTAGAGTTTGTCTTCATCCCCTTTGGTGTCAGCATGCAGCAGAGTTGCTAAGAAATGCAGTTTTAAAAATGGTAAACTTTAAATTTTTGCACTGAAATGGCTTTAAAACAAGCCATTGTTTCTCGAAAGCCACAGCTGGAATGATGCCTCACAACTTTGATGTTATGATTTTGACCGACACTGATGCTCCTTAGCAGGGCTACAGAGCATTGGACTGGTTCCTCTCATTTAATCCCACTGCTGTGGAAATAGTCAGGGGAAAGAGCAAACGTTCTAGTTAAACTGATGATAAAGATACAGCTATGAAAAGTATATAAAAGAATCCTCCTGTTTCACCTATGCACAAGTAGTATGAGATCTACAAGGTCTTTTGACTGCATCAACTGATGTTTCGCTTTGTGTTTTACTTCTTATAAAAATCTACTTGTTTATTTGAAATACCTCTCTTGTGTCTACAGTCCTCCCACCTTTTCCTTCTGCATTGGCACAGCAGGCACACTGACATAAGTACAGATTGGGGTTCTTTTCCTTTGNGAAGAAAAAAGTGGACCAGGAAGTTAGCATATCTTGTTTTTTTTTTTTTTTTGTTTGTTTGTTTGTTTGTTTGTTTGTTTGTTTTTTTGGTGGCATTGTGATTGGAACTTGGTTAGCTTATTTTGCAGAATTACTGCTGAAAATTAACTCTGTAACTGCCGAGTTCATATATCAAATGCTACTGCACTGTGTATCAATGCACAGAATTATATTAATCCCTGAACTTCTCTTCTTGATGATGCAATACCACAGAAAAATAAGTATGTCCCTATGCCCCTTCCCAATAAACAAAGCTAAATCCAGACCAACATGTAGCTTTTTATTAGAAAAAAACCAAAAATGCTGTATTTTTTATATTTTTGAAATATACCCACAGTCTTATAGACTGTGTTTCAATTTTTTTTAAACACTCAAAATCCATTTAAATCAGAGTAACATAGAAGAACAGCAGAGGAAGAGTATTCTGCAAGCTGCTATCTGTTCACTTCGGGTCAAATATAACCAAAGACTCTTCTGTTGAAATCTGGTGTTATAACAGAGATGAATGTGCCCTGCAAAAGCAAAAACTAATTCCACAGAAGCATCACAGCTGTTTTAAATACAGACTAGGAGAACTCATTAATTTTCCTGTGTCGAGTTTCTTATGCCAAGCAATCAGGATGAAGGAGATGATTTCAGCATACTGTCTCTGCTGGTTACCCAGCTGAGGTCAGTAGCACCATGGAACTACAGACTGACCATGCCATCTTCATAATCTGTCATAATCTTTATTTATGAAGCAGATCAGAGCAGAGGCATAGAGGTGGAAGAAGACTCCTTCCTCCACTGCATTGCTTAAGATAGGGCTGAGGAATCTGAGGAGGAAAGAATCATCTGAGCAAAAGGCAAACATACAGTCAGTTATTCTTAGAAACATCATCAGAGAGTCTTCTTCATAGAGAGTAGGTTTAAAAATTGGAGCCCTGGGTTTTGACATCACTTAGAACCACTTATAATGCCAAGCAATGACATTTCACGTCTGCATGGTGTCTCTCCTACTCCTTCTATTAAAATGGGAAACACACAGGTATGGTAATAAATGTAGCTTCCAAGGGCATAAAATGTTAACACTATAATAACCCTTATTGTAAGGGAAGAAGGAGCATCTCATTTTCAGAAAATCATGACTGCCAGTGAGATACAGTAATTTTGTGTTAACCCTCAGTTACTGGTGCTGTTGCTGACTGTCTACAGGCATGCTAAGCCAGGCAGTGTTTGGCTGATTAAGGAGACCAAATCACACTTCTGGCAGCAATGGCAAATTGGATTTCTAGGGAAAAAGGACATGTTTTCCTCAGGACATTAAGGAAAGGCTGAGGGGGAAAATACTGACAATTCCATCAGGCCACCACATAGGTGTCAAATTAATGTGCTGTGAGGAAAGACAACTTGACTTTAGTGTAATTTGATCCATAACATATATATGAAAAAAAGTAGTAAGCAGCAGCGTTGTGTGCCTATAGGCAAGGGTCTTCTTCACTTGGAACCTCCTCTGTAGTTTGCCTGTCCCTTCTTCTCCAAGCCTTTGCTATACAGCATCCATCTTCTTCTAAGCCCTTTTGTACCATATCTCACACACAACAGTTTTTCCTAGTCAATTGCTGAATAACCATAGCATTCCACTTAGTCCAAACCAATCAGAAAGTTTGATTCTCTCTGCCCAAAATTAGACTTGCCCATTCATAGCTGCACATACTTTTGTTTTCTCTTGTCCCAGCTCTGCTTTGCAGGACTGTATTTTTAAAGAATAGCTACTTCATGTGACGTTTTTAAAATGCATTATGTCATCTTCCCTTGACAGCAGAGCTGAAGTTTTAAGATGAAACTGGAAGTACTCATGATTAAAAGTAAACAACATTAATGGAATTTATCACTAAATGGTCATGTGGAACCAGGAAAGCTGGTGATGAGTAGAGTCTTTCCACTGCTATTCCTGGATAGTGGTTCAGGGGCTTTAAGAGTCTCACTATATTTCTGTGCTTTCTTTCAGATAGCACCTCCTAAAAAAACTCCAAACCAACATGTTTTGTTAGTGGAACAATAACAATAAGTTAGTATTTTTAAACATGTTTGTAAATCTGATCATTTTCATAATGTGATTGACTTCTGAAAGAGCATTGTCCCTTAATCTGATAATAAACATAATCTTATGTGGCTGAGTGTCTCTAACACTCCCCCAAAAAGGAGAGAACAGAGTAATTTACCAACAGAAGAATTCAAAACCATCTCAGGGCTTGTAGGAAACAGAGGAGTAAAAACTTCTGCAGTTAGTAGTGGATTTGATTTGCAGCCCTGGAAGAAACTTGGTCTGGCATAATAGACAGTGATTTATGGTCCTTAAGTAGGAGGATTACAAACCTATGTTTCTATAATTATAAGTAAAAGTATGTATTGAGTGTTATGGTGAAGAGTTTTAAGTATAATAATGTGACTATAGTTTAAGTTAAGAATTTAAATGTTACAATAAAAGTGTATCTGTGTGTACGTGACCTGACAAGTTATTAGTCAAGAGACACCTGCATTGCAGGGAATAAGTTCTACAAGGATAAGTCATCAAGTCAAAATGAAGTTTCATTTTAACTGTCTATTAGATTAGAAAGTTATAAATTGTCATGTAACCCTAAATCTTGTGACTATCTGCCATTATTAATGACCTGTTGCTAATCTCACGCCTTGAGACTGATGTCTTGTTTGTTATTTTGCAATAAATTGTATAAATTGCATAGTCCCATCTCTCTTATTAAGAAGTAAGACGGGAGAAAAAGTCTTACGGAGTCTTTAAGGGCTTGTTCAGTTTTGCCTTTTTCTCCTTAAAATCTGGAGTAAAAAATGTGAAAAATGTCAGTCTAATCTCATCTATTGGTACAATTGCTGTTTAAAACAATAGAAGCATGCATGCATAGATTAGCAATATTTAGTAATACAGCAAATATAATTTATTTCCCTTCATATAGTAAATAATACTAAAAAGTAGGAATGCAAATATATCTGCTGACTCTGGTACCTTCTGCCTGTGCCGCATTAGTCATAAGATAAGAATTCTTATCTGACAATTTTTGTTTTCTGTAGTGCTCTAACCACAGCGCAAAATGTTTACAATTCTGCTGAAATCTGCAAATGACATGACAGTCAAAAATGAAAAAAAAAAAAAAAAAACTGCAAAAATGCAGTTTTTAAGGGAAAAATACATAAGCTGACATGATGTAGGAGATAAATGCTTTACAAGAAATCATATCCATGCAGTAGAAGGTGGACAAATAGTGCAGAGTCCAGAATGAATGTATGTCTCTTCAGAACAGTACAAACTCTTTTTTGACATACAAACAGTTCAGTAGGGAGATAAAAGTCTAGAATTTAATTTAGGTGTTGCAAATTACATTAAGCCATCATCTGGAATTTCGGCTACGATAAAAATACAATACTCTCTTGCTGTACATGTAAGATATAAAGTCTGCATTTAAAACAGCATATATATGGACCACTCACCTCTGTCACATCTTTGAGAGTAAAACTTAAAATACTTCTTCTTTTTCCCAATATTTTTCTGTAGTTATAGCTTGCATGTACAGTAATTCCAGGCTACAAAATAACAACAAAAACAAACAAAAATACCCCAACCTCCCAAACAACAAAACAAAACAAAGCAAAACAAACCTCCACAAAACAAAACAAACCAATCAAAACTCCCCAAACAATCAGGCATCATTACTGCGGATGCATTCATTCCCTACAATATTGCCGTCTGTTTCAGGTTAACTACCAAAATAATTTCCCTGAGATGCAAGATTTCATTGTTTTACAATTATCTCTGTGAAAAACAATAGGGATTACAAATGCTCATTGATTATACTATTGGGTAGAATAAGGGACTCTTATTCTTGCACTTCTCATTCATTTTGCCATTACGTTCTCTTTGAAAGAGACCAGAGGGGTCCCAGCAGGTGAAAGCAAAGAAACCTGAAAGGCTCTCTTTGGTGAATGAAAATGCCTCAACCTCCCTCCCTCCATTTCTTGAGATTAAGAAATCTTATTAAATCATGTCACGTTACATGTTGATTGAGAAGGAGCTAAACCAAAACCAACAACAGCAGGATGGATCAGATGACAGTGCTTTCATCAACAGGCACTGAACAAAACTACACTCTCCTGTCCTTTCGCTATGCAGGTTTTGTTGGGGGTCCGTGGCTATTTTGGTTTTGTTTTAGTTTGTTAACAATTTTGTTGTTGTTGTTTGGGGGTTTTTTGTTTGTTTGGTTTGGTTTTTGTTTTGTGTGGGGTTTTTTGTTTTTGTTTGATGGTTTTCTTTGCTTGTCTTTTTTTTTTAAGCTATTGACTTTTGTTTAAACCTTTATGCAAGAAATTAATACAATTGCACCAACTTCTTCAATCACAAGTAGCCAGTAGCTGTCCCTCTACTGTGAGTGATTCATCTCTAAAACTGCCTCAAGAAATCCCATAAACAATGTTAAAGTTAAGAACTTTGCGGCTTTTTTTATTTTGATTTTTTTTAACTGCTCTGAGCAGTTATTGCAACTGCCGCTGACTGCATGATCCCCTTAATTATTAGAAGGCTGGTTTTGAACAAACTGTGTGAATGTAAGTAAAGAAACCACTTTGTAAAAATTTATTCTGGAAAGCAATAAAGAAAATCACTGTTTTTTTAAGTAATATTTTATTTTATGCTCCTTTTATTAGCTGCCAGTCATGTCGTGCATTTATGAAACCTACTACAAAAATACCCTTTAGAGGCATCATCTCAGACTTGAATCTGCCTGCTTTTGAGAAGACACCTTTAATAGGGCTGTGTGTTGTTTACTGCCTACTAAAGTATAGTGCATGTCAAGCTATGGTAGGAAATCATGAAACATGAGTAAACACACTTTTAATCTTACAGGTATCTTTCTTCTGATAACAGAATTTTGGGCCAGGCTCTGAAGAATTTATCTGCTTAAATATTTTGCTTGGGAATTAAATATCCTTTTTTTCTTGTAAATTGTGTTTCTTCTCATAGGCAGAAGATCTCTGAATCAAGGACATTGCTTAAAGGAATAAAAATAGAGTAACTATGAAAACAGGCTGTTTTCAAACAATATCAATGTTCTATGGAATAAGTGATTCCTGAATGCAGTAAACTGTGCAAAATTTTTGCTTTTGAATTAATTTTGGCTGAAGAAACAAACCATCCTCCAGATCATAACAATCCAAATATTAATCTATTATTCATCACTATCAAAGAAATGCATTTTTTCTGTTGGTTATTAATAGTGTTACTTGAGGGAGTTTCAGTGTTCTGTATGAAAAACCTCTTTTGGTAACCAGATATATATTTTTGGAATAGATTAAATTGTTATAGAATTTCAGAACACAACAATGTTTTTATAGTTATAAAATAAAAGTGGAGGAATATGGGTTTATACTACAAAGAAGGGAAATAAAACAGCTTTTATTGGTGAAGATTTAGTATATTACACTAGTGCTATGAAATTATCTAAAGAAAACCATGGCGAAAAAAAAGTAAACTGTCACAAAATAATGGAATATTATGCTTTTGGAAAGGGACCTAAGAAATTAATTATATTATAATGATATGTTTGATTTACACTATCCTTATTCTAATAGCTACTTTGTTGCTACTTAATATGTTCTATTTGTTTGACTTTTCCATGTCAAGTTTGCCAGGATTGTCTTGTGTTTTAATAATGCAACTTACATTAATATAAAACATTAATATTAAAATCCTCCTCTGTAAAGCTAAATGTACAATCCTAGGTCTAGAAATTGCAAAGGTTAATTACTATTTAAATTGAAAGCACAGTATCAAGTTTTACACCCATCTGTTTTGTTGTTTGTTGGTGGTTTTTTAGGCAATTTGTTAATGGCAAATTTGATAATGGTAAAATCCATATAAATGCAGAGATGAGATTTAAAACAATGAGTTTCAAGTCATGATGTGAAAATTCATCTGAGCTTCAGAGTACAACATCTTTAACAGCTTTTATAAAAACAGCTTGCCAGTTACAATTTTTATATGCTGCTGAGGATGAATAATTAACTGGCTGAAATTTATGGCTAATTGTATTTTAATTTGATTTGACTTTTGAAGCTTAAATGTTTCATGCTATTTTACAGCACTGATTACCCATTTCTAGGCAGCTCTGTGCTGTCAGGAAGAGCATCTAAAAAGCATTCTATTGGGTGTAAGGGGATCTGGTAATTCAACAATCAGCAACTGCTTTGCAAAGTCTGTCTTCCTTAAAGAGCTCTTTGAAAAGATAATCTGATGGCTCAGGTTGTTAAAAAAATTTTCTGGTTTTATATTCTCCACTCTTTAGATGTAGAACTCTAGCAATTCTTCAAGTCCTGTTTCAGAAAACAATATATAGACACAGGAATATGATTGCAAATTACTCAATGCTATATTATGTATTTCCACCTATCTTGTTCCAGATGTTGGCAATAATTATAATTTTTAACATAGGAGGAACTTCTAGTTATCTATTAATTTTTGGTCTTGTGTTGCATTTTAACAGTGTCTTTCAAAACCAACAAATTTAAAATAGTCTAGCTCTAAGGAAGAGGCTGCTCTTGAAAGTTTCCAAGATGATTGGTTTTTCAACCTTGTATTTTACATACATTTCTGTACCTTTAAGGTAAAAATAAAATAATGGAAGTAAGTATTTTGATGTCAAGCATCCACTTTAACTTTTTAATAGTGTTTAAATTTTAGACCTCTCAGATTACCTGGAACTGGGTGGGCTGGATTTTGCTGTCTATTGATACAAATCCATGAACTGTCAGGATCTGTTCTGTTACTATAATATCAATTAGGAAAACTTATCAATTAGGTTGTGATGCTGCTTCAGCCAATATGAAAGGAGAGAAAGCACTCATGAATTCAGGTATTAAAGTTTCTCAAATATGTGTTGGAATTTACTGTAAAATGCAGGCTATTAAATATAGGAAATTGGTTTATGGATCTACAATTAATTTAAATTTTTAAAGCCAACTTCCATTACTTTATTACACATTTTCTAGTTAGTAAGACTTGGTTTACATGGTATTTCCTATTCTTAGCTATATCTGCAGGAGGACATAGATGCAGACATACGTAAGAAAGTACACAATTGCAAATGCATTGTTTACTGATCAAAGTTTAGTCAAACAGCTTCCACTAAAGGTGATTAGTGAAGGGATGAGCTTTTAGAGGAATTCTTACTATATGCTTTTTTTAATTGAGGTTTTTTTAAGCTCTCTGTATAGTTAGTGGAGAAAAATAAGTCTCTTCAGAGACCATTCAGAGCAGGATATTGCTCATGATGTGTTCTTTGGACCAAACATCTCATGGTGCTTTTTACCTAAGTGACGGAGGCTGAGCTCTTCTCTCTTTTCTTTCCCCTTCCCTTTCCACTTTACAGGAAGAAGAACATCCACCTTCCTAAAATACACCTCCAGAATTCTGCCAGCTTTCCATCAGTGTTTTGGATGTCAGCCCCTCCACAGAAGAGACACAACCCCAGCAGCTGCTATCTCAGGAGCCAGAAAGTGTTTTTCTTTGAAATCAGCTCATATGTTCAGTTTAAGAGTATGGATCCATACCTTTTTCCTCCCACAGCTTTGGGTTTATCAGATGTTTTTCCAAGCACCATAGTCCTCTCAGGACAAGGTATTACCAATGCCTATGTTCCTACACAACACACAAGAAATCAGTAAGTATAAGACAAAAGCACAAAAAAAATCAGCTTATCATGTCTGGGTTGAGAAGGCAGACTTTTTTAATATTCCGTAGAGCACTGAATATTACACTTACGCTAAAGTAAAAGATCAGAAATGTTATCAACATCAAGTTTAACTTAGGTGTCCTAAAAGAGCAAAGCCTATATAATGAATATATGCCTTTCCAGATACAGATGCAACAACTCTTGCTTAGACTTTCAACCAGTGCAGCCTGCAGAGGCCATAGTCTGATGCAGCAGGAAGGTAACTTCGCTTTCAACTCTTGTGTTTAAACTTTGAACTATACCATCCTATTAGCATATGTGCATCTAATTTTCCCTACCAAGGAACATATATGAAGTCGATTACACTTCTGTAAACACACATTCAAAAATGCCTAATCAATTTTCATCTCCAGCATCACTTCAATGTTTTCCACATTTCTTTTACTTCATTTCCCCTCTAAATTTCTGAGTCCCCTTTCCATGGTGACAATGAAGCAGTCATTAACTACTCTTGTTTGCTAAATAGATGGCTGTTCTGGTCAAGGAATTCAGTTTTTATATATTACAATTACTCAGAATTGTTAGTAACACATGGTAATATAAGGAAAACATTAACTATCTTGTGAGGAGTACATTTAATATCATTAAGTTACAATATCTTCACTTTGTACAAATTCCACAAAACTATTACTGTCTGAGTATTTAAATATAAAAGAATAAAAAAAATTTCTCAAAACATGTTTTATGTTGCTTTTAAGTACTGTACATGTATGTGCCTAACATGCTTGTATGTATGATTACCTGCATCTGTTTCCACACTTATACCATCACCACTGTACCTATAAATTACAGTAAAACCTCTAACATCTCCAATGTCAAGATAGTAATCCATGAAAAATCAGTCAATGAATAGTTTTTAAATGAGTTCTAACCCCTTACTGAATGCCTGTAAAGTTGCAGGTATGATACTCTGTTGTGGTTTCACCACAGCCAGCACCCCAGCCCCAGGCAGCCATTCACTCACTCCCAGCTGCCAGCAGGATCAGGGAGAGAATGGAAAGGGTAAAAGTGAGAAAACTCATGGGCGAGGTAAAGACAGTTCAATAGGGAAAGCAAAATCTGCACACAAAAAGCAAACCAGGAATCAATTCACCCTTGGGCAGGTAGGTGTTCAGCCATCTTCTGGGGAGCAGGGCCCCATCACGGGTAATGGTGACTTGGGAAGACAAACACCATCACTCCAAACATCCCCGCCTTCCTCCTTCTTCCCCCATTTTATGTACTGGGCATGATGTCATATGGTCTGGAATATCCCTTTGGTCAGCTGGAGTCACTAGTCCTGGCTGTGTCTCCTCCCATCCTCCCAAGCACTCCAAACTTCCTCACCAGCAGAAAAGGTCTTGGCTCTGTGCAAGCCCTGCTCAGCAATAACAAAAACATCTCTATATTATCAATGCTGTGTTCACACAAATCCAGAACACAGTCCCATCAGCCACTCTGAAGAAAATTACCCCAGTCAAAACCAGCATTCTCGGTCAGACAGAGCTCATATACTAAATACAGAGAAAAGCTCAGAGGCACCACACTGATTTTACAGAAATAGTAGTTGGATCTCGATTTGAACTTACACCAAAGTGATGAAGAACTAGATTTCCAGGGTATGGTTAGCCCAGGTGATGGCATCTTTTATTCCCATTGAAATCTGTAGGAGTTAGGAACTTCAACCTTCTTGCAGACCTTTAATGTCAGCTCAGCCCTTGCTTCTCTGTGGCTGTGCACAGTGTTTGTAAAGTTACTTTATTTCTTAGCTAATAGTGTAGGGATTTTGTCCTCTCTCTATTTCTTTTCTTTCACATCTTTTCTATTGCTCCTGCTAATCATGCCTCTATAATTTTCTTAGTTTATGGTGTTAAAAGCGGCTCCAGCTGGTGGCAGCTTCACTACAGCATTGCATCACTATGGAAAACAATTGTCTCAATGTGCTAGTTCATCAGTGTAATTTCATACTGGAACCTTTCTGGCTTCTTAGAGGGAAAATCCTTCCCTGTTAGGCCAATATAAGAAATCCTCGATGGGACTGTTCATACTGTGTTGCAGTGAGCCATGGCCAGAGCCATGGTCAGCTGGACCAGGCAGACTAACAGGTCCAGTGGTTTGAAGCCTCCACAGCACAAGGACTTGAAGGCACAGTAAGCACCAACTGCTGTGTGAAGCATGCTGTGACCATTGGCTGCTCCCTGCCCCCTCCCCATTGTGTTCATATTTGGTTATGTCTCTGGAAAGTTCTATGTTCCTCGGTTGGTAATTGGCTCATGTTAACCCTCTACTCCCCACATCTTCTCCCATTCGCCCTGGTCCCTTCTCCCCCCCTTTGTAAGACCCTATACCTGATATTTTACTGGTTTTTGTGTGTTCTCCCTGCCTATTATGAAGGAATATAAAAACCCCGCACCTGCCTAAATCCATTGGCTCTGCTCATGGTTTTTCATTGCAATAAACCCTTCTCCGTTTCACGAGAGAGTCCCTCCGCTCTTTCCCTCCTCCTCCACGCACCCTGCCGTTGGTGGGTAAGGCGAACACAAGCAGCTGCTTCGCCTGCCCTCCAGCACTGCGGTCGGCATCTGCCTCCTCCACCCAAAGCAGGTGAGGCATTGACTGGTGCCAGGCAGCGTGCTGGCTGGCACAGCACTGCAGCAATACTGTCTGAGATTACAATTCAGAATAAGAAAGAAAACAGCAGGAGAAGCAGTGAAAATCATGTCTGTGGAATATGGATTTATATTTGTTAAAATGGTTAAGTCTTATTGTTATAAATACAGTTAAGAAGTTGGCTTTCAAAAATGGTTAAGAGAGTGAATTAATTGTTATATGTTATTGTTAATTGTTACAATTATTATGTGCCCTTGTTAATAGTTGGATGACAGGTTAAAAGTTCTCGTTAAGAGAGGGGAGGGAAGTGGGTGTCAATGTTTGGGACCTACTTAGCATAAAGGGATAATTGGAAGACAACCATTGGACAAGCAATGGACCAATAAGAGGACCCTGAAGACAATGAGCCAATAAGAACTCTCCAAGGAGGCACGGCCAGGGAGAGTATAAAAACTGTATGCCTTAGTCAGAAGGCGTGCCTCTGGCTATACCCCGTCTGTAGCAGAGTACTCAGTGGTGTACCTCTCTGCTTTGATGGTTGATTTTTATCATTAGTCCCCTACTGTCATTAAATGAACTGTTACATTTTTCAAAAGAGTGAGCTTGTTTCTCACACTTATGGTTACTAGAAGGCCCTCTGGGAAAGACACAGCTGTGGGCTGGACGGTTGGAAGTTGGTTGAGAGGCGAGAGGCAGTTGCGAGTGAGGAGGGAGTCAGTTGAGTGACAGTTGGAAGTGAGATTGTGATTGACTGGAGGAACGCGTGGACAGCATACAAGCGGGAAGCTGATTGGGTAATAGGATGCGTAGACAGCAGCACCGCAGCCATGCCAGCCAATGGGTGCCCTTCTGCTGTTAAGTTCAGTTGTGTTCAGTTGAGATTAAGTGTATAAAGGGGGGGTGATTTTTGGCAATAAATGGATCTTCTTTGGACATACAAAGGGGTCTGTTGTCTTTATTCCCCATTGCTACATATGTCGTGAATTTATCTGTCTTGCATATGCAATACATGATGCAGAGAAAGGAAAGAAAGAGGAGAAAAATGGGAGAAGCTGTAAAATGCTGTAATTTATGACTTTTGGGGGAGAGTCAAGGGTTTGAAGACACCGTCTGTCTTTGCATTCTGTTGTAAGTAACTTCTGCAGGCACTCCAAGGATAACAGGGGACTGCCAACAGAATCAGGATCATGGAATGTCTCCTAAATACCAGTTTTTACAACATAGCCTTTTAGGCATGAACACATTTAGGGACAACCTGGATACGTACTTTCTTTCTAAAAAGTGTTAAAGTATATTTATATACCTGACTAGCAGAAGTTATGCAATGCTGTATCACTGTGAACTCAAAATGTGATTCAAAAGCCTTGAGAAATTTTCAGGTGATGGAAAAATAATGTAATTTTTAGGGTGGATGTCTTGGTTTGAAAGACAGGTATCTGTCAAGGAAAGCAGGAGCCTCCCTTGAAATGAAAAGTGAAACTCCATTCCCTCTGAATTATTGTAATTTTGAAATAAAGGGGCTTTCATGCAATGGTATGAGGAAGATGAATAACAGTTTTTTACTTATATATATATATATGTATAACAAGGCAAACAAACAACAATAACTATGGCAGTGACAGCAAACAGAACCACAAACCCAGTGCCAGCCTCTCTTGGCTGTCGGGCCCTTTCCCCGTGGGTGCAGTTCCGCTCACAGCCGGCAGGGGCGCTGGCGGCTCCCGGTGAGCGGGGCGGGGGCGATGGTTCCCCCGCGGCTGCAGGGGGCGCTCCGGAGCGGGCTCGGGGAGCAGGCGGTGATGGCGGCTCGGGGTCCCGGGAAGGGATGGAACAAAGGCTGCACAAACCCCCTGGGCAGCTGATCCCGGTGCCTGGCCGGACCATCGGGAACAGCAGGCTGAAACAGCAGGAGCACAAATCCCCAGTATCAAACTCCGGAGCTGCAGCAGGAACCCCGGGGAGTTCTGGGCAGGCAGGATGTGCGGGCTACAATGTAGCAAAGGCTCAGAGCAACAACAGGGGCAGGGCGGCTGCAGCCCGGCTCCCAATGGGGCAGGGAATGGCAGGCTTGGGAATCCTGGGCTTTCTCCCTGAGGCACCTGAGCAGATGGTGAAAAGGTCCCTCTTTTAGTAAGGTGGGGTATTAGGGTCCCAGTGTAGCAGTCGCTCCAGTGAGCAAGCTCCACTCACCATAGAAGGAATGCAGCCAAAAAAGCAGAACCTTACAGTGCTGACGAATTCCCTCCACCACGATGACAGCCTCTCTCTCCATCCGAACACCAAACACGGAGAACACCAGCCCACAAGCCCAGGTGAAAGAGAGTGGCCCGTTGGACCCCTCCCCCCTGTGGCCAGGTCTTTTGTTTCTCCCAAGCACCCAGCAATTCGTTGCCCTGGCAACATATATGGGAAAAATTCCCCAAGAGAGAAAAGAAAACAGAAGGGGAATTCCCAAAACCCCAACAGTGTATGATCAGTGAACAGGAACAGTAAACAAGGAATTGGTTTAAATGCAATCTAAACCACAGCAATTTCAAACTCCCAATTTTAAAAACAAGTATTTTATTTTCCTGTTCTTCTCATCTTTGTTAAGTGAAGTTAATCTGTTCATTTGCAGAAAACATTCCAACAATGTAAGTTACATGGCTTATATCAGGCATTTATGATTTATGTTCTCTTTCTTAACTTTCCCCGTGTTCATGAAGTGGGAGGAGAGAATAATTAGAAAGAAAAACTGTTATTGCAATATATCCCATGTTTAGAATCTCAAAGTGCTGTATTATGTTCTTGCAAAAAGTACTGCACCCTCATGTTTCTAAAATAATTTCTGTATGAAGAAAATAGACTGGAGGATAGGGAACTCTTTTTTTTTTTACTAAAATGCTTTTATCTTTCAATGGCTTAAAAGTCTTTTTTTGCCCTTTTAAAAATTCCTGTGTTTGATCATTCAGCAATGTGAACATTTAGATTTTTGCCAGAATATATCACAATACCTGATACACAGGAAAGAATGTGGAGCAGATTAAAACAATTTATTTACATAAGTGATGAATAAGCAGGTCAATCAAGGCATGAAAACAACTGAACCACATATGCAGTCTGATTAAAAAAGACCAAAATCTCAAGGCTTGTGCTTGATACAGCAGGCTCATCTTCCACAGCTGATAGCTGTGCAGATGGAAACATTTCATGGTATAAATATAGCTGCCAAAAAAAATCATGCTATCGGTGACCTGCATCTGTGACTGCAGCCACACAGCGGGGAGCAAAGTGGTGTAACCTCTTTTGTCTTGTGGTTAACTACTGGATAAAATGGACGTGTTCAACTGATGGCTTGTCCCATTCCGCCATATAAACGGAGTCGGAGGGGATTCTTTTGATAGATTTCTCGGGCAAAAGTAAAGCGCAAACGCGGCAATATTATACTTGAGAGCTATTTATTGCAAGGAAAAGGGTAAGGATTATTAAAGGCAGTGTAGTGGTTTTGGTTCAAAATATTTATTACCTACTTATTTCTTTATTTTTTGTGAGATAAGAATTAAGAGAAAGCAAAGCAGGCACAAAACTTAAACAGTTGCGGTACAAAGAAAGAGTTTTATTACTAATAGAACTAAAAGTAGAAAGAAATAACAAGAAATTAAAGCAAACCTCTCCCCTCTTCAAGCATTTTTTTCTTTTTACTTAACTTGCACAAAGGATAAGAGAACATGGGGTTTTAGTCAGTATTGCAGTTCTTGAAAAGTCTCTTTCTTATGCTTAACGAAAAAAGGGTTTTCTTCTGCTTCACGTGGTTCTCAAACTGCCACCAACAGCAGACCCGCCCGGAAAGAAACAACCTGCTGTAGTGTAAAACATCTTTTTATGAAAAATTTCCCAGTTCTATCACACTGCTAAACATAAGCCATCACATGGGGTTATTACTCTTTTTAAGGATGAGTTATTTTGGCCTGAACACAAAGGCTTTTTTTTACTACAAGTCTCTAAAAGCCTCTCACTGCTTCTGTATAGCCTGGCATAGGCACTCTTCACAATTTTCATGGGCCACACGTGAATTCTCCATCCCCTTATGTACTTTAAATGGATTAAAGAGACAAACAGTTTGTGGTATTACAGTCTTTTACCACGGCATGCAAGAAGTTTTTTAAGCTACGCGCGATAAACGCGGCACCGCCCCTTTTCTCCTGTCACCATTTCAACCCTGTCTCACGTGACTCACTTTCTCTTTCTCTCTGACTCTGAAGCCGCCATGTTGAAGAGTGTTCTTGTTCAGGCTTTATGGTGGGGAAAGCTTCGCTCCCTTTTGTGTTGCTGGCTGCAGGGTATTTTTTTCAGTTCAGCATGAAGTGTGCTGGCTGCAGACAGGAGGCTGTGCCAGCTCCGCTGGCTGTGCCGGCTCCGCGTTGAGAGGAGAGGGACCCGCCAGTCCCAAGAAGCTGTGCTGGATGGGTTAGGCTGCGACGCAGTCCATGGCTGGCTTTGGCTGCCTGTGGCTCTGGGACAGTCTTCCCCCAGCGACTCAGAGTCTGTGCCGCGGCGTTAGGGGGGGGAAGGGGCAGGGGCCCGGCCTGGCGGAGCCCGGAGGCTCCAAGGCCCCCCCCACCTCCCGGTCGGCGAGCTGGAACGAAAAAGGAAATTCCCGCCTTTCCGTGTGGTTTAAATACGTAAATTTAGAGAAGCGTCATTGGTCTAAAAGGTTGCCTGTCAATTCAGGGTCAACCCACTACAGGCAGATAGAAAAAGGAGCAGAGGGGGAAAAAGAGAGAGAGTGTGAAACAAACGGAAGACAGGGACAGTGTTACTACAAGGACCTGGGCTCTCCGTCAGTGTCGGTTCAGCAGACGGAGCATGTGGGCTGCCAGCCGCGGTGCACCTGTGGAACTCGTGGTGAGTTTCAGCTAAAAAAATATACCACTGGAAGAAAACTGAAAAATGAATGAAGGATTGTTTATCTATCTGCATCAGGGCACAGAATCAGTCGTCCATCTAAAAAACAGTCAATCCTTTGGTGAATCTTCTGTCACAAGTTCTTTTAACCCAAATTGTCTTAGTGTGTAATAGAACTGGTGCCATGCCTTCCTGATGAGTCCTTGCCTGTCAGAGTACCTCAGCCTATACTGAGGCTGGTGTTATCCTAAAACTGAGATTGAACTTCATGAATGGATTTTGCATGTTGACATTTTTGAGGGCAGGTAAGCTCTTTCGAGGAAAAAAAAAAGGGGGCTTTGGAAGCACAGAGATGGTTATAAAATCACCAAACCATATGTTTGAGGTGGGCAGGAAAAAAACCTTAATATTTGTTTTGTTTGATTTCTTCCTTCCCCAAATCCTTCTAAAATCTTAATTATTTTAATCCCTCATGGTAAAGTTCAAAGTTTTTGAAGATTGACAAAAATATTTCAAAGATTTGAAAAGGAGATTTTAAACAGCCTGATACCACCCTGTGTCTTCTCATAGTTTAGAAAACCCTGAAATGTCACTTTGGGTCAACCAAACTCAGAATCTAAAGTTGATTAAACTAAAAGTATTGCTTTGGGTTGGAAAATCACTATTTTCACAACATTACTTCAAAGACAAATGAGAACTCAATTCCTATATGACATTTTCTGAGTTTATGGGTTGTGTTTTCCTGATATTGTTGGAGTTTTATTCCAACTGGGCAAGGAGTAACAGAGCCAGCAAGGAGTAATGTAGCAATCTTATATAGCTAACCTTTGTCATTTAGTCAATTTAGCACAATTGTTTCAGTAACATGAATGAATTTTGCTCAGAAGTAGACACATTATGTTATGAATATTTCATCCAGCTTCAGTGGTGTTATTATACAACCTGACTCATAAGATTTGAACTGGTAGCCAGAGAGTTGCAGAAAGAAGAACAGCTGGCATTCTAAAAGATGCAGTTTCTTTTAGTGATTAATGTATAGCTGTAGGTCAAGTACAGACGCTTCCTTGAGCTGAGAATACTCATGTATATTTTTTGCTGAGTATTTCATTGTGGGCTAATTTCTCAAGAAATTTGTGCTGCATAAAGAGTCAGGAAAGCCTAGGCAAAAACAAGCTACGTCCTTGTAGCTATAGAAAAAAAGGCATCTTACCCAAATACATGCCAAAATTGCATTTTATTTGCCATTTATGGTGGTAACTTTCAGCAGAAGCATTGGTAGCACACACACAGAAGTTTCATTTCTGGAGTCACAATATACTTGCCTAATTTCCTTCACTTAGGCTATGATCAAGCAGTGTTTGAACGCTGAGGTTAGAAGCAAGCATTCTTAGCAATTA
This sequence comes from Struthidea cinerea, assembly GCA_013397865.1. Classification (NCBI taxonomy): domain Eukaryota; kingdom Metazoa; phylum Chordata; class Aves; order Passeriformes; family Corcoracidae; genus Struthidea; species Struthidea cinerea. The sequence goes on along the minus strand of VZTI01003053.1, from coordinate 48,793 downwards.
CTGTTCCAAAATTCCAATGTCTTCTCTGCCATGATTCTTTTTCATGTAAGTCATGAACTGACACACACACATTGCCTATGGGGGATATATAATACATCTATTTATTTAGTAATAAATTGATGAGTAACATAAAGTTATGTCATACTTCTTTCCAGAATAATGTTTAAAATGTACATTTATATATTTAGTAAATAAAATGGCCAGCAGTATAAGTTGATTAGTTTTATTATGAAAATATTCCATGGCTGGGAGCCAAACAAAGGAAATTAAATATTGGAAAGGGGATTTACATATGGTTTACAAGATCAGGATTCACAAAACCTCAAGAGAGGACCTGGGTGGCATTATAAAAATACAGAATTACTTACCTGTAATGAAGATAAAGTAAAAATATTCTCCAGAGGCATTCACAGTACTAAAAGAGTCTGATTAATTAATGGCCTTTGAAAAGGACTTCTTGGGTAATCAGTTTAACCACTTTTTCACAAAGAAAGTAAGGTTTACTAACTGTTCACATTTTTGCACCAAGGAATAGTTAACGTAGACAAAACTGAAATTGATGACCAAGTTTTGTTTGTTAAGTGTTTCACTTGTACCAGAGAAGATCCTTGGTTCTGTCAGTGTGAGGCAGCAAGAAGTTCATTTGAAAAGTGGACCTGCTGGTCACTAAAAGCAGTAGCATAAAGCATCAGGCCATATGCTACATGGTATTGAGTGATCCCTTTCAAAATATATATAGATAACTTTAAATTATTTTAAACGTGGCTCTTTTTGGAAGAGGCACTTGAGCTGGTCTTGGCAGAACAAATGTAGGTGTAAGTGGGAAAAGCAAACATGAGGCCATGTTGAAAACAACACTGGAGCCTGCTGTTTGTGGTTTCTGGGTGCTAATAGGAGAGAGCAGTCACTGCTGGCATCACACCACTGTTACCTGGCTGAGCATTGGAGGGAGGAAAAGGCCCTTAAACTTATTGTACTATAATATCCCATGTCACTCCCTCAGAAATGAGGTCGCATCACTACAGGCCTCCAATTCCTGTGTAATCCATCTGTAGTGTTCTTGAAGCAGCATCATGGCTGATACCCTCAGGATATTGACAAGGCTACTTGGCATGTTCTTCTGAATCATATTTATACTTGCAAGATTTCCATATCAAAATATTTTCTGCATGATATTTTAAAACAATTGAAAAATATTAAGTATATTTAGAGCCAGTAGCTGTAGCCACACTACAAGGAATGAGAAGTCAGACAGGTTGCTTATTTCACTGTAAAATCACTCAGTGAACCTACCATTATTTATAAGCTACTGATTTATTTATTACCTCATTTATTACCATGAAATTATAAGGTTACAAAGTTCTTTTTTACAGATTCCCCATTTGCTATGTATTTCAATGTAGAGGAAGTTTTGTGCTTGTATACCTTTCTGTTGAAAGGCTAGAAACCTAGCTGCATGGTGTTTGGCACAAGATCAAAGGCACATATTTCATAAAAGCATTATATAAGCTATATAAGAAAAAAAACCCACTACAATTCTACTACCTAATACACATACACTGAAGTTGTATCAACAGAATGAATAAGGCAGAAATGGTCAATGTAAAAATCTTTTGCCAAAATCCATCACTATTCTCTGTTAAGGAAAATAGAAATATTTTGATATAAAAAACCCCAAACCAAAGACCTGGAACAGATTAAATAGATTATCTATAAATATACAATGGATTTAAAGGACAGAAAGAAGCAGAAATACACTGATTTTCCTTTTTGCAAAGTACAGTAGTTGAATGCTTTCAGTCCTGTAAAATATGTGTCCTGTCTGAACAGCTATGAGAAAAAAAGCAAGACTCTTTTTGAAAGGGAGTCCAATGAGAGGTTGCACGATAGCTGCACATTTAACAAGCTGCATGAAGAAGGTGAGTTATATTCACGAGACAGTGATGCTAGCTGAAAATCTAATGCTAATGACAAATTCCTTGTTTAGATTGTGTGATCTAACTGTGGAAGTCATTGCCAACAGATACCACATAGGTTTACAGTTTAATGTAATTAAACCATATTTGGGTGCTGGTATGAATATTGAGTATGTCTGTAGTTGTATTAGATAAGGTGTGTATTCCTTAAACACCCAACTGCTTTTGTTGTATCACAGCAATATGAATAAAAGCAGGAAGGGGAATAACCTGCATGGTAAAAAGTGTCTGAACTTCCCTGATGAATGTGTCCTGAACTTGTATCACTTAGGGTGCTGACAGAGAAACATTTGGGGTGATCTGCTAAAGCATTGCAGATTTCCCTGGCTTTATATTTAGAATTGGGTGAACAGTGAGAAAAATGTTCTTTCCAATTAAATCCAACCCTGGCTTTAAAATGCAGCAGCTAATTCTTCTGACCTTACTTTTTCACATCTGTTACAAGGGCTTGAACAAGAGTACTGAAATAACATTTCAAGTACATCACTGTGCCTAATGAATTACAAGCTCCTGATTAATGACACTTGTTCAACATCACACTGACAGTAGTATGACATTTTAAAAAAATGGTGTTTCTGCCTTGTCTGTTTTCTCTAATGAGACAGACCAGCCATCATCAGCACAGGGTTGGTTTTTTTTGCTTTATTTCTCTTTTTAAATTGCCTTCTTTTTTCTTCTTCTTCTTCTTCTTCTTCTTCTTCTTCTTCTTCTTCTTCTTCTTCTTCTTCTTCTTTTTCTTTTTCTTTTTTCTTTTTTCTTTTTTCTTTTTTCTTTTTTCTTTTTTTTTTTCTTTTTTTTTCCCTCCTGGTGTACTTTTCTTTTTGCAAGTGGGGTCTTTTATTCTTCACTTGTATCAGAGGAGGTCTCATTCAAGAGGCCTGCAGCAGGTTTTGCTGAAATATCACTACTTAGCATTGACCCTGGAACCAGAAAACCTCAATCTTGTATCCTAACAGACAGCACAGCAGTAGGGAGGCAAAAGGG
>VZTI01003053.1:0-35851 GCA_013397865.1 Struthidea cinerea | reverse complement strand
CACCGGAGTTGGTGGATACTCGCAGCCACTCACACAAACAAAGCCAGATAGCTGCTGCAGCGTTGATGGAGGCAAAGAGGTGGGAGGGGTCCTTTGTATGGAGTTCCAAGGGGTTTATTGAGGTCCCTGCTCAAAGGGATCCAGGGACAAAGAACCAAGAACACCGAGGGTTCCCGGGTTTTATACGGGGTGGTACCAGGGGCGGGCAGAACATCAGAGACCAATCATCTGAGGGCCAAGGGGTGGAGAGGACATGGGGTGACAGAACAGTGACCACTGGGGAAGGTGAGGGGTGGAACAAGGGAACCGGCAACCAGTGGGGTATCAAGGCAAGGAGAACTATCTAGAACATCGACTTAAAAGGGGTAAAGGGGGTGGTAAGCCAACACGCCAACCAACTGACGGTAATTAACATAGGGGAGCAAGGTCTTGTGGGATCTCACCATGACCTGAAGGGTGGCTTTAGACCTCTAAGCCTGCCCACCAGGGGATCTCCACTGTTTTGGCGCCCTGTGGCTCCCTGGCCAATCCTGTGGTGGACTCAACCATCGCAACCAAAAACATCTGAAGGGTTTTGTGATTTCACACCTATTGCATCTTCCCAGGTCAAATGTGAGATGGTCTTCACATTCCTTGTGCTACAAAGAGCAAAGCAGGGCAACTCCTACCATTCTGCAACAGCAGACAAAATGAGCGTGAAGACAGGGGAAGATGGGAAGAAAGAAGGAAAGGCACTCAGGCAGGCAAGCCTTAAGAAAAAGAGTTGTTTATTGTTGCCATATCGAAATGAAGGAAACCCCCAAATTGTGTGAGATTGTACCCCTGTTTCTTTTTATGCTGTAAGCAGCTACACATGTGAGATTACTTTGACCCAGTGCCAGTATGGGAGTGGGAGAAGAGGAACCAAAGGCATTCATGCAAGGCTCAATTGTCTCCTATTTGTTGTTCTTCAGTGCCAAGGTGTGGCATTTCAAAGTGTGGCAGAGTGGAAGCTATTAAAAATCCTTCTGAGTGTTGCATCAGGTAGTCTGTCTAAACATCTGGTAAAGCTGTTAAATGTCGTGGTGTTAAATGAATTAGACAAACCTTGAATGAATAGGCAGGAACATGGCAAATTATTAAAACACATGTTAAAGACATTAATTTTAAGTATTATTCACAATGCTCTGTTGAACAGCACCCTCAGGTATCTGTTGCATGGAAATGCTGTGAAAACTGTGATATAAAAAGCACAATAAAAGTCAGACTGAGATTCTCAGGCAAATGGGTTGCTTGCAAAAATGGCTATCGGAGTCACTGAAACCAATGAAAATTAAGCAGCGGATTAGTTATATCTCTCAGGTATTTTCTCTATCTCTCAATGACATATTAGTCCTCCAGATGACAAAATAATCCAGTGCATTCATGAATCAGCTCCTGAACTGGCACTAGTTTTGTCATGGTTTATTAAGAAAGAAACAAAAGCTGAATTTGCTCATATTAGTGGGCTAACATGAAAACCAACAAGCTGGGAACTGATCTGTGAGTAGATCAGTTCATTCTGAGCTGGCCATCCATCTGTTTGAAAGATGGATTAAACAAGGAAGGCAGCAATAGCTTTAGCATCCTGATTTTAATTCACTGTCTCCAGCTGTTAGTCCTCTCAGACACAGGAGATGCTTTACTTCTTGCTAGTGAAGTAGTGACTGCCTATGCTACTAAGCTCTTGTTATATAAGTATTTCAAAGATTTGAAGCACACTGCAGAAAATTTAAACTTTAAGCATATCAACTGCCTAAAAAAGGGTGAATATAAGACTGTTTACTGTACTATATGTAAGGTTAATCCCATCACTGGTTCGCATCCTATAAAAATTCAAAATAACAGTCTCCCTCCCACCACAACTGATTTATGTTTTGCAATGTTCTACTGTAGTTTCTTCTTGGGAAGAAGCAGAAACAGAAAAGACCCAAGTGCATGGCTTCCACATATCACTAAATTTGCAAGAAATTTTTTGTATTAATTTGAGAGAGGATTGGAGGTCAACTAATGTATTTAAACTAGAAGCAATGTCAAATGCACTCAACTCTTAGACAGTTGAAATTGAACTTTTTCAGAGTACTCACAATCTGTGGGTGAGTGGACTAGAACTGGGGTTGGCTCACTTGAGGGGTTCCATTTTTGGTATGATTCCACCAGCAATTCTAAGCATCACCCTCCTTAGACATTTAGGTAATTTAATATTATTAAATGTTTCTAAAATAAGAATTGGGTTATAAAGGATATAGTTTAATTGAGAGTAATTTATTCCATTATTTAAATTTCCCCAAAGATTTTGGTCATGGTACAGTCTGACAGCATCTGTGCAGTACTACTGTGCTCATTACACTTGGGTCTTTAATTGCAGAAGATGACATCATAATAAGTTATCTTAGCTAGATTAACACTTGGACTCAACAATCTTTTCCAACCTCAAAGGACTTTTCCAACCTAAACAATTCTATGATTTCTAGCTCATGCATTTTGTCCCACTTATAATCATAGTCAGCTATGGTGCCCATCACAAAGATCAAGACTTTTTTCCCCACAACTACATGAAGTTTTGTTGTATGGAGTGGTCCAGATTGTATAAAAATATGCTTGAGATGTGTTTCTGTCAGCATAGAAATGTAAAAGTACAGATGTTTTTAGCCCCTCCTTCAATATGAAAACAAACCTGATGAGAAATGTAATTTGAAGATGTATTGCCAGAGCACCAAAACCTGCAATGCCTTGCTCTCTGAAGACCATAACTAATTTCTTACGTTAGTTGTCTTTTACATTATGATGTCTTGATCACACTCTAACACTGCCAGCCTCAATCTCTACTTTCTTTTTTTTTTTATTCCTTATGCTCCTTCAGCTTTCATGCCCTATATCAGCAGGATAAACTCTGTATTAAAACTGTCGCTGCATCCTAATTTTTGGCTTCATTATCTGAGGAAAAATATAACTTCTGGTAGATGAATTAATAATAATTTCCTAATGTTTTGTTCCCAAGTTTGAATCATACTCCTAAATTGTCAGAAAATTATGTTTTTAGAAGTATGATCCTTTATCTGGACATAATGCAGCTGACCATGGATCTGTCAGATGCTACAAACTTTATTGCATCAGGAAAAGTAACATCTTGTAGAGTCTCTTGACCATGGGTGTGCTGAGAGTTAATAAGTGCTGAGTCAGTTATGAACAGATGGTAGAGACTGCCACTGGGCTGAAAATGCATTTGTTTTGGAAGTAAAATTAAGATCCTCCACCCTCAGAATCATTTAAAGAATCATTTTTGCATATGAGTAACTTGCTCCTGAGCTGGCAACATTCCCCAGGTAATATCTCTGACCAATACCGTATCTTTGGAGTTTCCTTTGGAAATATTTTCCTCAGGGCTGTCTCATGTGTAAGAGGTCACGGTGAGTGGAGATCTAGTCTACTTATTTGGTGGGATCAAAATTTTAACTATTTGATTTGATAATTTTCCCACTGAACTGCTATCCCATTCCTTCCCCATCCACTTTGAAAGAAAAACTGCAGAACAAATACTTTCGAAGTAGAAAACACTGTAATTTTTCACTCCTATAAGAGACGCCTGTAAGAGCAAACTCACACTGGTTTGTGGCCTGCCCTGCTATCTAGAAGGATAGCATCACCTGGGGACACATTGCCTCATCTGCGGCGATACAGGATTGCAAGTTTTAGAGCTGCCTACAGTACCTCAAACCCCAAGGTGTGCCCAAGGAGAGCTACTAAACCTTAAGCAAATGGAAGCAGGCACTTAAAATACTCCGCAGGAGCTGAGTATTTTCAGTTGTGTTTATTTTTCTGAAAGTTGGCCCTTGTTTCATCCAGTTTAATGCAGCAATATGCAGGGTTATTAGAACGAAATTTGGTTCCCAGAGATGTTTACTTGTCACTTCTTTGATAAGATGCCTGAACACATACAAATAGCAGGGATATAAAGGATGCCCATGATTTTGATTTGGATAATTAAATTTAAGCATGTTCCTAAGAACTCTGCTTATTGTGTGCAAGCTGTCTTAAGCACAGCTGTAAACATGGGCTTACATTTTGGAAATTTTTTGTTGAGTCAAAATAAATGTTACATCTACTAAGTGAAATTCAGAGTTGTGTCTCTCCTTTAGTCCTTACCATAAACATTTCAGAAGACAAAGATTATAGGATCTTTATCAGTTAAAAAAAAAATCATTTTAATCATGAGCTTCTATACTGAGTCGAGGAAACAAGGGTTAAGTGAATTACTAAAGGGGCTGCTTGCTATAACAATGCATATAGCCTGCCTAACATTTATTGCATTTGTCAAGTAGAAAAACGGAGGATACAAGACTATTGATAAGGGGAAGCAGCCGTGACCAAAAGATCCTGCTTTGGACCCAGAAACCAGTTCAAACCAGCCTTGGGGTTTGAGCTTGGGCCAGGGACTCAGAGAGCATGAGCAAGGAAGCAAGGTGAAAAGTTCAAATCGAGGAAGACTCCTTACTTCATCTCAGGAAGACTCCTTACTTTATCCCAGAGACCCCTACACGAGGCACTGTGCAAGCACAAGTCATATGGAAATACCTTTGGACTCATTATAATATGAAGTGGGGCTAGGCGGGGCTAGGAAATGAATATGCATTTGGAAACTTAATGAATATATAGCTTGTAACTCAATATATACGAAGCCAAATGGTATTGTTGGCACACATACATTTGGTGGAGCAATCCACATGTGCCCCAGCACTGGAATAAACATACCTACTTTATTACTTATTTTAGTAGTGGAGTCTTTTCTGCGTATCATTTTGGCGAGCCAGGTAGAAGGAACTCTGTCCAGGTGCAGGATTGGGTGGGGGGTGGATGTCCTAGGCACGCTCCGGGATTTTCCCTGGAGGAACTCCGCTTCTCGGTTCGCTCACTGCGCGGGCAGACAACAGCCTGATGAAACTGCGGATAAACAGTATGTTTCGGATTTAGGTTGCCTTTAAGTCTGCAGGGCTGCTGGTAAGCTGCGCAGAGACGTCTTGAGCACAGTGTAATCCCTGTGTGGGTAAAGTTATAGCTTGCAAGCAGCTGGCTACGGAAGTTGGCAAGGGGGAGTTCACTGACCGATAGAGCAGCTGCTAGCTGAGAGCAGATCAGGTGATTCCAGGTGGGGTTTCTGCCAGAACCTGTTGATTGTATTGGAGAGAATAAAATAAGCAAGACCCTGAAGTTACTAGAAGTGAGTGTTATGAATATTTTGGCTAATAGTAGCTAGTTTGACTGTTGTTGGATTGCTCATATGTCTGTGTGGATATTGGTTGTTGGATTACTTTTATGTGTATGCGGCTGTATATCAGCTTGTCAGTTTGTTGGCAGATTTGAAATGTGTATGCTGTGTGTTGCGTGAGTATGATTGGTTTTTGGATTGTTTGGGACTGTGAGTGTGGTTATTGGCTTTTGTGTTATTTTAGCCAGAATTGTGGCTAGGCGAGAGTTAAAGGAACTCCTCTCCCTCAATGGTTTGGTCTTGATTCTTGGGTATTTGTGAACCCAGGAGGACATTGGATAGACAGGGGAGGTGAATGGGTCCTTTTAGAAGGAATTTATAGAACCTCTGCAGGAGGATTAGTAACTTTAGCTTGGGAACAACCAGCGGTTAAGGATTTAGCCTTTGATATATCACTTGGTGTTGATTTTTTGACGGGATACCCTTCCTTCTCCAACCAGGGTAGAAGAGAGCAGAGGAGGCTGCTGTTCTGCAAAGTTCTTTATTTCATAGTCTCATAGTTTCTTGAAGGCAGAGTTCGAAGGGGCTTACATGATAAAGCCAAGCAGCAACAGCAGCAGCAGCAAAACAGCAGACAGCATACAACATCTTCTTCTAATTTCCCATAATTCCTTATTATTCTTATATTTTTTCTCACAGAAGTGTGGCTTATATTTGTTAATTAACCAATGAAATCAATACACTATTCTAGTTTTTCTTTTCTTAACCTATCCTGGTCTAATTCTAACAGTCGTAAGCATTACATAGGTATTTCACAGATTTGCGTATACAGTTTCTATCAGCTCTTATTGTTTATGTGAACATTCTATCTAAAAAATGTGAACAATATCATTCTATCTATATTTTGTCTAAAATAAAGAATTCTGTGAAAAGGCAACACTGCTGCAGAAAGAACTGTGTTTAAGGTCTCTGCTGCAGCTTTTTAATGTTCAAGGCACTTAGCATGTATTTCTACTAAGCTAAAAATCTACATTTCTGTTTTACTTTGGTATGACTTCATGTATCTCAGCTTGTCCAAAGGTTTTAATTCAACTCCTGTGCTTTGGCTTTCATCTGGGCCTAAGTCCAGAGAAGCCTTCATTCCAACAACTTGGAATAACCTGTTTTTGTGAATGTACTAGGACTTTCCATGCAACAAGAGGGTGCCATGTGGCTTGGGTATTAATGCAGTATAAAATCTGTAAGAGAAGGTGGTATTGTTCTTCTGCCAGGCGGCAGAGCCTATGCTACCAGTGTTATCAGAAGCACTTGGGTGAAGTTGATTTTGAGGCTGAGATTTTAAAGTTCGTGTGCAGCAAATCACATTTGGTACCATTTGCTTGGCTTGTTCAAGAAGAGAACTGAGAGAGAACTGTGAGGGAGTGTGAGGAAAAGTTTAGGTGGAGGCGAACAAGACTAGGAGAAGGAGGTAAAAGTTGGATACCAGACTTAAACAACAGTGGCTAAGCAGGGAGGGAGTCCCTCAACTCCTGTCCCTCAGCAGTTATATAGCAAGAGCAGAGCCCCTGATTCTTTCTGTTTTTTTGTCCTACCTGGTTGCGTGATAAAAGGGGTTTCTTGCTTTGTGTGTGGGCATATGATTTTCCTTATTTAGTATACGGGTGATCCGGAGTGGGTGGTACAGTATTTGAGTGAACTTGAACGCTAAGCACAATGGGAACTGGGCAAAGTAAGGAGATTTCTAGGGTGAGTCCGCTTGGTTTTGTTTTAGCACATGGAAAGAGACAGTAGGAACTGGAGGTACAGAAAATAAAAGAACTCTTGTAAAATATTGCACCCAATAGTGACCACTGCATAAATTAGAAGACGGAGCAAAATGGCCACCTAATAGAATTTTAGACTACAATGCCTTGCTACAGCTAATGTTATTTTTGAGATGGGAAGGCAAATAGGAAGAAGTTCCCTATGCTGACGCATTTTCCTCCCTCCAAAATCACCCTGAGTGGCAAAAAGATTGTGGAATACCAGTAATCCTATGGTATTAGCCCTTTGTCCTAGTTTGGACAAATTTGGAGGAGAATATCCTCTGATAGAAGTCAGGTTGCAACCGCCCCTCCCCCCAGGTTTGGGAAAAAATTTCCTCAAAGGAAAGTGAAAGAGATAACAAACTATTTATTTAACAAACACACAGGTGGGGAATAATAATGCTGAATAATGAGATCTCTCTCTCTCTGTGGAGAGAAAACCTGAGAAGATTTCAGAGGTCCTCTGTAGGTGCGGTCTCTCTCTTCCTCGGAGCTGATTGGCGAGGGGCCACCCCCCCGGGCCTCTGGGAAAATTCTCTTGATGTGTTCAGATGTTGTTGAAACAGTCCAGAAGAGAAGAAAAGAACAAAAAAACCCAAAAATCCTAGTAAAACGAAATTCAATCCTCCGTCTCTCGCTGGGAGAAAAAGAGCCAAAAAAAACCCAAGGGTACCGCAGAAACAGAGGAGCGTATCTCTGTGTCCTTGAAACAACTGCTTTGAAACGTTTTTTGTTTTCTGTCCTTCTCAGGCTCAGTTTAAAGACACAGACAAGATTGGTGGGCATAGGGTAGCGATAGGGGATACACATTATAAAGTCACCCCAAGACACCCTTGAAAAAGAAAATAGGAAAAGCCAAGAGAAAATTAAGCAGTGTTGTTCATCGTGCAGTATAGGTCAGAGGTGTTCAAGATCAGGCAAAGTTTATTAGACAGTGGCACAAGATGAAGAAGAACTAACCGATTTGCTTAAGCCTCCCCTTAGGAGATGGGAAGAGGATGTGGACTCAGAAGGAACACCAACACCAACTCCCTCTCTTCCAGGCAGTCCTGCTTCATCTTGAACCAGGAAGCAGGTACTGATAGCACCCCTGTGGGAGGCAGTAGCACCGGAGGGGGAACAATGCTGGTTAGAGTACCTTTTTCTATCGCTGACCTAGAGGCGTGGTATAAAGTTGCCAAAACTATCGAAGCGACCCGATGGGTACTGCTGAACGCTTATGGCTTATAATAAAACAGCATAATCCAGATTGGAGTGATATACAATTTTTAGTGGGTGGACTAACAGAAACAGAGAAACAGTTAGTTTTGAAAAAAGCAAGAGATTTGGCAGAGGATTATTACAAGACGCAACAATTAGATGTAAAAGATTACTTCCCACTCCAGGAACCACACTGGAGTCCGAATAGAGCAGCTGAATTAGAGAAACTGAAAAGTTACTGAAACACAAAGTTTTAAAAATTAAGATTTTAGTTAAAGGTTAGCTTTGTTGAAATTAGTTAAAATAGATTTAATAAGTAAACCCAGCTGGAGTTAATTAAAGAGTTAATGATTAGTTAGAGAGTTAGGCCTGAAATAAGCTTTTAAGATGTAAGTAACTGATTGCTTGTCATCTTATATTTGTTTAGCTGTGCCTCTAATGAGAAACAGAAAACACTGATTAATAGATCTAAAGAAATGTAGACAATTACTGATTTTTCCACTTGAAAACCTATTCAGAAGTGATGAAGAGAGGAACTGGAGGTCCTCCAAGGGTGATATGTATTGTCAAAAACCAGAAAGGTAGAAAGGTCAAAACAAGGTAGATGAGTTTTAATTCATCATCTACGACCTCTTCCCAAATAATGAGACCACCAACTCAATTCAAGGAACAAACCACACATGCTTAATGACTTTTCAGCTAATTACCATACAAAGCAGAGAATGGGAGGTGTCAATGTTATAAATATGCATTTGTATTTTGAATATTTAGAACTTTTGTAGATAAATAGACTTTGTATTGTTCTGTGATTTTGCACTGCGTATTAGGGAGCTATCCTACACAGCTGCTCGGCGCTGGAATAAATATACACTTTCTAACCCTAAGTTGTTAGAGAGTCTTTGTCCGTCTTAGTCGGGTATCGATATTATATCAATGCCCATTTTTTGGTAAGTCATTATCAAGAATGGATAGTGAAAGGGGTGGAAGGGGCCATTCCCAAAACTCTAAATTGGTCAGCTTTGTATGCAGTTGTCTTGGTTTATGAGACAAAAACTTCAGGAGGAAACACTCCAGAGTGAGTGTCTCCTCCGAAGGGAAAAGGGCCTCCTCTTTTCCTCCACCAATAAGACAAGTGGGTCACAAGAAGTGAAAGTGGAAAAAACAAAACAAACTGTTTATTAACACAAAATCAAACAGGATAGAACAGAAAAAAACCAAAACCTAAAAATACAACAAAGTCCTGGGGAGAGAACAGACACCCAGGGCTCGGGCCACCCTGTGGGCCCGCCAGGACCGGCGAGGAGGGAAGGGAGGCAGTGAGGCAAGGGAAGGGAAAAAGAACAAGGGAAAAAATCCAACAGAACCTTTTCCTGGCTAGCCGGAACACAAAAGAAACACGAAAAGCAGCACAGTGCTCCCAGCGCACTCCCTCCTGAGCCCTGCAAAGACCCTGGAGCCCCCGAGCAGTTGGGCTCAGCCGTTAAACTGCCCTGCCCTCGGCCCCGTGGCCCTGCCCCTGGGCCCATCTTAAAGAAACAGTGTCCTTGGGCATTGAGCGGACAGTTAAGGAATAAAGCGGCTTCATAACGTCACCCCAGGACAGCAGTGAAACAAGGTCCTTCCGAGTCACCATACGAATTCCTGGATCGTCCGAGGGACGCAATGCGCCTCAGCACGTCACTGGATCCTGAGATCAAGGTAGGGATACAACAGCTAGTATCTTTTTTTTTATGGCAATCCACAGGAGATACCAGACATAAACTATAAAAGCTTTGGAGGTTAGATGGGAGAAATCTAGAAAAAGAGTTAGATGAAGATTGGCGGGTATTTAGTAATCAAGAAGAGGGCTATAAGCAAAGGATGAGAAAATTGGTAGCAATAGTGGGAGAAGAAAGTAAGAGAAAACACAGACAGGGACCTACCTCCCAGACAAAGCCCTCCTCGGCTGGGCAAAGATCAGTGTGCAATATGCAGGAAATTTGGTCATTGGAAAAATCAGTGCCCCAATTGACGACAAGACGACTGCCTGAAAGGAGACCGAGAAAAGAGGAGGGTGGTTGCACACATGAAAGAAGACTGAAGAGGACCGGGGGACTCTACCCTAGCAGAACCACTGGTTAGAATGAAGCTAGGGAAAAAAGAAAAAGAGATAGAATTCCTGGTTGACATGGGGGCAGCATATTCGGTTTTAAATAAAGCTTTAAGGCCTGTGGGGGGATGAATACCTTGTGGTGAAAGGGACAACTGGTCAATCTGAAAAAACACATTTTTGTAAACCATTGAAGTATAAATTTGAGAAACAATGGGGTATTCACAAGTTTTATATTTACCCAATTCTACATAAGCACTTTTAGGAAGAGATTTATTGGAACAATTACAAGCAACCATAACATTTAAAGAGGGGGAAATTATTGTGGAGGTAAATGATCAACAGTATATACAGATACTGAGCCTAATACTAACAACCACAGACCCTGTAGAAGAAATTAGAGAAGAAATAAGTCAAGTGTTCCCAGGAGTCTGGCCCACAGATGTACCTGGGAGAGCAAGAAATGCAACCCCAATACAGATCAAACTCAAAGAGGGAAAACAACCAGTTAGAATTAAACAATACCCCCTCAAAAAGGAAGATAGAGAAGGGATTAGCCCAATAATTGAAAAATTCTTACAGTTAGGACTGTTAAAAGAGTGCCAGTCTGATTTTAACACTCCTATCCTGCCCGTCCGTAAACCTGATGGGTCATACTGGGTGGTACAGGATTTATGGGCTGTTAACAAGATACCTGAAGATCTTTAACCTGTGGTAACGAATCCTTACACTTTGTTAACATGCTTAACACCAAAGCTAACTTGGTTTACCGTTTGAGATTTAAAAGATGCCTTCTTTTGCCTCCCTCTCCATGAAGTCAGCCAGAAAATTTTTGCATTCGAATGGGAAAGCCCTAAGAGTGGGCGCAAAACTCAGTTCACATGGACGGTGTTTCCTCAAGGATTTAAGAACAGTCCCCACCCTGTTTAGAGAACAACTTGCAAAAGACCTAGAGTCCTGGGAAGCCCCACCAGAAGAAGGAAAGCTATTGCAGTACGTGGACAACCTCCTAATACTACCCAGACAGAGGAAGCTTGCGTAGCCTGGACGGTAAGCCTCTTAAACTTTCTGGGGTTTCAAGGATACAGGGTATCTAAGAAAAAGGCTCAGGTGGTGAAACAGAGAGTGATCTACCTGGGCTATGAAGTCAGCGCTGGACAATGAACTCTGGGGCAAGATCACAAAGAAGCAATATACCAAGCCCCTAAACCCCAGACAATGAAAGAGTCACGGACTTTTCTGGAGATGACAGGAAACAAATGTAGATTATGGATCTACAATTACGGGCTGCTTGTGAAACCTTTATATGAGCTCATTACAAAGGAAAGCAGAAATCTCCAGTGGACAAGAGACCACGTGGGCCTTCAATCAGCTAAAGAATGCCCTCGTGTCAGCTCCAGCTCTAGGACTTCCAGACATGAGTAAACCATTCTATTTTCCCATGAGAAACAAGGGATTGCCTTGGGAATACTAGCACAAGACCTGGGCCCGTACTGACGGGCAGTTGCTTATTTCTCTAAGCAGCTAGATGCAGTGGCCGAAGGATGGCCTGGGTGCCTCAGAGCCGTTGCAGCAGTCGTGCTAAACATCCAGGAAGCACGCAAATTCACCTTGGGTCAGAAAATGACTGTGTTGCTGTCCCACAAGGTGTCCGTAGTGCTGGAAGTGAAAGGCGGGCACTGGCTCTCCCCACAAAAGTTCCTGAAATATCAAGCCATCATAGTGGAACAAGACGATGTAGAAATAGTGGTAACTAACATTGTCAACCCAGCTTCTTTTCTTGGTGGAAACCAAGGGGAACTGGTACACCACGATTGCCTGGAGACTATCAAAGCCACCTACTCCAGCCATCCGGATCTGAAGGATACCCCTTTAGAAGACACAGAAACCTAGTTTACTGATGGGAGCTGTGTCTTGGTTTGAAAGACCGGTGTCTGTCAAGGAAGGCAGGAGCCTCCCCTGAAATGGAAAATGCAACCCCCTTCCCTTCAAATTATTATAAATTTTAAATTAAGGGGGCTTTCAGGCAAAGATATGAGGGATAGGAATAACAGTTCTTTACTTATATATATAACAAGGCAAACAAAAAACAATAACTGTGGCAATAACAGCAAACAGCACCACAAACCCAGTGCCAGCCTCTCTCGGCTGTCGGGCCCTTTCCCCGTGGGTGCAGTTCCGCTCACAGCCGGCAGGGGCGCTGGCGGCTCCCGGTGAGCGGGGCGGGTGCGATGGTTCCCCCGCGGCTGCAGGGGGCGCTCGGGAGCGGGCTCGGGGAGCACGCGGTGATGGCGGCTCGGCCGAGCCGGGAAGGGATGGAACAAAGGCTTCACCAACCCCCTGGTCAGCTGATCCCGGTGCCCGACCGGACCCTCGGGAACAGCAGGCTGGAGCAGCAGAGACGATCCCAGGTGGCAGACGAGATGTATCAAACTCCGGAGCTGCAGCAGGAAACTCGGGAGTTCTGGGCAGGCAGGGTGTGTGGGCTACAATGTAGCAAAGGCTCCAGGCAGGACGGCTGCAGCCCGGCTCCCAGCGGGGCTGGAGAAAAAAAGCAGGCTTGAGAATCCCGGTTTTCTTCGGTAGAAGGAAAGCAGCTGATAGGCAGAAGCCTGCAGCAGCAGAGAGCTCTCTCTACCATGATGGCAGCCTCTCTCCCTCTGAACGCCAAGGGCACCAACAGCCCACAAGCCCAGGTGAAAGAGAGTGGCCCCTTGGACCCCTCCCCCTGTGGCCAGGTCTTTTGTTTCTCCCAAGCACCCAGCAATTTGTTGCCCTGGCAATACATATGGGAAAAAATTCCTCAAGAGAGAAAAGAAAACAGAAGGGGAACTCCCAAAACCCCAACAAGCAGATATCTCATCAGTGGAAAACGACATGCTGGGTATGCAGTTACCACCTATAAAAAGGTAATAGAATCTGGACCTCTGCCAACAAACACCTCTGCGCAAAAGGCTGAAATAATCACCCTAATTTGTGCCTTATAGATAGCAAAAGAAAAGAAATAAACATTTATACAGACTCGAGGTATGCATTTGGGGTTGTGCATACACACAGAGCTATTTGGAAAGAGAGAGGACTATTGAACTCACAAGGGAAAAACATTAAACATGCACAAGAAATAATGTGACTACTGGAAGCGGTGCAGCTACCTGAAAAGGTAGCAATTATGCACATTAAGGTACACCAGAAGGTGAGCTCAGAATTAGAAGAAGGAAACGAGCTTGCGGACAGAGAGGCAAAAGAAGCAGCAAAAGATGAGATAACAACAACTGGAGCCTTAATCCCAGATGGACAAATTTCTCTAGAAGGTAAGCCAACATATAATAAGAAAGACAAGAAGTTGATTAAAGATCAGGAAGGGACATTTAACCAAGAAAAGTGGGCTATTAGTGCAAAAGGAAATTGGTTGTTCCTTCTCATTTATTATGGTCACTGGTAAAGGAGGAACACCAGAAAGTGCATTGCAGAATAGATGCCTATGTAATTACTTGATTGGAAAGATCATTGCCAGAAATTTATACGAAACCGTCACACAAGTAACCCGGCAGTGTGACCTTTGCCTCCAGACTAATCCCAAAAATACCCCCAAACCAAAAATGGGCCAAACTGGAAAAGGCCACGGGCCTGGGCAGCAGTGGCAAATGGATTTTACGGAACTCCCAAGAAAAGGGGGTATCGATATTTGCTAGTACTGACAGATACCTTTTCAGGATGGCCAGAGGCTTTCCCCGCCAGAACCACTAAAGCCTGGGAAGTAACCAAAGTGCTGCTACAAGAAATAATACCGCGCTTTGGGGTTCCAGCCACAATATCCTCAGACAGGGGACCACATTTTATCTCGAGGGTGGTAAAGCAAATTAGCGGCCATTTAGGCATAGATTGGGAACTCCACACTCCATATCACCCATAGTCAAGTGGCCAAGTAGACAAAATGAATCATTTGATCAAGCAACAAATTGTGAGGCTAGGGCAAGAAGCCAATTTACCCTAGCCCCAATTTCTTCCACTTACATTGCTGCAAATACGGACCAAACCCAGAACAAAAGAGAAGTTAAGCCCCTTTGAAATGCTTTATGGGAGAAAATATGGAGTACACAAGGGAATATCTACTCAAATTGGGGAAGAAACACTGACTACCTATATGGTCACCCTGAGCAAACAACTTAGAGAAATTGAAAAACGTGGCTGAAACCCGAAGTCGAGATTTAGATGGTCCTGTACATGATATCCAGCCTGGAGATTATGTATATGTTAAGTCTTTTACAGAAAAGACTTTGGAACCGCAGTGGGAAGGACCATTCCAGGTACTTCTCACCACCTACACTGCAATTAATATCAGAGAACAGAGTGCCTGGATTCACCATACTTGATTAAAGAAGTCTCCAGAGGCCCCTTGGAAAGTGACCCCTGGTGATGATGAACTGAAATTGAAGTTTACCTGAATAAAATGAGAATGTTATGGTGGCACACAAGTATAACCCAGAAAACAGTTCTTTTTACAGTCATAATTGTAGCCTTAAGTTGGGAAGTTGCTTATGGGTAAGAAGACATTTGGTCCCAAGCCTTTATTTGGTTTACTGGACTCATGGGGAAATATTCTGATCTAAAGAACTTAAATCTATCAACTGTAGTCATGCATGGAAACCAAGTATATACAAGGCAAGAATGGGAAAGGCAAAAAACTTAGCAACTTCAGGGGACTGTAGGAGAAGAAATCAAAATAAGATGCTGAATGATTAACAGAACTACTTATAAAAAGGCAACCCAAACTAGTGTCTCAACCACTCCTACAAACAGACATGATGAAATTTGTAGTCATTCAAGTGAACTAGATTGTTGGTATAATTTTACATTAGTACAGACCATTGAAGTAGTTTGTCTTTGGGCCCAGGATCTTAATGGGCTCTCATTTAAATTCAAGATAAATGCCATGGCTAGGCCTGTTACAACTTACACTAGCACTCAAGCCCAAACCCAAGTTACACCACTCAAACCTAAACAAAGAATTTATGGAATTGGCCCTTATATAGTGAGAAACACAGACCAGCAATTATTACTGTTTAATCCAGAATGGTCTCTTAAACTTGTAGAAGTACTAATGCAAATTAATATTTCTGAGATACAACCAGCTTGCTCCCCTTCAATACAAACATCCTTTGAAGGATGGACAGCATGGCTACAAAAACAAACACCCCTCAAAAGTAGAATATGAAGTGATCTGACTGGCATGCTAGGAACAGGACTGGGAGTTCTACATGGAATTGATCCAGAGATTCTGATAAATAAATTGGCCACAGCAACCAGTGACCTGACCAAATTAAAACAACCCCTACAGTCTTCCTTATTAGCATCAGGAAACAGTCAATGGCAAATTTCAAAAATACTCCCGGATTTTGCTAAGGCCAACAACCAGGACCACAAACAAATACTAAGTACACTTAGTGTAGCTCAAGACAATGTATCACTAGCCCTTAGTGTATACAAGCACAATTATGGATGCAGTCAATGGCCTCCTTAATTGTAAGAGAAGGAAATGAGGGCGTTTTCCCTATTGAGATCTGAGAAGCTGTTTAGAATAATGCCACTAAGTTAGAAAAGAAACTCCAATCATGATGGACCTTAATAAATTTTACTTATGATCCAATTACTAATGTAGCCACAGCCTTTGTTCTTACTATACGTAATGCCACAGTTTACGTAATCCACCCTATTGTCGCATTAGGACTAAACCATGAAGGAACAGTTTTTTATCCCTCTGAACATAGAGTATGGGCTCGGATGGTAGAAGAAAAATGGCAAACTGTAAATTTAGGATCTTGTATCCCACGGGAACAACAAGGATTTATTTGCGAAGGTAATACACTTGATGCCACAGATATATGTCTTGATGTGGAGCGAGGCATTTGTCATTTTGAGGTTCACCCAGACACTACACCTAAAACTACACCTACATATATTGCTCAGGGTTGTGTATGTTTAAGGACTATTTGTGCTTTTATGATAGTAGATAACAATGATATAAACGTAGCTGCCAGGAATTACTCTAATTCTTGTATCTGTAATTTTACCAAGACTGATGGGTGTGACTTTTCATACTCAGCACCACTTGTGTCTCATCAATTGATAAAGACTAACTACTCCCTATACCACAAATTGCTACCCACACCTATTGGGATGAACCTTACATTAGTAAGGCAATTAATAAAGCATCAAGATCTAATTGAAATTCTGGAAGAAATCCGAAAAAGTGGGAAAAAGACCTCAGTTACCATCCATCATGACACACAAGAAATAAGCAAAGTCTTACAAAGAATAAAACAAGATGCAAGTCACAACTGGTGAGATGCACTTTTTGGATGGTCACCTACTGCAACTGGTATTCTGAATACGTTATGTCACCCCATAATTGTTTTACTACTTTTGGTGAGCGCTAGCCTTACATTATCTGTTTTGTTGCTTATTTGGAATTGTAAGCTGTTAAGAAAGTTATCAGTTTGGTTACTTTATCAAATGCACATGGAAAAGCATTAAGAGATGCCTATCATAGAAGCCTGTTAGAAGAAGAATCTGTGTATTAGTAAAAGAATTTACTAACTTTATAGAAAAGGGGGGACTGCGTCGAGGAAACAAGGGTTAAGTGAATTACTAAAGGGGCTGCTTGCTATAACAATGCATATAGCTTGCCTAACATTTATTGCATTTGTCAAGTAGAAAAACAGAGGATACAAGACTATTGATAAGGGGAAGCAGCCATGACCAAAAGATCCTGCTTTGGACCCAGAAACCAGTTCAAACCAGCCTTGGGGTCTGAGCTTGGGCCAGGGACTCAGAGAGCATGAGCAAGGAAGCAAGGTGAAAAGTTCAAATCGAGGAAGACTCCTTACTTTATCCTAGAGACCCCTACACAAGGCACTGTGCAAGCACAAGTCATAAGGAAATGACTTTGGACTTATTATAATATGAAGCGGGGCTAGGCGGGGCTAGGAAATGAATATGCATAGGCATATTTGGAAACTTAATGAATATGTAGCTTGTAACTTGATATATACCAAGCCAAATGGTATTGTTGGCGCGCATACATTTGGTGGAGCAATCCACATGTGCCCCAGCGCTGGACTAAACATACCTACTTTACTACCTGTTTTAGTAGTGGAGTCTTTTCCGCCTATCAATACCATTAAGCCTGCCAGAAATTCTTCTCCTACCTAACATTTTGGCTTAACATGCAAATGCTTTGGTTTTAGAAATTATTATTTCCATTTTCAAATGGTGTCTTCTTGCTTTTTTTTCAGTAAGCTGAAAAAAGTAAGTTTTAGGGGTGAGCTGATAAATGAAAGACTCTCATGTGTTCACAACCTATCAGGTTCTGCCAGGTTTGATAAATTGACCTCTGAGTAAAAATGTCTTCTGAATAAGACTGAAGTTCGTTGCTTCTCTTAGTTATTTCTCATTATACAGATGATTTTGAAACATTTCACTCTTACTTGCAAATGTAAAGATGAAATTAAATATATAATTTGTGATTTTTTTGGTTGTAGTTTACATGCTTTTCTTTAAAGTGTCTTTATTTCACATTAATCTTTTTGATTAACTGTCCTAGGTTACAATATAAGATGTAACCAAAGGCACATATTCTATTATCATCTTCACAAGCTGTTAAAGCAGGTGGGGCAGTGTTCGTTATCTCCTACCATGACTCATCCTTGATAACTCCCTCCGGGGGCTATCTCTGTTTAATGGGCTATCAAGGACCCACCACATGACTTATAGAATTACATCAACCCATTGTGAGATGCTCTGCCCAGGGGGAGGAGCCAAGCATTCCCACCTGGATATAATCTGGGGTTTGGAACAGCACAGGCAGTCCTTACCTACAGGACTCCCAGAGGACGAGAGACCACTGGACCTTCAGGTGAAGACTAGACCCTTCTACAGGACCACTGCTTCAACAGGACCACTTCATCTGGACTGCTACCACCACCCTGACTAACAGGGTGTCACGTTGTATCCTGTCTCTATCAGTGTTCTTGTACTATTGCATTTATTTTAATTCTCCTATTAAATTATAATTCTGGCTTGCCATCTCCCACTGGTTGGTTTTCAAACTAGTACATTAACCAAGTCCAGGCAGTATATAAAAATGTGGTTTGGGTCCTCCATTTTACAGATGCTGTACCTCTAGAATTTGTAAGTCTGGAGTGTAACCAGCTCCATTTCCAACTCATTACTTAGGATGTAACTCCTTTCAGTTTTTATACAGCAGATATCATTCTGTGATACCATGCAATTTTGTATTGCTTCTAACACAATTACAGGAACTGTTAACATAATGATAAAATCTCTGTCTACCCAAAATAACCTCTAAATGGTTTCAGTATTATGGAGCTTTTTATTGAGAGCAACAACGTCAAACTGCCTTTATATTACTGATTTTAATGACAGAGCATGCAGGTATTTTCTCTCAGCAAAGAGAGGCAGAGCTGGTACCCATCCCGTGTGCAGACTGTGCTTTGGTAGATATGTTTGCAGGACCTTGCCCATCAAGCTGTTTATCATGAAAGCAAAAGCTGCTGTGCACAGTTACACAAAGTGGCCAGTGGGATTCACCAGAGGCCAACTGGGAGCAGAGTCAGAGCAAGGTAACACTATGTCTTATAGAATCATAGAACAGTCTGGCTTAGAAGACACCCTAAAGATCACCCAGTATGACCCGCATGCCATGGGCAAGGACACTTTCAATTAGACTAGGTTGCTTAAAGCCTCGTCCAACTTGGCCTTGAACACTTCCACGGATGGGGCATCCACAGCTTTTCTGAGCAACCTGTGCCAGTGCCTCACCACCCTCACAGAGAATTTCTTTCTAACATCTGATATAACCCTGCCCTTTTTCAGTTTGAAAACATTCCCCCTTATCCTATCACTCCATGCCCTTGTCAAAAGCTCCTCTCCAGCTTTCTTATAGCACCATTAGTTACTGGAAGGTGCTCTGAGGTCTCCCCAGAACCTTCTCTTCTCCAGGCTGAACAACCCCTGTCAGCCTTTCCTCATAGCAGAGCTGCTCCAGCCCTCATAACCTGCTCTGGACCCAATCCAACAAGTTGATGTCCTTCTTATTCTGGGTGCCCCAGGAATGGACCCAGTGGGGGTTTCTTGAGAGAGAAGTAGAAGGGCAGAATACCTTCCCTCAATCTGCTTTGGTCACACTACTTTGGCTGCAGCCAAGGACAGAGGCTTTCTAACCTGGGAGCACACATGTTGAGGTTCTCATACACCAACACTCCCAAGTCCTTCTTCTCAGGGCTGCTCTCAATCCATTCTCCTCTCAGCCTGTAATTTGTGCTTGGGCTTGCCTTGACTCAGGGGCATGACTTTGCCCTTGGCCTAGTAGAACTTCAGAAGGTTTTTTCATGAACCTTGTAGGAATATAAGACCTTCAGACAATGCACTCTGCAATTTCACTGAAAGGATGTTAGGAAGGAAGACGCAGATGGACAGGTGCAGATAGGAGTACACGCCTCTTAACCTGAGAAAACATGAGCTTTGTCTCTTTAGACAACCCGGTAAGAAAGAAATTTGAGACTAGTCTCATCTCATGTCTCTGTCTTGCCGATTGTCTACTTCATCTGCATGGCCAAATGGTCTTTTTTGTTTCTTTTCTCACTTGATATGCATCAGTTCAACAGCCGATGAAGAAGAACATAAGTAAAACAAAAAATCTTAATTCTAGAAAGTGAGTAAACACTCCTCATTTAATTTTCATTGATGAGGATTTTCTTAAGAACATCTCCTTGGATGTCACTCTGTGACTCTGAGGTGAGGTTTGGTTTGCCACACACATATATTCCTTATTAAAAAGCTAGTATTTGCCGTCTGTCTGAGTCTTCCCTACTGGCACAGGCAGTGAAAACAGACAAAGTGAACTTCAGAAGGGGGCAGCTAATATAACCAGCGAGAAGGATACTCTTCATCTTTTCTTGGTGGTCTAGATAGACAGTAGAGAGCATTTTGTGCCTCCAAAAAAAACATGCTAAAAAGGGGAGAGGAAATCCTGCAAGAATGTCAAAGGAAAAAATGTGCTGAGGAAGGGCCAGGAGGACTTGGGAGGATAAGAGGAAAGAGTGGATTTGGGTTCAAAAGGTACAAGAGGTCCCTTGAAGGTACAAGTCAAGTGTGGGATGAATCGTAAAGGATCTGCCACTTCCACTGCATACCTCACATCAATTTAAAATTCTTTAGCTCATCTCCACTTTTATTGAATTAACTTCTCTCCAATTAGACTTGCCCTTAAAATAAAATGCCCTTGATCTTTGCTAATATTTGTAATGGAATCAAAATCCCCAAGGATAAAGACATTAGGATTCAGAGGCAAGTCTATATTCATTTTTGTATTTACTTTTTTATTACTTTTCTTTAGAATTAATACTCTTCCTAGCCTGGATTCACCCTTGAAAGTCCACAAGGAGAGCTACAGAACACTCCTCAACCCTCTCACACATTCCTGGCTCTGGAGGCAGCAAATTCCTCTTCATCAGAGGGACAAGTTCTTGGTGCAGAGTCAGATTAAGCCCATTTCTGAAGTTTCAGATAGAAATTGAAGTAGTATTTTCTTCTTATATACAGACAGAAGAGCAAATTTTGTCCATGTTTCCACTGTGACTTTGAAAAATTACTCTGTCCTGTCTTCAAACCTAAAGAGCTGAACTGACACTCGGACACAGTGGTGGTGAAGACTCTGTTGCCCTGGGTGCTCTGTGGACTGCTAAGTCTTACCTGTCCAAAATAGTGATACTTTCCTCCATTAAAGCAGTTCTAGTTCCTACTTGTAAAATGAAATTTATGTTCGAAATTGTGTCGATATATTTAATTAAGATTTGTTTCCACTAATCTTTTAACTCAAAGTCTCCAGTTATTATCAATATCACTACTTCTGGTAGCATAGGCTGGGAAACACCTAATCAGATGATAGGCATTTATTGGTATAGTGATGAAAGAAGGGATGGGTCACAGGAAACTGGGAATGTTCAGCTATTCTGCAAGAGGAAATGGTCCATAATGCATTTAAGACTGGGTTCAAAACAAAAGAAAGTACAAAGGTAGATTAAACTGTCAACCTCTTTTCATGCCAGATTTATCCAGAAGTTGCATACCTGCCCATCCTGAATGTTTTTTTAACTTAAATTGTTCGTACATTAGTCCTGAAACAAGTATCTGATAATGGGAACTCAAAGTTTGCACAAAAGTTTAAGGTGGGTCAGGTTTCCATGTCTTGGCAGCTCATAGGATGGGTGAGATGGCAACACCCTTTCATTTCCCATCTGTGGGTAACCACTCTTTCCAACTTAGCTGTCAAAGGAAGAGTAGTAGGAGACAGGAGGTTTCATGTTCAGGTTGTGAATTGCTTTTGTACCAGCTGGTGCCCAGGACAATGAACTGAAAAACCATGCCTTTATACTGAACCTTGGAGCTGGTAGTAGCTGGAACAAGCTCAATGGGAAAAGAGAAAAATGCAAGAGAGGAACAGGCATGAAAATGGCACTCTCACATTTTTTTGACATGAATCCTCAGTATATCATGGCAATTTCATAGACAATTGCACACCCTCCAACAGAAAGATCGTGTGCCCTTTGTTGAGGTGCTTTTCCTTAACCATTTTTCTGAGGCCATGGCAGACCTGGGAATGCCTCATTGTAGATCCTCCCACTGAGTTAGTTAATGAGCAGGCATTTGGATAAACATGGCCACAACATCCAAGGGTTGTTTATCTCCAAGTGCAAAATTGTCCATTTCAACAGTGGTGGTAAAAGCAACTTTTAGCCTGCTCCTGCAACCTGGTCACATGAAATGGTCTAGACTGTGTGCATCACCCCTTCATTTCAGTGATGTCCAGCTGGAAGATGTGCAAGCTCACAGGGCATCATTTTCCTGCTCCGATTCATTTTCTCTCCTCTTAAGAGTAAGAAAGCACACATGGGGCTCATCTCTTACCACCCTGCCTTGTGGATAATGAAATCCAGGGTTCAACATAATCGTACCCACACACATCAGCCACAAGATCCAGGGCAAGGCTGCATCGTGTAGGGCGCGTTTATGCTTCATGTGTGCTGCAATGGTTCTGGCAGGCAAGATCAAGGCCAGTGCAGGAAGGCGACTTGTTGCTTCTCTGTCATTGCTGAGGTGATTGTCATTAATTCTCTGTGCTTTCATCCTTGTGTTTCATTCACTGGGGACTCACTTTAATGAGTAGCACTTCATATGTACACAGGCTTCTGTCATTCCCTCCTGCCCACCTGCTTCTTTCTCCTATTTTTCAGGCATCCCCTGGAGAGTCACAGGAGCTTTCATAGGGGGCTGCACACCAGGGAAGGAAAGGTTATGTGCTGTTTGTTTGAGGCAGCTTTTCTGTGCCCAGGGCATTCCTGTAAATGAGAGGAGTATTAAGACTCTAACAAAAGTCAGATAAAGGGAAAGGATGAAGGGATGAAATGAATGAAACTTCCATTAAGCATAATGTAAGCAGTTTCTTCATGTTATCTGAGGTTATCCAGACTGACAAGTAAGCAATGCTGTTGTCGCTTTAACAAAAGCATGCCATCTGTGTGCAATGCAGTGTAGCCACAGAAGTGCCATGTTTAAATGAACTAAAGCAAAGCTCTTGACCAATTCAGTGTGGAAAATCAGTGAGTTTGTTTTTCCAGTTAGCACAGTGAGAAGTGCTCCTTTCTCCCTTCTGTTACCCAGTTAAAAATGCTTTATGTTTTCAGACTATTGCCCTCAATAATTCAAGTGAGAAGTTTCACATTCCATCAGTTGGGAATTTTATCATAGGAAACATGGCCAGTTCTTCTGTCATGATTACTTTTTTTTCTATTTGGCTGCTTTGGTGATTTAAAACAGCTTTCACTTTCAATGGCTGCTCAAGGATTTTCTCCAGTACTCATAGAGTCTTCAGAACGAGGTTCAGGTGATTCTTCTGTCACCTCTGGTGATGAGAAATTCTTAGATAAGAGAAAGGATCTAGATTTAGGTCTGCTTGCAGCCCTTCTGGCAGACACCAACTCAATGACTGCAGTTTTTGCAGTTTGTGAGGAAAAATGATTATTGTATCTGACAATTGGTCAGGAGCAGAAGTTCTTGCAGTGAATATAAAGGCATTGCATGTCCTCCCAGTCCAGACCAACACAGCATTTTGGAGCCCACACCCACACTAAGAGCCTTCTCATGCATTGGTGATAGGTATTGGTTTGGCACTTTTGCACTATAATGTTTTTATGGAGCCGGGGAAGGGGAGAAGGAAAGCAGGAGGAAATTGCTCAGCGATTGCTACTAACCTGAGCTTAGACCCTCTCCTAGATCTATGCAGGACAGTTAAAATTTAAGGAGGGGACAAGTGTGAAGTCCTCCCTGTAAATTGAAAAGCTAGGCTAAAGAGGGCTGGGTTGACAATTCTTTGGTATTTTTGATGCCTCTGCAGATCTGAGCCTTGGCTCCATGCTCATTTTCTGTATTAAAATAAATGACAGTACATCAGGGGAAAATCCCCCACACTTTAACAAAGCACTCCATATTACATGAACTTAGGACAGCAGTTAAATACTGCCATGTAACTGGATGCTTCCTTTCAAAGCAATTTTTACACTATAAAATCAGCAACAAGAGATCTCAAGGTTCAACGGAACCCCATTCTTGAATCTGAATATCCAAGATATACACCGCCTTGTCTGGAGTTTTGACCTTGTGTTAGAAACAAAAATGGCATTATTATCATATTGTTCAGCTCAGTTGACAGAGGATTTTGTATTTTAGGAATGCTTTTGAGATGCCTAAGTTGAGAACAGAAGGGTGTTGGGTTCCTAATTAAACAGAATAAGAGCTGTAGTTTGATCAACATGGTGCTCCAGCTGAAAATAAAGCACCTAAAGACAACAAAGCTAATAGCTAATTAAAGAAGATGAGCACTGAGTGAATGGCCAAACCTCTACCTGGCACAGGCAACTTAATTACATTTCTTCTTGATAACCTTGACGTTTGCAGGACTGCATGGGTCTGTCAATTACCAATTTAAATAATGATTTTTTTGAGGTTGAAAATGTTGGTCCATCCCAAAAACAATGGACACAGACATGACATATTGCATGAAGAGCCAGCCTAGAGATACATGTTTTTACAAGTAAAAAATGCTTTAATCCTTTGATACATAATTAAACTTCAAAGAAAATGCAGCATTTTCAAGCTTCAGTGCTCAAAAAAAATGCTGTGCTATATGCTCCCCTCTCAAATGCAAGATGTTAAGTCATAACGTTATTTATATCTGTGGATATATATGGGATAAAGATACACATACTCAAATATATAGAGACATATGTAAACATATATATGTACATATATGTATGTGTGTAGATATATATAAATACATTAAAGGAACTCCTCATTTCTCCTCTTCATTTGTAAGCTATTTTTAAGTACCTGCCTCTCAAGTGAAGGACTATTTTTGTTCAGTCACTAGTCCAGGTAAAATGTCTTTTTTAATTGGGGGGGGAGGGGAGGGTTAGATTTTGTTTGTTTATTTATTTGGTTTTTTGTTGTAGTTGTTTTAGGTTTTTAACACAGTTTGAAATATGTTCCTGACATCACATTGTGTTTATAAGGACTTGAATGCTAAAAATAGAAGCTCAGTGCTATGTAGACTTAGTAGATTATTTGTTTTGGTTAAAAAAACCCTGCAAACTGTTCAGAGAAATGGGAAATAATTTCACTACCTTTCAGTTATTTCCAAGACTGTGCATTAAATTAAAAGAAACTTTTTGAAATCAAACTCTTTTATTCTGGAAATGTCAGCAAGGGATATTTCAACAGGATAGAAAAAATAGCTTTCCAGCTTCCTTCTAAAGTAGATGTCCTGTAAAAACCTCCACTGCCCAGAAGAAATTTAGGTGAGCTATTACAGAATGGGTATAGTTGTTGCTTCAAAAGGCTCGTACCGAGACTGCTCCTGGGATGAGACAGGTCTCTGTTTGACCTTGATCTCACCCTGTCCACAGGTCACATGCAAATATTTAATCTTACCTATAGAAATGTAGATAAATATTTCTGTTAATGTGACATTTTGTAAGGGCTGTGTAAATTAAAGATGTGTGGATTCTTTTTTTGTAGTAGACGTGCACATGTTAGGATAAATTGGCTGCCAGCCCAAATCACTGTGGTCTCTGGAGTCCAGTGCAAGCCTCTTCTGACAGTGTTGCTGGTGCACCTCAAGGTAAAGATTATGCCAAGTTAAAAGTCATCCCTAGGATATCCTGAAATGGGTTCTTGGTCTTACACCACAGAATTTCTAAGTACAAATGAGTTATATCTCTTAGAGCTACCATAAATTTGGCAAGTATGTCTGCTCAGTGAATTTTTGTCGTTAGCAAACCCAAACCTGGAATTTGCTGGCAGACAACACACATATGTGCTAGCATCTGTTTTAACTTTGGTTTTAATGTCTGATGTAATTATTTAAAATGCTGAAATATGAAGGGAAATGAGATAGTGCTTCCTTCAATGTTCCTTTTAAAAGATAAGGATATTTAATTTTTTTTTCACTTAGTACTGGCAGAAAAATCTTGATTGAAATAAAGTTCCAACAAAACCAACGAAAAATATTAAATCTTTGAATGAATATTTTCTCCTGACTTCAAACAAGGTCTGCTTTCTTTTCACAGGAGACACTAAGAGAACCAGAGTTTCTTTTTCCCTCAAAAAAATAATCATCCTTACATACACTCTGAACTTATAATTTTGTTTTAAGTCAACACAAAATAAACATGTTCATCTTTTAAGCAATAGAAGAGTGATTAAGGCTTATATTTCAGCAAGTATCTGGAGCTTTTAATTGTTCTTATCTGCATTACAAAGTGTGCCTCATTTCCTAAAATTGTATTCACTTTAGTAGTGAAACTAGCTTTAGAACTTGGCCCTTTATTTATCCATTTCCAGTTACATTTATGCCATTATAGGCATAAAGATGAGTTGTTTACCAAGGTTATGGTTGCAGTTGCCTGATGCATGGAAACAAAAAGTGTATTTTAATGTTTTCACCAAGGCAAATGTGTAAATTTTTTATATGCCTGTTGCAGTGAGCCATCATCAGCAGAACCAAGGGGACCATAAAGTCCTCTGGTTTAAGGCTCCTACATCTGCAGAACCCCTGAAAGTACAGGGAACACCCCAAAAGCTATGAATCGGGCCTCACCATTGGCTTCCACCTACTTCTCACCTCACCTCACCTCACCTTCACCTTCCCACCTACTCCTTACTCTATTTACTATAATTCCTGCTCCCTGCCCTTGTTACATCCCCTGTTTCAGTTTTACTGGCTACTGTGTGTTTTCCACGCCCGTGCTGTAGGGGTACCAAACGGCCCCCACACCATGTGGCTGGTGGGATTGCTCCGTGGTTTCTACCACACTCAATAAACCCTTTGGCCCCACAGAGACCCCCTCCGCCTACTCCTTAGCCCCTTCGCGCATTATAGCCATTGCGGGTCGAGGCGAACCTGTCTGGAGATTCGCCCGTCCTCCTGCGCCAAGATCGGTCCCGTCCAGCTTCTGTTCGGGCAGGCAGAGAATGCTAGGTGTCGGGACACCAAGCAAGGCAGATCAGCACCCAGAAACATATGCCTCTGACTTAGTTTGGGTGGTTTTATTTCCTGGCTTCTTTTACATCTTCATAGTGAAGTTCTGATATGAGAGGTGGTACAGACCAGTAGCAAAGTGCTAGGCTTTTAAGAACCATTATATAATCAGTAAAGAATCAGACAAGGTAAAAAATAATCATGATCTGACTCAACACAGACCAGTTTGGATAGATCAAATTCTCTGAGCAGTGGCAGATAGCCCATTTTAAGATTTATTGATATCTTCCCCCTAGAAGATACCAAGAAATAAATTGCTGGTAGTGAGACCCTATTCAGCAGCAGTGGGAAAACCATGACCTCATTACCAGTGTGGATGCAATGTCTTGTGGACATGAGATTTGCCTTTTCTAAAGAAATGCACTTTTCATGGGGCATTGCCAGTGGTAATATAAATGAATATGCCTGAAATGAGGGCCATGCCCCCAAGAATTTGGGGCTATCTGCCTGCTTTCTATCTGACCCTAAAGTACATCTCAGAAGGTATAGTACTTAATACAGATACTGGGTACAATGTACCTTCTCGCAATTAGTAGAAAGTGCTGTATTGTAATTAAAGGGTGAAGGGGGGCATGATGAACATATGGAAAAGGAGACTCTTAATAAGTGATAGAACCTTCAAACGAAATTGCTAATTAATATGCATTTGATGTGTACGATACCAATTTTAAGACTTTGCCTGGAATAAATTGCTATTGGGTCTTCGAAGGAGTGGTGAGATTAGCATTTACAAAAGGGGCAATTTTCTGTCTTCTTGACTCTGTTAAATGGAGAAAATAACTTCCAAGACCGAAGCAGTGGTTAGCCCATCAATCATCCTCACAGCTGGAAACTGGGGATCCCAACTGCTGAGATGTGTTAATCTGTCAGTTAATAAGCTCATAGTGGCACCATATGGTGCTGAGCCACTCTGCACTGTGGCAAGGACAGCACTGTTTACACAGGCATGCTGCTTTTTCAGGTACTGCTGCACTGGCAGATCCCTTTGTTTGGGAGGATCAGTTTACTTTGCACAGTTAATTGACTGAATCGATCGGTTCAGAGAACGTAACTGTTGGCTAATCCTGGGGAATCCTGTCCTACCCAAATGGAAGAAACAAAGGGTGCTGGCAGCAGGCAAGTTTCTTTCTCCATTCTGGAGGATGCTGTCTCTGGACATGATGGACTTTGATTAAAGCTGATGGTAGGCAGATGTGCAGCCTGTACCAACTGCAAGTGACAGAGAGATAACAGGAGGACCTCCAGGGAAGCTAACTGACATGTCCCAGCCTGGCTGCTGTCCTTAATTGTCCTTCTCCCAGTTGTCCTAATTGGGAGAGGAACACACGCAAAAGTCAGTACTACCAGTTCCAACACTGACTGTCACTTCTTTACAAACAAAACAAGGAATCATAGGCTGGTAAGCAAAAAATAATACCTCCCTCCCCCCGCCACGTGTTTAAAAGCACATGAGCAGGGCAATTAAGTACAAGGCATGAACAGGACATTTCTCCGAATCAGATAAGGCCACACCCAGACTTGGCTAGGCACTGCAGAATATATAACTTTCTAGTTTTAACTTTTAAATTCCTCAATTTTACAATTATGCTTGAAGCCACTAATTCTAAATACATTGATTACATTTCAACTGGAGTAATAAAACTCAAATCAGTCTGCAAATATACAAAGTGTTCATTTTAATATTTTCTTTTAAATTAAGCTTCTTTTCTATAACTAGTGCCTTCCTGATTATTATCCAGAAGTGCTAGATTCTTCTTTTACTTTAAAAACAGAATAAAATAAAATAAAACAGAATAAAACAATCTTTTTTTAAACAAGCATAACAACATATTTCAAAATATCAAAATTATATGTGTTTGGAAATTGCAATGCAGCATGAAATAAAGTTTCCCAAAGGTGGGATTATAGCACCGAGAAATACAAACCCACATTTTTAGGCATTTTCCCTGTCTTGTCTTCACAGCAGCTTTTTAGTGTAGGGTGTGGGGATTTTTCTTAACTTTTAGCTTGCTGTTTGTTTCAGTTTCTTAAGTTTTACCTTGTGTTATTTTAGTCCCTTTGAAGTCGGTGGGCTGAACTTGATGGATAAATATGACCTAGTATGTAGAAAAAGCCCCCCTCTCTGAGGTATATCTCATGAACTGAAAGAGACAATTGGCTTGTGAATTTAAATTTTTTGGAGCTATTATGTTCATTTTATGGTACATTGCTTTTAGATATTCATCTCAGTATGCAGAACTCATCATT
The DNA here is from genome assembly GCA_013397865.1 of Struthidea cinerea. Classification (NCBI taxonomy): domain Eukaryota; kingdom Metazoa; phylum Chordata; class Aves; order Passeriformes; family Corcoracidae; genus Struthidea; species Struthidea cinerea. The sequence goes on along the minus strand of VZTI01003053.1, from coordinate 6,611 downwards.
CTGACAGCCAAAAAACTGCGAAATGTCCCTTTCCCTCCTCTCTTTCCTCTTTCACTTCCCCAAAAGTTCATTCTGTTCATTCATTTCAACAAAGGTGTGCTGGAAGGAAGCTTGGACTCTCAGGATCTTTTTGCCAGAATTCTCTCAAACTTCAAGGAAGGCTTGTCTTGTCTATTTTCAGCAGTGAAAACTAGAGTTTAGAAAACTACTGTTCAGCAACCTTCTAGGATGAATTAGAAAGGATCCGTGGCAAATATCTTCAAAATCAAGGGAGGCAGCTTCCACAGCATTATATATAAAAAAGGTGTGATTTACTCAAGATGTAGAGCAGACAAAGGCAGACTGGATGACCTCAGTTCATTCAGTAAAAGGTCATCTCTTCACCTGTACTTTTTCAGAAGGTAGTTTTATGTGAAAAATACATGAAAGAAAGTGTAAATAATGGAATATATGTCCCTTATTTTTTCCTGCCACCTTTAAAGAAAAGAACTTCAAAAGAGCATTTATTAAACTGAATTTAATTTATGCATAAAAGTAGAAGGAAATATTTCCTGCATATTAGTGATTGTGTTTTTAAATCACAGAGTGTATTAGTTCATACATAGTGTAATATTAAATACGATAGAAAATTCCTATTGCAGGGTATGACTTTATGTTTAAATGAATGATGGAATTTTTGAGGAGGGAGAGGAAAGGGAGGCCTTGTAGATACTAGATTTGGGCATGGATCTGCTTTCAAAATTATAGCCAAAAGTATATATTAATGAAGATTTTTTTCATTAGATAATTTCAAATTTAAGAACAATTACATTGACATACAAATGCCTCAAAAATTTTTAGTATTAACCGCTAGCTATTTGATCTACAAAATCACAGTTCAGTGTCCTGAAAATAGAACATCCCACTAGTATGCTTATAACATGTACAGCACTATATACACAAACAATGTAAAATATAAAAGGATCAGTTGGTTTATACCAACTTTCATTTCAAAGCATATATTTTGCAGCTGAGCTCTGCAAACCTTTCAAAAGCTGTCTTCCAAATGGGAATACATATATATCTTCACATGGAAAGCAATAAAGATATGTTTTCATGTGGAAAGAATGTGGAAAGGGGTTCCATATTCTGGGTTGTCAGTGTTGATTAATTTTTTTTCCTTTTTTTACTGACTTCATGTATGCCAAAGCATGGAAAAAAATGGCAGGATGTTTAGAGACAGCCCCATCTTATTTGTGAATTCCCACTAGGCTTGTCCTCTCTCTGGAAAACACACACAGAAGATGCCTGAGTTCACAAGTGCTACCCGACACAGAGGGGACAGACAGATACTCTTAGGAATCCTTCGCAATGGCAGCACTAAATAGTAGTTACATTTAAAACTAATTTTTATTAAGAGAATATATGGTTAGTATAGCACAGAATTTATGTTTATGGCAGTGGTTCTCTACAAACTGATAGAATATGGTACAACTTATAAGTAATGTAACACAAAGTTTGTAATAATACTAATTTTCTCGACAGAGCTCTGTACTGTTGTGCCTCCCTCTCCTGTGCTGGGGCTATCACCACCATCGGGCTGGCCTGGGACCTTCACAGCTGATGAGGAGGGAAGTAACCAGCCTGGTGCCCAGGGACCTTGAGGAGGGGGAAGAAGAGGTCCGTTTGTTTTGTCTGCTTGGTGCACAGAACCTTGCAGGCCCTGATAGTGTGGGGAACAGGACAAATACATGACCCATGCAGTCACAGAGAGTGGCTACTTGCCTCATAAAATGGTGTTAGTGATGCTGACCACATTACTGGGGTTCAACCTGGGGTAGTAGGTCACAGGCAGCTGTCACTCATGCAGATATGGTCAGTGCTTTGAAGACTCCCATCTCAGAGACCTCCAAAACCTCCTTGATTGTGATCCAATCTTACCTGTTGTCTTGGGGTGACTTTATGATGTGTATCCCCTATCACTGCTCTATGTCCAGAAGTTAACTTTGTGCCTTTCTGTATCTTTAAACTGAGCCTGAGAGGGGGGACAGGAAAAAAAACGAGAGAACTTTTCAAAACAGTTGTTCAAGGACACAGATAAGCACTCCTCTGTTCCTGCTGCAGCAGCAAGAGTGGAGGAAGTACCCTTGCTTTTTCTGCCAGCTTTCGGCTCTTTTTTTCTCCGGAGGGAGACGAAGAGTTGAACTTTGTCTTCCTGGGACTTCAGTTTTTCCATTCTTCTCTTCTGGACTGTTTCAACATCAGAACACACTGGGAGAATTTTCCATCGAGGCCCGGAGGTGGGCCCACGCCCCAGCTCTGAGGAGGAGGAGAGAGACCACACCTGCAGAAGGACTCTGAAATCTTCCCAGGTCTCTCTCCACAGCAAGAGGTTTCATTATTTAGCATTATTATCCTTTTCCTGTGTGTTTGTTAAATAAATCGTTTTTTATCTCTTTCCTCCGAGGAAAATTTCTTTTTTCCCAAACCTGGTGGGGGGAGGGGTGGTTGTAACGTGCCTTCTATCAGAGGATATTTTCCTCCAAATTTGACCAATGTGAACATCTGCAAGAGCTAGTCTGTGCAGACATGAAGTACCGTGAATATCCTCTCCCAAGGAGAGTAAAGGACTTATGTACATTTTTCATTCTTAAAACCAAGGAGAAACATCCAATGCATAAGATGCAGTGACAGACCATCACCTACTGAACACAGCTGGTTCAGTTTTACCTCCATTAGCTCTTCCCTCTCTTTCAGAGACACAGGGAAATACCGCAACCCTTCATCAAGGAGTACCTACTCCACATCCCTCCAGTTTCTGGGGGGTGAAGCAGGACCTTGGGAAGGAGTTCCAGTTCAGAGCTTGCAATTGTCAGCTGAATTTGGGCAAAGACTAAGCAATCAGAGGTTTCAGTTTCAAAAAAGCAGTTGCATCATTGTCTCAAGACAGAGTGAATACTCAAATTGCCCTTCCTGATAGTTTAAATAATTTTTTGATTTATTAAGGTCGTTATACAAAAATGAGATTGCAGCAAGTGCCTAACTTTGTGCTTCACTACCTTGCAGTGTCCACAATACTGATAACAAAGGAACAAAGAAAACAGCAACTTTTGATTGATTTTCTATTTATCTTTAAAGGTACCTGAACTTTGTTTTTCTGTTTTGCTTGAATATGTTCTTCAGGCATACTATAAAGGCAAAATATGAACCTCTTTTGCCTTGTGCATGTAAAGAAAAAAAATTAGTAGGACTAGAGCTGATATCAAATACCTCTTCTTATATGTAAAAGATATGATTGGTACAAAGAATTGAACAATATGAATATTTCTTGTTTTTATTTGCTGAATATAATCCTTCTCAAAGAAAAGACCTTCTTTGCAAGAATTTCCCTCATAAATAACCACACTTCTAGACCTTGAAATTCTTGGCTTCAACTGCAGGAAAAGTTTTTACGTTTTTCTTTTGGGGAACAGTCATCCAGTTCCCATATTTTTTCAGTCAACTGTGTTTTCTCAGACTCTTAGTAATCAGCCTTCCCACGTTCACGTGGTTCTTACAGACAATATCTCATTGTCTACTAATTGCAGATAATTTAAACCAAAGTTCTGGTCATATTTCTGGAAAGAAACCCTAGTGTGACCATGTAACAAGGAGCAGCAGAAAAGGACTGGAATTGTGCAGGAATTGCGAACAATTCTCTTTTTCCTGTTACACTCATGTAACTAAGAGTGGAATTTGAGGCATAGCTATAATGACCCAGAGCAGCAGTTTTGCTTTCTTACCTGCTTATGTCATATCCATCACTCACTCTGTTTTGGAGGTTCATGTTGGAATATTGAGCGCAGGTATAGACAACCATTATCATCGTGCTAATTGAGGATATTTTGCTGCATCCCATGACCCCCAGGTACAAACTGACGATGCCAGGTTGGTTCTGCAGTTGCTCTTTTGCAGGCATAAAATACAAAACATATCACATTGTCCTTCTAGGCTGCACCGTCCAGTTTGCAGAGTACATAGCAACAAGTGGCCTGTAAAATGATGACAAATCCTTTAGCTCCTGACTTTAGACCTCTGACCTCTTGACACCCCGCCTGTATCCAGGGAGCAGTCTGGGAAGAAGAATGCAATAAACAGGTTGTAATCTAATAGTGTCAAAAGAAATTACATCAAAACCAGCTGTTACACTACCAGTCATTAAAGACTGACAACGTGTTAGCTAGAATAGGGCCTTTTTACTGTGTGGGCTTTTGCAATTGCTGAGGGTCCAGAGCTGCTTCCCTCTGCCACACACACACACTTTATGGAAACAGCAGTAAATGTCATTCTAAGTAAACATGTCCTATTGTCCCTTAAATTATGAGCAAATTGTGTTTGATTGAAGTCTCTTCTTTTTTATTTTAATTTACTATGTTTCTCAGCTCTGAGCATTATGATGTGTTCCCAGCTTCACAGTACAGAAGTGACTCAGCACATAATTCCTGCATTTCAGTTTCTCTGACTGATATTTATACTTTGCTTTTATTATAATTTAGAATGCCTCTGTTTTTCTTTTGGAAACCTTATGTACAGGAACATAGGAAATAATGTCTACATTTGCCTTGCTGGTTTCAGTGCTGGCACCTGAAATGATTTTAGGCACAAGTTAAAGCAGACTGTGCCCAACAGTGGATGTCAAAATTTTACATCCAGCTGTATGGGAGGTTTCACATACAGACTGCATCTTTCTGTTCATACACTCATGCATCCAAAATACAGAAAGCTCGCAAACACCTCAGAATTGTAGAACCACTGAATCATTTAGGCTGGAAAAGACCTCTAAGATCACAGAGACCATGCATTAACTCAGAGCTCCCAAGCCCACCACTAAACTCTGTCCCTGAACAACACATCTTTTAAATCACTCTGGGGATGGTGACTTCACCACTGCCCTGGGCAGCCTGTGCCAGGGCTTGACAACCCTTTCAGTGAAGAAATTTTTCTTAATATCCCATCTAAACCTCTCCTGGCACAACTTGAGACCATTTCCTCTTGTTCTATCACTTGCTACTTCAGAAAATTGACTGTCATGCATAGGGGAGAAAAAAAAATGAGAGAGCATTATGGTGTTGGAGAAGCTCAGAGAAGAATGCATGCTGCTAAGCACCTGTTAGAGTCCTTCAAACCCAAAACAATTGTCTATAGCATATTTGAACAAGAGTATAGATGGAAAAGACAGTTCCTGAGAAGGAGGTTCAAACTTTTTGACCACTTCTATTTTCACCACTTTCACCACTATCATCTCAATGTTTTTCTTCAAATCTCCACTTGTTGCCATTCCCTCTGACACTCTATGCTATTTCTATGCCATGCCCTCTAAAACTCTAATCCCTCTAATCAAATTCTATGCTGTAAACTAAAGGAAAAAAATGGTATTGGAAGTTCAACCAGAAACTTCAGTGAAGCCATATATTTACGGCTTCATAAATAATAATTTTAAAAAGGTATTACTTTAGGTAACAGAGAACAGTTGTTTTCAGAAAAAGTTTGTCTAAAAACATCAGTTGTGTCTCCTGTTGATGCTTGTGAAAAGTAGTTAAAAGCTGAGGATGCTTGTGAAAAGCAGGTAAAAGATGAGGAAAGCTGGCAAGATGAGGCAGCTACAGTGAGTTCATGTGAAGCCAGATGATATTCCCAAACACAGAACAGACTGCATCTCTTTTGCTGGTGAAAAAGACATGGAGAGAAGCATCTAGTCTGAAGAAAATATAACTGTTAATATACATAGAGATCTAAATTAAGCCTTTCTGTAGCTGTTTAGTACCTGTCTCAGCAGTCTGCTTACTTTTCCAAACCTGTCCAAGCGTACAGTACAGCAATGTGCTCAGAAGAGCTTGTTCTGTAGAAACAGGCACTTGCCTTTTGTTATTCATTATAATACAGGATTAAATAGGTAACTGTTTAATATGACTACTTAGTACTCCACTAGAGTAGCTGTTGGGTCCTTCACTCAGAGTGCAGATCCAGTTTTGGAAGGATGCCAGCCTACATCCAAAGAGACTCCTAATTACTAGGTAAGCTGCATGAAACTCCTCCTCCTCCAAATCAAGCTATTAAATTTCTAAAAATGAATAAATGAGCAGAGAATAGACAATTTGATGGCTTTATGGACCAGTTGTGGTGTGTACCTTTTTGGAATAGCAATGCCCTGAGATCCTGCTCCTTGTCTTTCTGAGCTCTACACAGCCCAATTCACTGGCCTGGGGCCAAATCCTTGCTACATCTCACCTAAAAGTCACCTGTCCTCCTATCCCCTTTCTCATTAACCCCAAGGATCTTACTTTTCTATCCCTCTGCTAGAGGCCTCTGTTAGGATGAGTAGCTAGGAAAATGCTTTCAAAAGAAAGTGGTAAGTCACCAGTTTCTGTTATTGCTTCTATTTCTCCCATCCTTAAAGGACTGGGAGACCAGGTCTCAGATCACTGGTATTTCCTCGATTCTCTCAGTAGGCTAACTGGAGCCTGACACTTCAATAAAGTTAAGCCCATTCCACACACTTATTTGGGAATTTGGTATTTTGTTGGGAGGAATAGATGAGCTCTGAGCCTATGCATTAAAATTTAGGCAAAGCAATTGTCTTGGGGTGACTTTAT
>VZTI01003052.1:181546-195729 GCA_013397865.1 Struthidea cinerea | reverse complement strand
TTAGGTTTTAACTTTTGTATTCTTTCGGTATCTGTACTATTTAGTGTGTAGCTCTGAGGTTTCTGGTAGCCTGTTAATTTCTGCTCTCTCATGCTAGTTAGACACAACAAAGCCTCTCCAGGCCTGCTTCTCAAGGACACTCAGACCGTCCTAGGCCCAAACTGTGTAAACCAAAGACTCTAAAGGGGGGGCAAGCCTGGGGAAACTGCATCATTGAACTGAAGCTTTAATTGGAGAATTGACCCTGATATGTAAATGAACCAAACCTATAAGAGTGTGAAGAACTCGTGACCTGTAGTCCATCTTGGGGTCCATCTTGGCAGTAGCTTCTGGCTCCCCAGGGTGTGCCTTTGAAGGCCTTCAAATAAATACCCACCTTTATTCCCTTATTCTGTCTAGTCTCTGTTTCTAGGAGGACAGTTAAGGCATCAAGGCTGCAGCTCTAATCCCAGCACTCACAGCCGACGAGGTGCTTTACTGATTCTCTGAGCAAGGGTGTGACAGGCCCAGTGGTTCCCGTATTGTCAGTTCAAGTACTTATCCTGCCATTCCCAATTTATTTCATGTAGTCTCTCCAATCTCCACATTTTCTAATGTCACGATGGTGATGAATCTATTCTTGCTCCTGAAAGGATGCAAAAGAGGGACATTAGAGACAGCGCAGCTCTGTTAAATACCTTGTTGTCAGGTCATATCAGAACTCCAACCTGGTTTTTAAACACAACTTCCTAAAAAATCTATTTAAGGGAGGACACAATAATTAGGAGTGATGCTTGTGACAGTTCCTCTAAATGACCTGGCTGAGTGGTGGTTTATGACCTGATTTGCACACCAGTAGTTTTGCCTATACAATAACCAGGCAGCCAGACTGAAAGTGCAATTAAAAATGAGATCCAAGCTGTTACCAATTTAAATCAGGGTAAAGGCATACCAACCTGGGAATGATAAACCATCAGTGATACTATCAGTAACTTACAGTAAATTAACTTTTGCAGCTTGGCCTGGGCTGAATGTCACAAAGCAGGAATGTTTTATCTGGCAAAGGCTGTGATCGCACGTCTGGATGCTGTGTGATATGGAGGGATAGCCAGAAACTTTCAGCAAAACAATTTCTCATCAGAAAATATTAGTTTATCTAGCCCACAACTTTTGGAAGGGAATTGGAGCTCTGGCAAAGGTTAAGGCATTCACCAGCCATGTTTGTCATCTAAACTTGATTTTCTGAAGCTCTGGGTGAGTGCTCAGATTTCTGAGACCCAGGTTGCATTGGCTGACTCTCTCTCTCAATCCCCTATTCTTCAGAATTCAATTTTGACAATTTTGAAGTTTTGGATCTATTTCTGGCCACCTCTACCAGTGTATCCCTGCTTGGTGTTTAAATGGCAGGAGGAATAGCAAGGAAGCCTTCCCTTCAAATCCCAGTTCAGATCAGCACTTCTGTAAATTTGAGAATTTGCATAAAAACATCAAGTCTCTGCCACAGTTTCTAAATTGGGCTTTAGGAGAAAATTATTTTAAAGAACCTGAGAGTGGAATGGAGGGATGTCTACAAGCCTACATACATCTCACATCTACATGCCTGCTTTTTTTTGCTAAAATTTTTCAACCCGAAAGCCCAAAGTTGCTCAGAGGTGTTCAGATAAGACAGATGTTAAATCCACATGCAGCGGCTGTGGGGTACAGGAGAAAGTAGAACGTGAACCATGCCAAATTTTTAGTCATTAATATTGAGTCAAGTTGGGGTTCTAGTCTCATTCTTCCGTCTAACAAATCCTTCTGCCCTAAAGTTGTGCTGGGGCTGGTAGATATATGTGAGGCCACAAGGCTGGGCTTCCTTTGGAGCTTGGAGACCAGCAAGGCAAGGGATGCCTTGGCTGAGTGCACTGGGGTTATGCAGAAGAGAATGAATTCCGCTGCAGCTGGGGACCTCACCAGCACAAACCAGTGAGCTGTTCCCTCTCCCATCATGTTGTTCTACTGTGGCACTCATTACTGTGGGAGGCTGAGGTGGCCAAATGGTGCTTAAATGGTGCAAAAAACAATTAGAAGCATTCATTGCAGAGAGATGCAGCAAGGGCTGCTACATACCAGGAGACTGCAGAAAATCTCTAAACTCAGATTACTGGGGCCCATCAAAGCACCCCAGGCAATTACTGTGTGTCTGTCCTGTTCCTAAGCTTTTCTGCAGACATACACAACTATTTGGTCTTAGAGACGGTGTTGGGCTAGAGGGACTGGTAATCAGAGCCAGCCTGACCATTCTCATATAGCAGAAGGAGATGGCTTTAGACAACTCTCAAAGATGTGATGTCTGCAGGATTTCTTGGGTAAGTGATATGAACTCTCAATGTGTCTGAGAGCTGTTTCTGCTATAAAGAACCTCAGCTCTCCATTAGGAGACACTTCTGAGGAGGCTGGCAGTCATTCCGGTGTCCTGCTGGAGAGTATTGTGTCTGTGCTGGGCTCTGCATTGGCTCACATTAATAAGGAGAAGAGGGTAGAAAGATACAAAAAACAGCAGAGGATTATTTGGCAATTCCAGTGTCACCAGGAGCTGATCCCAGCAGTCAACATAATCACTGAAAGAGGAGAAAATCCAAGAGATTTCACTGGAACTGAGCAAAAGCTTGACAGCTGGCAAATGCTAATGTAAGTAGGCAACTGGGAGTGAGGGGTGGAGGGAGGGTGGTGTTGTTTAGCATCACTTACAGAAGTGCCATTTAAGTCTGAAGAGAGCCTGTAGAAAACATGTCCCTTTCTGCTCAGCTCCCCTGTCCTGTCACACATATCTGCCTGCCCAGTCCTGCTGGGCCAGTGGGCGTTTTGGTGCTTGTGGAGTTCATCTCATGCAAAGCATCTCCAAAGCAGCCTTGGTTCACCCAGGCCAAGGATACCTGCCTCCTCCACGGCTAGCTGGAGTGTCAGCACAGAGAGGCTTAAGCTGAGCAGGAGCATCGTCTTGCTTTTGCTGATCCACTGGTTTCTGCCCAAGGGATGGGGATGTGGAGGAGAACCAGTGGCTGATACAGGCTGGCACAGAGCAGAGCTGGGTGTGCAGCCTTAACACACCAGCATGTTTTTCTCCTGTGAATTGCTGCTCAAATAGCCAATTTCTTTCAGGGTAAAGGCTGGTAACATCTGTGTGTGGCTGTTGTGCTTTTTCTGCTGGCAAAGTTTCCTGGTTCTAACCAGTCACTGGTTTTTCTGGACACTCACCATCCAATTTCACTTCTGCCTACTGCCCCTCTGGGCTTATGGCAGGACATCATCACCAAATGAAGCCAAATCTTTTTTTAGATAGTAGCAAATGTGGCCATTTTTGTTGTGTTAGAAGTATAATTCTCACATGAACATCAAACCCAAACCATTGTTCTTGCAGCAGCAAGTCAAGCATCCATGCTGGTCTGTAGGCAAGGTCTTCCCAAATCAGTCCACAAGTGTATCAGGGGGGTGTGCACAGTATTCATCCAGCAATATCCTCTTCTGCACCTAGGAGCATTTTTCCTGCTATTCTTCCTTCCTGACAGCTCAGAAAAGCTTGATCATACTCCAGTAATGGTCTATGAGCACCTTCCACAACTTAATGTTCCAAAAATCGTTCCCTGGCCTCCATTTCCAGCAGTATTCTCCAGAAACAGTTGGGCCATGTTTCATTGTAATGTCAAAATTGTACTTTTCTGCATCTAAATAATAATTTTGTTGTCTAAGGATAAGGTTTTTTGGCTTCAGAGTTGCTGCTTTTGATATTTTCTCTCACAAGTACCCAATCATGTTAAATATCCATGCTGGACACTGTGCTTTCCTAGAGGAAAAGAAAAAATAGTGAAGGTTGCAACTGCAAACCACATTCCTTTCTCATTTCCTGAACGGCATTGTGCTATTCAGAGTTTCAGAGGTATTGTTTCCTATCACAGACCATAGGTACCATGGGATACACGCCAGTAATTCTCCATAGAGACTTAATATTGAACAGATAAAAGTAATGTTAAAGAATCATATTTACAGGAAACTGTTTTGCTTTGTTGACCATGTTAATAATAAAGTTCTGCAGGAAGAGAACATCTGGGTTTCTGTAATCCAGCCTGCTTTTGTGCAGGTTACTTTTGGTTTCCTGGAAAATGTTTAGTCTTAAAGATCTTGATGATTATTTGTATTTGGATGTTACTGCAGTTGTCCCTGAAGTGACACCTTACCAATGATAGGCTTCAGGAGCTCGTGGGCGCATTAATTTGAATTAATTATAGCAGCTTTGACTTGCCTTTGCTATAAAATTGACTCGCTTAGTTCACCCACTAGACATTGTCACTACTAAATCCAGAAGGTTTATGAGGATAAAGTCTTGGGATTCTGGTGACTCTCCTAAACACTTAATCAGAGTAGAGCTGAAATCAGTCAAACGTGAAGTCCCATGCCTGTATTTAGGGTTGATGGCCATCCGTAAATCCAGGTGCATGCACGTCCCAAACATGTTATTATTTGATATTATTCTAATTCGGAAGGTATGGGGGTCTCTGCTCTTCTGGAGAACTGCATTAACTCTGGATTTTCACTCTCTGTGTTTCCAAAACCAGCAATAAGTGGTCCTGGCAGGGAGAAGAGAGATGTATGTGATAGTTGTCACTTCACTAAGTGAAAATCCAGAGGGGATGGTAGTCAGTGTTCGTGTTAGGAACACATCAAGTGGGTAACAGCGAGAGAAAAAAAAAGCGATTAAAATATTACCATAAGGAAATACATTTTTAAAAGGAGAGAGAGAAAACCATGGACCCTGGTGGTTAGAGATTTATCTGGGTGGTCCAGAGAGGTTAGACCAGGAGTCCTGTGTGCTTTCCCTGGGCTATGCTGGCAGGAGCGTGCCCTTGCAGATCCACCACCCTTTGTGCTGGAATAGTCACCCAGCTCTTGTGCATCACTGGGAAAGGTTTCCATTCAACCCTTCCACCCATTTTTTTTTCCTACCTGAAGAATAAGTAGAGCAGGAAAGAGAGATTAAATTACCTGTCAGCAATCCCTGGATGAGCTGTAATGTGAGGCTTTTTACCTTACAGTGAGAATGGGAGAATTATACACTGCCCTGTCAAGCCAGGCTCCAATATCCTGCCCACACAGGTGTATGGCTAATTTCTCTTTTTATATTCTTAACATTAAGACACTTCACCCCAAGATTAAGACTGCTAATAAGCCAACTTCATTGGTGCCTGGAACACTGCACTATGTAAGCTGAATTTTTATACCTAATATGTGAAAGAAATTTTTTGTCTTGTCACACGTGCTTCTCTAGGGCTTTGTCTTCATTACCCTTTGAGCATGTCTGGGATGGTAAAAAGATCCACTCCTCTTTCATGAGCACGGCCGGGAGAGTTTCACATAGGCCATGCTGCAATTTTGCGAAGAGCTGATTTCTTCTTCAGAATTAAATGTTTGACTAACAAAACATGTTAATTTAAATCCAGCTGGAAATTAAATAACAATTCTAATGGGAGGCACAAAATGCCATTTCAAAATACATAAGAGCAGGTTTGGGGACTCTCTACTGTAGAGAAGACACAGGGGTTTACACATGTGATGTGTTGCTCCACAAGACCTCACTGGTCACTGGTGCAATCATCTCATCCTCAAAATGGTCAAATGATCTATGTGGCAGGGACTGTGCGTAGAAGAGATGGGCACAATCTGAACTGAACAAAAACTGGAAACAGTTTATTAAATCCTCAGGCTCTTTTGCATGTAATAAGAAAACTAAGGTAAGAACAAGACTAACCTGTAAATGGGTTAATTAGAATAACTTAAGCATTGTTTAAGCTATGTTTTCCATAATAATATGTGGTGTTCAGTCAATGTAGAGTTGAAGAGTTTGGCTGCATACTGTTTTAAACAATGATCATGGATCAGCCTGGAATTCAAAGACAAAAAAGCTATGGGGAAATAAAATCAAGAAAAAATTTTCATTTAAGTTCACTGAAATTGAATTGACTGGGAATAGCATGGAGTGATGGAATTCAGGATGGATGAGATGTGATAAATAGGAAGAGCAGCCCAAGAGAACTCACTGAGCTCCTGCTCCTCTGCGGCAGGGAGGATGCAGACCTGAAAGTATATCCAGGGATAACTTTGCAGGAAGCTATTCCAAGTGATAGTTTTCCCCTGAATCTTGCTGTACCAATTAGTAATGATTTGTGGTTAGAGTAATTCCATATTTCATTTCTTGTGTTTATTGCAGAGGACATTAACATACCGAGTAATGAACCTAGAGCAGCTGAGTGATTCGGCTGAGGGTTTGCTCACATGATGAAGCTAGCTGGTGATCAATTATGTTTTTGTTGTTCAGGAAAATGCTAGTTTCTAGGAGCATTCTTTTCTGTGTGTATAGTTACAGTGGAAAGCAATATGCTTTAAATTTATTGTATTTTAAGTAGTTCTAGAAGTCCCAGTATTGAAAAAATGAAGACTAAAAGTTATGTTTCCTATGGGGTTTTACAGTCATTTTAATCGTATCATTCTTCCTTTTAAGGAGCATCTTTGCAGCACTCGAAAAAACCAGAAATTTATATCATCTCCTTTGACTACAAGTTTACATGGTAAGTCATTAGATACAGAATTTGCCTGTTTCTTTATGAAATTTAACACCTGACTTTGTCTTGGCCTTAAGAACATTTTCCACAACTCTGCACAGAAGCACACGCATCCGTTCCCTGCTCTGGGCATTCTTCAAACCTGTCAGAAATGCACATAAAAAGCAGGCGTCAGATATCTCAAGATCAAATCAAATAACTCCACGACCACATGAATGCAATTAAGATAAACGTGTTCACAAACTCCCGACAGATTCCAGTCAGCCCAGCCAATCTCCTGGATAATAATTAGTATGAGAGGTGGGTATTTGGCTGTAGTCTGTGTGTTTTATAAAATTACTGAGGTTTTTCGTTTCTGGGGTTTTTCCTTCCAAAGTTTTTTTAGGTGTTTGGTGTGCATCAACTGGTTTTTTCTTGCCTTAGGAGTTTGATAATTTTGCATGTGGTATTGGCTATCTGTCCACGAGCTCCCAGGCAGGCACACATCCATTCCTGATGAAGATCCTGTTTTCTTTAGGCTCCCCCATCAGCTCTACCTTTGGCTTATGGAGCACATGTTAACTAACCACCCCACTGGCTGTAAGAGAAATACCCCTGCAAATCCAGGCTGATAATCCACATGAAGAAAAACAGTGCAAAGAAAAACTTATGGTTACAATGAAGGAGACTGCAACTAAAATTTGGTTCACAGGAATGAAGCAGTGGTTTAGTTAATGACTAATTGCCAAAGGAGATACACATATATGCACAGATGAGAAAAATCAATATAGTCGATGAATCCCCTTCTATTTTACAGTCAGGGATAATTCATTTCTAATGACCCTCGGTATTTTATGTGTGTGAGTATCAAATAAGAGAAAGGACACTAACTGTCCCAAAAATTTGGCTTATGCAGGAGATCAGAACACCCATTTCTTATTGTTGGGACTTTCTGATCTCTTGGAAGTGTAAGACAATTTAATAGAAAAATTGAATTGAATACACAGTTGAACTGCAAAAAGAAAGACTATTTTATGTATTAAAAAGTGCTTCTAATGACATCTATTTTCATAATAGTGTTTTGTGCAATGAATGGATTGGACAAAAGCACAGGTAAATCGCCCGAAACAAGACTGCCTGACACTCAAATAACTGCTAATGGTAGGTAGCTCCTTGACTTCTTGTTACATTTCTTTCTTGCATTTAATCCTTCTCAGACCATTATGCAGAAGGACGCTGCTTTGCTTAAAGGATTATCAATGTCACCAGGCACTGGAAAAGATCTGGAGACATTTTAGCCACCTTTTTGCAGATGGGATTCACACTTCATTTTGAGAGTAAACAGAGTCTCATTGAGGTTGGAAAATTTCAGAGAGGATCCCTGGAAAGGCTTTTCTACTACTTCATGATGGTTAATCTCCCTGGGGGAGTGGAGTTATCACCAGTCACCCCATCATTAATCATGCAGGACATTTTCTATTTTAACTCCTATTTTTGCGGCTTTTCCAGAGAAATGATAGTTACAGAGTGGGGGTTAAAATCTCCCTTAATCTTAACGGTATCTTTGGGCTCTGCTGCCCCAATCTCGCCTTGTCTCCGTGGGGTGTTTCTGTAGCAACTCCCCAGGGAGTTTTCCTGTTACCTGGGTGAAGTTAGCTGGAAACAAGTAGTTGAGATGAAGTGGTGTTGGGGAAGACTGATGAGGCCTTCAGAGCATGATCTGAAAAAAAGCTGAATTATTTGCAGAACCTTCCTTACTGCAAGAGGCTTGAAGCTCCTGCAGTCAAAGATTTTGCCTAAAGTACATTTGCCCTCTGTTGTGCCAGTGCAGTCCCAGGTGCAGGAAAATTTTGCTGCATTAATAATAAAGCATATGGAGCTCAAACCGGCCAAGCCTAGAGGTGCTTTGCGGGGAATGGGATTTTCACAGGCAGTTTGAGAAGATCGATTGTCCCCGTTCCAACCAAATTATAATAAACCTGGTGTCATGTCTCATTAGCAGGCATTTCTGTGTGGTTTCATACTCTGTGGGTGAGATCCATCTCCCAGCTCATCCAGGGACTGCCAGGGTGAAGCAACACCTTTACCACCATCCATCAGCAGTATGGGGGGCCAGACCCAGCACTGCTGATCAGAGGAGGTGGAGGGTGGGCCTGGCTAAAAGGATGCTCCTAAGGGAAAGAGATCCTTTCTGCAGCTTTCTGTAAGGAGCTTGGTAGCTGTTGTGGCAGCTTTTCTCTGAATGAATAACCCAGATTATACTGAGTCAGAAGATTTGTGTCCCAGTTGAAAGCCCACTCGCTTCACTCCACCTCCTGTTTCCAGGCTGTGGACCAGACTTTTCCAGGCCGGTGTTGTAGATGACATTAATGGGCCTTTCCTTTGCGTTTTAGACAACCATAGACCAAGCTGTTGGCAGGCCAGCAGCTATTTGAGAGCTGCCAGACCTTTGCTAGATGGTGAGCATCTCTCTTTGAGCTTGAGCAGTGTCTCCTGTGGGGAGCTGTGACCTCCTGCTGCTGTCATCCTAGGGAATGGAGAAGCTGCCTCCTGTGCAGCCTGAGCTACAGCCGGCTCCTTCCCCCACTTTAATATTTTGGATACCAGCCGTGTGTTGCTTATCATTGGTTCTGATCCCTAAAGCTGAGGTGCTGATTCTTATCTGCAGCTTCAGCCGGGCTTAAATCTTTATCTTCACTCAGTGAGTCTGAGCACTGAGTGTGCAGAGACATTATTAGATTATTAAATCAATGACACTCAGGTTATTAGCCACACTCATCCACATTACCTGACACTGTAATGACGTTCTATTTTTACTTCCAGCCTGCTAATGTCCCAGAGGTACTGAAATTATGACCAGAAAATTAATTTCTATACATTTGAACAAGAAATAGAAGTATAGGAAATAATCCCACATCAACAGTATATATCCTAATGGAGGTGTTTAGAAAAGCAACAGGGAAAGGGAGGGAGTGGAGAATGGTGTCTCACATGCAGCCTTCCCTCTGTGCTGCCATGTCAAACTCTTATGGGGATGGTTGCTAGTAACTGGGCCAGACTATTTTATCTTGTAATTCATTTGAGGCAATTAGGATTTATGAGCTGGCATTAGTGATTTTCCTCACTCAGCCAAGATTTTCTTGCAGAATCCCTCCACCAGGATGATGAAATGGGCTTGTTTTTTAAGCATGAAATCAAACCCTGTAAACAGAAAAAGGCCAGCACAAGGCAAGATGTTGTTTACGTTTTCAAAAATGACTCCTTAATCTCAAGCAAATTATCATCCCAGTCCCCAGGCTGAGTTAAGAAGTGAGGTCCAATCTGATGATGCCTGAAGATTGAATTCGATGTTATTTCTGCTTTGCATGACGAACCATCTGCAAGCTGGGAGGAATCTGTTACTGTGGAAAAACACCACGGGAAATGCTCAAAGTCCAGCCACGCCCTTGTCTAGCAGAGCAGTACTGGCCTCTTCACCCCTGCAGCCAGATAGATGCAGAAATGTGGCTCTAAGGGCTCTGCTCCCCACTTTGAACCCCTGAGTGGGAGTTGCAGGTGTGGGGTGTTGCCAGGGTGGGCTGGGCAGGGCACTGGCATGGGGACAGACGCCCAAAGGCAGGGGGATGGCTGGAAGAGGCAAGCTCTGCGGGGGTACCACAGCACTCAGCCAGCTTTCAGCTGTCAGAGACAACTTCTACAGGGAAAACAGTGGGGAGCAGATGGTAAAACACCCCACAAGGGAGAGCCGTTCACACGCTTTCCCCACGCCACCCACAGCCCTTCCACAGATACTTCCAAGTTCCCTGAGTTTATTGATTACCAGGGACAAATCTCCATATTGCTTAATTATAACTTGGTTTTAATGCACGTCTTCACACTGTATTTATTTCATGTTGGCAATTAATTCCAAAGTGCTCACTGTGCCAGAAATGGAGATGGGTGACTTTCTGAGATCTTCTGCTGAGGAATTGCCACTTAAAAATGGAGAAATACATGCGAGTAGGGCTGTGGGAGTAAGTATTGGTGGTACCTGCTAAACACATAATGCAGGATGCTCTTGAGAGCAATGTCTGTAGTAGAATTATAATGAGCTGAGCTGTTTAGGTGTAATTAAAAGATGGGGGTGAGAACTTGCGTGCAAATCCTTTTTTCTAAGCTTTGGGAAACCTGCTAATAAGACATAAACATTTAGCAGTTCAGCTGGAGTATGGTGTGCTCTTTGGTTAAACATTAAGGGGGCATTGTCAAGCAGTTTTAATTAATTAGCTATGTTTTAAATGAAATCAAATTAATTTGGAGGAGTTAGGCTCAAAATTAATGTTGTTTTCACCTGGCGGGAAATGTCCTTTAAAGTATGAACATCTTAAAGACAATGAAAATTAAAAATGCCTCTAAGAAATTGCATCCACATGATTCCCTTTTCTCAGAGAATGGCTAGTATTCTGATGATCTGGCATTACTGTCATTGCTAGAACAACAGTAAAATTAGAGCCTTTCAGGCTCTGTCTGCTACAACCAGCATTTACACAACATCTTCTAGACATGCAAAGCTCTTGTCGAACCTGGCATGTAGAATCTTGAATATACTGTTTTCCTTTTTTATTACAACTTTTCATGGTGCAACATAGCACTTGCACTACCAGGTAAGGAAGGTGGGCAAGAAAGTGGGTTTAATGTTTGCTGAACACAAGTGGGATGTGGGTATTGTATACTCAGCCACCAGTATCTGTGAGATTCCTGTCCAGTTTTAGCCACTTTGTGTAGTGGGACAAAGATCTCAAGGTTTGTAAAATTCTTACAGGTGTTGTGAAAATTGACAGCTACGACAGGGAGGGAGTCCAAAAGAGTGCCTGCACTGAAGGGAGATGGAGTACAGTGAGATCCAAGGGGGAGGTGACAGATGCAATCCAGTTCTCTGGTTTGTGGAGGAAAGGGGTTTCTATTCTTCTTCTTGCTGCTTAGATGCCTTGTGTTAGATTTAGGGGGGGAGAATCAACAAAAACTCCCTGTAACACAATAGGCTTTAACTGCTGGAAGCTGTTATGTACTATTATGCAAAGCCTTTACAGTCTATTGAGTAAGTAATCTACAGATTAAAAGCTTTCTAAGTACACAGTGACTTGATAGGAAACCAAAGAAGCCATTACGATATGTCATGTCAATAAGAGGAGGATTAAGGTCCCTCACACTTGGTGCAGTGACAGAGTCTATCTGCTGCCAACCTCTGTGAAACAAAAGCCATTGCCTTTCAAACACCCTGCAGTGCGGTTGTGTTCTGAGGCTGGGGACCAGTGATTTGGACAGGGGCAGCTGCTTCTGCCCTCCTTCATTGCAACCCAGGGATGCCTGTGCAAAGCAGTGATGGTGTTCTGTCTCCAGCCTCCCAGGCTCACCTGCTCCTGTGCCACGGGTGGCTGGAGCCAGTGCCATCTGCCATGGAGAAAGGAGCAAACCAGTGGGCTGGGAGTAGCTCCCAGTTCTCTTTATGTAAATAAAGCAGAGTGTTTTCTTTCTGAAATCCGGGAGCAATATGTGTGCAGAGAGCCGGGCTGTGAGGCAGGAGGACAGGAGGATGTAAAGCCCTGTCAGTCCCTGCAGGGGAAGGAATCAGGGTGCTGGGTGGGAAGCCAAGGGGTTTTCCTAAGGCCAGAGAGATTTCTGCCTTTCTCCCATGGACATCCATCCACCCACTCACCACCCTGACCACCCAAAGCTCCTCTCTCCTTCACTGCTCCCAGCTCAGAGCTTCCTCAGTCCCCAGGGCACCCCGGTTCGTTGGGGACCCTTCCTGAACCTCCTCCTTTTGCAGGGGCCTCCTGGCTAAGGCACATCCAGCATCCTGCCTCCCCCCGCAGCATTTAGTTACTCCAGGTTTCCAGTCACTCTGGTGAGTTTAATATGAGCTATGTAAATTCCTCCCAAGAATGATAGGATTTTGACAGCCTGATTTGCCTCGCAGGCATCCTCAAACCAGCTAATTTTCTCTTCTCTGGAATTTTTGAGTGGTCGGGCAGCATTTGATTATCATTGGCTGGCATATCTGAGCTCTGGGGTTGAGCATAAAGGTATTTAAAATTTAATAGGTTTAAGATGTCATTATTTTCATGCTGATGAATTTATACTTGTAACCAGAGAAACTTAGAGCATTTAATGAACTTATTTAGATATCATGGTGCAAGTTTAAACCCAATCCCCAGTATAAAATTAAATCATGTTGGATAAAAACTAACACCCAGAAGCAAAAACTGCACTGGGTAAATGGATGAATTTTAGAAGACAGAATAAATACAGATATAAGGCACCTAGGGGACAGATTTACTAAGAGTTTTTGCACTATTTTCAATTGAGCTTGTAATAGCATAAAAGTATTAAATCTGATTTACTAAATGGGATTTGTATAGTATTTCACTGCCTGTTTCCCAGTGCCATAACCCCTTCTCATCTCTCCCAGAACTCTAACAGGAACTCTGGACACAGCTGAGCACTCAGTGGAGTAAGATCCAGCTTTGCCAAGGAGTTTGCAAGCAGCCAGAGAAGAAAATAATGCAACGATTCAGTGATCCAAGAGTATTAACAATGTGATTCTATGAAAATCAATTCTCATTCCAAACAGGTCAATATGGAGCAGCCCTGCCAGGCCGGTTGGGAGGTGAATGGTGAATACTCACCTGTGGGAGAGTCCTGCCCACCTGCCCCATGCTGTGGGGGCTTGGCTTTGCCAAGGCAAGTTTGAGAACTCGGTTCCAGCATCCTCATGCCAAGGCTCTTATGAGGATCTTTTAAATCCTACAGACTTTCAGAATTTGTGCAAAGGAAGTGTCCCACCCTTAAAGAGAGACTTCAGTTTTCACCACGGCTGGTCATGTCATGTGGGGTGATTACTCACAGACCAGGTTTGGAAGTACCAGAAGTGTCCCCTTTTTTTTTTGGTGGGGGGGGGAGGGAGGACCAATTAGAGAGCCCAGGTGAGGAGAATCAGCTCTTGATTTATTCCTGAAGACCTCATTTGAGATGTAAGTACTGATGAGCTGCTCTAGTACTGTCTATTGTTATCAAATTCAGCATCCCTATGGAAAAACCATCCTACCACAACTATATTTCATTTTAACCAAAGAAGCTGGAGGAGAATGAGAAAACAGATTAAGATTAAATGGGAAGGGATTAAATTCAAAAGTTTAAAATAAACCAAGTGTGCTGGTTTGGACAAATTTGGAGGAAAATATCCTCTGGTAGAAGGCAGGTTACAACCACACCAGGTTCGGGAAAAAGGAAATTTTCCTCGCAGGAAAGTGAAAGAGATAAAAACTATTTATTTAACAAACACACAGGAAAAGAATAATAATGCTAAATAATGAAATCTCTCACTGTGGAGAGAAAGCTGGGAAGATTTCAGAGTTCCTCCGTAGGTGCAGTCCCCCTCCTCCTCGGAGCTGGGTCGGCGAGGGCCCACGCCCGGGCCTCCGGGAAAAATTCTCCCAGTGTGTTCAGATGTTGCTGAAACAGTTCAGAAGAGAAGAAGAAAAACCAAGTACTGACCCAGGAAAACAAAGTTCAACTCTCCGTCTCCCGCCGGGAAAAAAAAGAAGAACCAAAAAGCTGGCCGAAAAAGCACCAAGGGTGTTTCTCGCCCCC
>VZTI01003052.1:135173-177726 GCA_013397865.1 Struthidea cinerea | reverse complement strand
TATATATATATATATATATAAGTAAAGAACTGTTATTCCTATTCTCATATCTTTGCCTGAAAGTCCCTTAATTTCAAAATTATAGTAATTCGGAGGGAAGGGTGTTGCATTTTCCATTCCAAGAGAGGCTCCTGCCTTCCTTAGCAGACACCTGTCTTTCAAACCAAGATACTGCGGCAACAAATTCATACAGCAGAAACCTTCCCCTAGGTGAATTTTGCGCATGCTGTGCATTGTCTCTGGCTGCTGGTGGTACAAGCTCCCCCATGAAACCAGCCTTTGCTCATAACTAGGTAAGCCACTCCTTTTTGAAAGGCTCAGCATGCTCATTTTGATTGGGAAGGCCTAAATTTGGCCCATACAATCATATTAATGATTTGAGAGGTTGATTTAGAGGTTGTTTTACTGGAGAGCTGGTGATGCTGGAGCAAGCTGGTGCAACTCCTGTGTGCAGTGAGCTGCAGGATGGCCTCTGCCGGCTGTCCTCCATAAGCTTGTAAGGCTCCTCTGCCCTTAGGTGTTGATGGTGATGGAGATGGTGTTTCAGGTCATAATGGTAAACCACCACACCATTGTCCCTAGAGCTGGTGGTCACCACCATCATTTTTCTCTTTCTGGGGCAATTATTTTCAATAAACTTGAACAATAGGCTGAGATAACTTCAGCACAGGGAGCTACTGCTCCATGGGCCACCATTAGCAATTAAAATTAGATGAGCAATTAGCCTGTGAACTTGGCACTTGGACACTGCTGCCTCAACAGCCACAGGTACAGCCCAATGTTCTTGGGGTCAGAGCAGTGCTGGCGGGATGGGATGCAGTGGGATGCCTAGAGGAGGTGGCAGCATCAGTGAGGGGACACCGGGATATATAGTGTTATTTATTATGCCTTCAGTTGATTTTTCTTCTCCTCTTCTTCATCAGGGCACCGGAAGGAACATGATATCTAATTTCCTAATTTTCCTGTCAGCTTTCTGGTTTTCAAAATGATTGCAGCAGAAATCTATAAAATGAAGATGAGGGAAGCAACCTTAATACCATTGTAAATCTTCAAAATGGATGTAGAAACACAGTACTCAAATAGGAGTAAATAAAAGCAAGGAGAGATTCATTCCAGTTTTCTCCTCTGTAAACTACTGGCAGCTTGGAATTATTCAGAAAACAACATTTAACTGAGGAAAAAAGGAACCCTGTAAAATAGTAAAGATTGTACCGTAAAGCTAAGCACCCTCCATAAATCATGGCTGGGAACATTGCTAAGTTATAGGAACCTGCAGATGGCTGTCATTAAAGGGAAAGAGCCTCTCCCAGCTTGGCGTGCCATGCTGCATCCTGGTGTACAGCTACAAATTGAGCCGCCTTCATTGGGGGAGTTGCAAAAGTGGTTTTAAAGTAGAAATTTCAAGCAGAAGCTGTATGAGCTGTTCAGCAGGACTCAGGCTTATTGCAAAACCACAGTGGTAATTTCAGGCCTGATTTACAGGAGATTCTAATAAACCTCCCCTATTTAAAATGATATGGCAATAGTTTATCACTAGTGCCTGTCCAAGGCAAGAAGAGAGGGTGTGGGGCACTGTGCCTCCAGTTCCAAGCTTGGCATTATCTCCGTCATAAACAGGGACAACCCCTGCCTGTCCAAAAACATGAGGGCTGCTGGACCAGGTAAGCTGCAGGGGGTCCCGTCTCCCATCTGATGTTTGGGAAATAGTCAGGACAGACCAGCGGGCTCCTTCCCTGCTCTGAACACATTCCTGTGTGCTCACCTGAGGCAGCGCTGTTTTTCCCTTTGGGATGAACTCGTCTGGGGCTTCAACTCAAGAAACAGGAGGAGAGATGCTCAAAACAAGCCTGCAGGGCTGAAAATAGCATACACCAGCTGCTGCTTCTTTCAAGATAAAGATGTCACCAGGTGAGCTCTTTTAGGATTATATATTAAGCCACACCATGATGTAGCATGAAGACACTCTGCAGACCCAAGCTGAGCATTGCAGGTGTGTGGGGATGTCTGTGCCAATGCTCAGCCACAGGGCACTGGGGGAAGCTGGGGCTGTGGTGGGTCCCCAGGAAAGGCTTTGCCATGCTTTCCAAAGGCAGATCACACTATCTGCTCTCTTGCCAGGGCCTCTATGAAGACTTAATCATAAAAACTACCCTGAGGCACAAGCACTCCCTGCCATGGTCCTGCACTGGGAGGTTCAGATGTAGGTCTGGCAATTAAACTATTCAGCATGTAACAAGCCCTCCAGGAACCTACCCTTCTTTAGAGGTTGGAAATGTTTTGCCCCAATTAGCCACACTTACCAGGGTTCATGGTTTTTCAAGGCCACCATCTCTACCAAGGTCAGGAACCTTTCCTGATACAAAATGGTGCAGCAGCTGATGGCATAGATTTTAAATATCCCCCACCTCCAACCTTCCCATTTCTGTTGCATCATTCTAATTTTCTCAGCATTTCTGCAGGAGCATCATATACCTGCAGGTGCTGGCTCAGGCTTGCTGGGCTCACTGCTCACTAGGCCAGGGGCTTTCCCAGGTGCTAACGAGACTCCCTGAAAAAGCTGTAGTCAATGCTTTCCAAAAATGTGGCCAGGAGGAACTGGACCCCAGTATTATTTTTCTTCTCTGTCTCTGGGTGAATTGAAGAACTGCTCACTGCATCTTTAACAACTGCGTTTAGCTCCTTGTCATGACCCACTTTGTACATCAGTAGCAAAAGCATCACCAGCAGATGAAATTTCTTCCAGTGCTGGAATTGTATTTATTTTACAATGCTGGAATTGTACTCCATTTGTCTGGTGGCGAAGGGACTAAGCAATTTATATTGGCAGCACTGAATGTACTGAGATTGGCAGTGCTCTGGCACTCACGGCTTGTTACCCAAGGAAAGTTCAGAGCATACTAATTTATCCCACCACAGAGCGGCAATAGAAGAACTGTACAGATGGTATCAATCAGTCTTACATTAGTAACACTGTAAACATTTTTTAAGATGGTAAAAGATCAAATAAATCTGCTTTATTCTATTTCATTGTGAGGTCCAGTTCTTCCTTTCCATCATACAAACAACTTCCAGGTAATGGAAGGGATATTGCATTCGCTATTCACAAATCACAGTTTGACCTATTATTTGTAATTTTCAGTGCCTGCCTTCTTATGCAGTGTTCATAAAATGAGATTAGAGTGATTTACAATAGTAAGAAATGGAAAAGACTAAAAAGAGATGTGACTCATTAGACATAATCCTGAGGCTGTTGGAAGGAGCCCACTTCACTCAGGAAGATGTGCTGTGATTTTCCAAAGCAGTCTAGGGGATTTAGATGTACCTTTGAGGGCTTTCAGCGCTGAAAACATGACCCAACAAAACCCACCAGCCCTGATTTTATCTTTTATAGAATCAACCAAGAAATTCTGATTGAAAGCTCCCAAACTTCCTTCCAACACCCTGGTCTTCTTCATGATATTGCTGTAAAATAGTCTCCTTTAAATACTGTGGCGCCAAGCTTTTCAAAATGAAAAAGATACTTTTATGTGCATTCAACATGGGAAAACTATACTTTGGGTGTAATTTACAGTTCTTCAAAATTATCAGTATTTGTTACGGCTTGAGTGCTTAGCTGCTGTATCTGGACTTAAGAAAGCTTATTTTCCTAATCCAAACCAAAAATCATCTCTCCTGTTAAGAGGTATGAATTGGGCTTCACCAGGCAAATTAACAAGAAAGAGGGAGAACACCCCAGGGTTTATTTTAATGAGCAAGGAAATGAATTCCAGCAGAAGCCAGTCCTGGAGTTATGGATAGTGTTGGGAACAGGTGGCTGGGCTCCTGTTGGGCCATTTGGAGAGTGCTAATAGCCCCTCTGGTTTAGTTTCTCCTGCTGCTCGGCTTTCTCTTCTTGAGCACCCACATATTTCTGCTGAATGGTTTCGTGCATCTCCCCCAAAAAAATAATTGCTTGTCAAGAAGCAGTGCTTGCTTCTGCTCTCTTGGAGCAGACAGGATCTGTAACAAATTATTCACATGCAGTAATTACAGTCTATTTCTTCCTATCTTGCATTGATTATTCAGATGTGGAAAGAACAGTTCTCTCTTAAATAAAAAAAAGTTCTGAAGACCTAAACATTGGATCGCTAATTTTATATTTTTTCTGGTTTTTCCCCCTTTCTTTGTTTTTCAAGTAATGTTTACAGACATGGAATACTGAAGAGATGAAACATTTATAAACAAAGCCTCCTGTCAGAGTACTTGTAGTTTATGTTTGCTTAAAGGACAATTTTGTGTCACCTCTTTGTATTTTAATAGTCAAAATAAATTTTGCATAATAATTTGATTCCTCTCTGCTGCCTGTAATGACTATCTGCATTTTTCTGATGGATGTTTGTATTTGTTTCCTATGATTTACATGACCTGACATCTCATATAATGAGCTTCTCAGTGCAAATGCCACTTGTGATACTCCGTGTAGCACTAATCTATCATTTGATGACCTTGCAAGTGCTGGGGTCATGGATTCAATCAGTAAAATGTTTCAGGGTGTGATTAATTAATTTCCCCCTCTCCACTCTACAACTGTTCACTTAAAATTTGATGAAAGCAATGTTTTTCTGTAACACTTCTCCAATACATACAGTTTGTTTGTGTAATCAGTCATGCTAAGTTGGGAAGTTCTTAGTATTCATGGCTTTGTCTTGCTCGAAACTTCCAAATGTTTATTTTCCAGCATAATTTAATAGTTTAATTAACCAAACAACTAGCTACTGTACTTTTTAAAGTACACTCAGGTTGTGATTTAATGACATGGTTTTGTGTTTTCTAAAGCTGGGCTGGATTGCTCCGCACAGGCTGTGGAGCTGGTCGGACTGTGAGTGACACTGCTGAGCTGGCTGCATCCCGTGTCAGCCTTGCAGGACACTGAGCTGTGCTGTGGCCTGTGGCAAACCCTGATGCAGCTGCTGGCTCTCTGTTTTAAGCTTCCCATCAGACAAAAAGGGGAGTTTGTGGTCTTGGTGTTCAGCATCCTTTGCCTGCACCTGTGTTGCTTAAAAGCTCACGCAGACACCAGGAGAGAGGGCTGTGGGTGATGGGATTTTTCAGGCCACCCTCTGGAGGTGTATGGCTCTTTTCCAGGACTCTGTGTGAAACAGCTAGCAAAAGATTAGCTTGAATTCCCTATCCTGGAGTTATCATCTTAGAATCATAGAATCATTAAGGTTGGAAAAGACCTCTAAGATTGAGTCCAGTTATTAACCTAACACTGCCAGGTCCACCACTAAACCACGTCCCTGAGCAGAACATCTGCAGGTTCTTTGAACACTTCCAGGGACAGTGGGCAGCCTGTTCCGATGCCTGACGGCCCTTTCAGTGAAGAACTTTTCAGAACATCCAATCTATACCTCCCCTGGTGTAACTTGAGGCCATTTCCTCTTGTCCTATCACTTGTTACCTGAGAGAAAAGACTGACTCCTACCCATCTACAACCTCCTTGTATGCTGTGTTTTGAAGATTTTTTTCTAATAACAGGAGCAGGTGTATTTTTGTGCATATGCAGTCATCTTTTCACCTAATAATGTGAATTTCTAATGTACAAGTGACTCTGGAGCAAAGTCCTCCAGGACCCTGTTGGAAGAATGAGATGTGATCTTTGCCAGCAGCACTCAAGGCTAAGCCTCTGAGGCGGCTTGGAAGGAGCAGAAAGCCCTTGGTGGCTTTGAAATGAAATCCCCGAGATGTTCTTACTGTGTTAACAAGTTTTCTTTTATCCTATCAAGGTCTTAGGGAACCTTTCTATTGACCATTAAGGCAAAGCAAGACAAATCCTGCTGAAATTGAGAACTGAATGCTTACAAATGGAAATCCTATAATGTTATGATTGAATTTCTTTTCAGATAAATATGATTGTTTCTGCAATCCTGCTGTTTGGCTTACTGAAGCCCAGGAAAAAACTCAGAGGGAGAGAAGACACAGATGTGAAGGAAAAAATAAAAATTGGGACAATATTACAAATCCACCTGATAAATTGGGTTTGGAAGAGGCACAGGTATTTGTTTAAGGAACAGCAGCCCTTTAGTGCAAAGCAGTAGAGTTTAGAAATAATGCTGGTGGCATCTCCCTGAGTTTGGTGGCTTGTGTAAAGGGCTACACACACGTGTTGGATGAGATTAGGCTTTAACCTAGTTCCTGCTGCTGCCTTTTTACTAGAGCAGGGTTATCCCATGTAGAGCTGGCCCCCTAGAAGCCTGGCCTGTGTATGGAGGAGGCTTTGGGAAGAAGGGATCATGGGGACAGCCTGGGAGGCAATTCCCTGATACGACTTCAGTCACTGCTTTCACAACTTGCTAGAATGATCTTTCTCACAATTGCTGTTTTCTTTCCATTGTTTTGAACACAGTGTGGGTAGCAAATCACAGCGATGCTTGGTTGCAATAATGGACTGAAGTGGTGTGGCAATGTGTTTTGCTCATAGTCTGTAGCCATTCCTTTGGTGGAAAACAGGCAGGGAATGCAATGTTCCAACATGCTCTGGGGTAGCACATTAGACCCATCCAGCTCCCCACTGTGGCTCATGTCTATAAACACGCATGCTGGTGTTCGCAGAATTAAGGTTTAATGTGTTGTTTTGTTTCACTGGGAATTGGCTGCATCCAGCATGAGACATGGTCAATGTTGAGTATAATACATGCATACAGGTCTGCTGTATAGGCTATAGCCATTGCTACAGTGGAAGAATTTTTGTTGCTGCTGCACAGACTTCTTGCAACGGTGTTTGGGATATGTTAGCTATGGAATGTTAGAGGTCAGGAATGACCAGTCCCAGCAAAGAACTAATTGCCTGGAGCAAAATTTCTTTATAGTGAGAGAGTATAGAAGTAGTATCTGAAACTACAAAAAAGTTACTTTTTGCTATAACAGCAGACTTTAATGAAGTTTTAAGGGGGAAAAAAGATTGCTTCTTGGCTTAAAGCATGAGCTATGTTACCGGTCTCTGGAAAGGAGTTTTATAATTGAAACGCTGATGGAACAGCAGCTCTACTGACTCAAACAGTGACCTAACAGTGTCTAACATAAGCATATATGAAGCTGCATAATGCTGTCAGGATCATAAGAGTTCTTGATAATGCAGGCAGGTTGAAAACTAGGGCTTATACTCTTGCCTAAATTCAGTTTCTTTAAAATTGTTTTTCACGATCGTTATGGCATCTGCATGACACCATAAGGACTTGGACTGTCTCATGAGGACCTGCTGCAGGCTTGTCTTTGGGAGGCACTTGGCATGGCTTATACTGCTTATTGGGAACAGCATTATCCAGTGCTGTCATTTTTATCAGGACTTTTAAAAAGAAAAGTGATTTTAGTACTTATATGGACAATGCCTGTGGTCTCAGGTGAGTAGCTGGCCTTTAGGAAAGACAAGAGTGCTCTTCATACTGCTCTTCTCAACCTCTCAGCCAAACTGTGTGTTTGAAAGACAGTTTCTCAGTCAAGTTAGCTTGAGGGCCTCTGAGCCAAGACAGGAGCTCAGCTTTTCCCAGCCTATCCTGGTCTGCATATCTTATTTTGGGGTCTTGCTCCAGTTTGCACAGCCCTAAGGAAACCAGGACCTTGCAGGGCTGGCACGCCTGGGGAGACTGCTCTCTGAAATGAGCTCAGAAATCTTGCTCAGATCTGCTCTCTGAAATGCAGACATCTAACACTAATTTTAATTCTGATTTCTCTACATTTTTCTCTTTCTGATGTTTAAAAAAAAGAAGCAACTGTGAAGAAAGAGACATATAAATTACCTGTCTCAGCCTGTGCCTTTCCGTGTGTGTTTCTGATGAATACACACCAACGTGCCTTCATTATCTCCCTGTTTTGTACCTACGCGTCAGATATGTAAAGTAACACCAGTATCAGAAAATCTCGTCATCTTTTTCCCTTTGTTTGGAAGTAGGTGAATGTATAAGTGAGGTATATATATATAAGCACTGTAAGAAATAGCTTTGGGTTTTTAAGTGACAATTTCCTTCTCCAAAACGGGAATGCCAGTGTTTAAGCAGACAAGAAATGCATTGTGCACTCTTGCTGCCTCATGTTTTTCATCCAGGCACTGTGGAAACTTTAGGAATGTGAAGAGCTAAAGAGTAGATGGGGCAGAAACCCATCTTGGAAGGGAGAGCTGGGAGGCCCCAGGGAGAACCTCTCTGGTGGGAAAGGCAGGAGAGGGCACTGCACAGGCAGGCAGGAGCTGCCATGCTCCTGCAAGCTTTGAAATAATGCCAATCATTGCTGGCATTGCCAGATTTCCACCTTGGCTGTTTAGACCTAGCACTTCTCCCTAAACAAAGCTCATGTTTCATTTTCCACGCAGATGCACCTCCATGTAAAGGACAGTGCAGGGCAACCAGACCTTCTGTGGCACCACAGAGCAGCTTTGCTGTCACTGCCATGGTGTTTCCCCATGGAGAGATGCTCTGATTTGGACTCCTTAGGGGTGCTCAAAGCACTCTTCTTTAGAGATATTGAGGAGCCATCAGTGTCACAGAGACACACATTTTGCTGCTATCTTGTGATCCTGAGAGCTTATGAAAAATGATATCCTGGTTGTATCAACTGGTTTAATATTTTCACTTTATATTTATAATACACGCAGTTCTTTCTGTGCCTTTTAAATGTTACATTAAAATACACATTGCCACTAGCTTTAAGGAGTTGAAGCACAAAAGCACCTTTCCTGCTCTTGTCTCCTATTGTGAGGAATTTGCAAAGCTCTCAGGAAGGCTCTTGAATTATGTCTCTTCCTTTTCCTCATGATGCATGGAGAAATGAAATGTATTATTAATCTGCCCACTGTCAGAGATCTCTGCTCTCTCTCTCTCTCTCTCCGTCAGTACACAGAAGACAGATTGACAGGAACAGCAGACATACACAGAATTGCTTTGCATGCGCTCAGGCTGGTGAATAACCACATGCTCAGGGTGATGAGATGCTCAGTTTGAAGGGGGTTGTAGAGCCCTGAAGGGGTTTGGTGGAGGAAGGAAACCATGATAAGGGTTTTGGTCCTGGATAACACAGTATCCTTCAGACGTTTGCAAGAAGCTCTTTTCTTAATTTTTAAAAATTTTTTTTTATTATTAATTTTTTTAAAGCCTACTGGTTTGAGGACAGGTGACTGCACCACATTTTCAGAGGACTTTGGAGAACAGCCTATCTGAAGTGTGTGGATGCAGTGCCTGCAGGGAGGAGAGTGGGAGTGGGTTAGGTGCAAGCCCCAGCACTTGGTGGTGATGCCAGGAGCAATGTGGCCTGAAAAAGCTCAGGGAAAGGGAACATCCCATCCCTCCCTGAGCTGCTTAGTGTGTGCAGAGCAGCATGGTGCCCCTGCACACCCACCAGCCGTATTCCTGCCAGGATTCTGCCGTCTTTTTGCTCCAGACCAAACAGTGTGGCTCCATGCCACTGCCTACATCTAGGAGCAGGGGGTTGAGTGTGACTAAGATCTCACAAGGGCTTTGGAGAGCAAGAGCCAAGGCAGGAATCAGCAGATGGGAACATGTCTCCAGTGTGACTCAGCCCCTGTGGGATGGATTCATCTCTCTCCTGGGGAAGCCCGGCAGCAGAGAGCAGAGCAGCACATGCCTGTGTCTTGCCAAGGCTCCTGCTGAGCTCTGCCTTGTCTCCCAAGTGAAGAGGGATTTAGTGAGGATGTGTAAGCATGAGCTTTCCCACGGGGGCTGTGAGGTGCCTCACCTAAGACGAGGAGTTTTGCTCACAAAGGAAAGAACCTTGGAGAAGCAGGGAGCGACTTTCTAAGGTGAAAACTGATGGCTGGAAGGTGCCACCCAAACTGCCATAGCTGTTGGTTGATCTCAACACCTGCTGGGTGCCCGCACAGAGAAGAGAGCCCTTGGCCATGCTCTGCTCAGACTGTCCATACTACTTCCAGCTCAAGGTGCTGGGATGGGGTGCTGACACTGCTCAGTGACATCTGTGGGTGTCATAGCATGGGGGTATTGTTTGCTTGCTCTGCTGTCCTTCTTCCTCTCCACAGGGTCCTCCAACTATGCCTAGCTCCAGTGAGAATGTTCTCACTCTTAAGTGATACTAAGAAGGAACTGGTTTCTTATTATTTCACTCAGCTCCTTGGTGGTTTGCTTTTTGCAGCTCCCTGAGCTTAGCTGCAGGGATTTACAACTTCTAGAAAAACTAGACCTATCTTTGAGCAGTATATCTCGCCTCCCTACTCCCACAGATTGGAATATTTTCTATCAAAAAGCCTCTTGGAGTGTCTGCATGCAGAGCACCGCCATGCCATGGCAGCAGAGGTGACCACGTGTCATACCTACAATGTGCAGCATGATGGCAAGGGGCATCCAGGGAGTTTTAGCATCTCCCAGTCCCTCTGTAGCAGAGATCCTACCACCTTCTCAGCCCTCCCCTTCATCATACAAGAGTTTTAGCTTGTGATTCTGGGTTCCAGGTGACAGGAAATTTTGCCTTTCCTGGGCCCGAGGCTCAGCACAGGACAGTGGTTACAGTGAGTTTGGTTGCAGTGGGGTTAGAAGAGCCAGGTGTGGTGCTGTGTCTTGCCCGCTGTGTGCAACCCTGACCAAGCAGAAGGGAGGGAGAAAAGCTGTGCTTACCATGTGAATCACTAATGCTGCTTTTATGGCTCTGTTTTAGCGTTTTCGCTCTGTTGCTATTCTGCTGGTGCTTTGTTAGTTCTGTTTAGTGGTTAGTGAGGCCACCACACTCCTCAGTGTGTGCAAAGACATTGCTATTATCTTTGAGAAGTTCCCATCTGTGTTTTCTCCTGATTTTCGAACCCCTTTGGAGGACAGTCAGGGTCTGTTCCCCTCCTGAGTACCACAGGGTGTCGAGAGGGAAGGTCATTTGTATTTGTATGAGTGAGTTAACAGTCTGGAGACATATATTGATGCTAATTGATTTCCTGTCTATTTTCCATGTCCAAATGGTCTGCTATATCACTGCTATAAATATCAATAACTTCCTGGATGAAAAACATGGCACAAAGTTGCAGCCTTGTTGCTGCATGTGCAAAGGGCAAGAGAAACACCAGGTGCTGATCATCTCATAGGTCACATACACTCAGGTGTCATAAGAGGCAAACAAAACCACTGACCCTGTGCAAATTGAAGTTTAGAAGGAATGCAACATGTGAGGGATGCAAGAACATAGGGTGACTTGATGTGAGCTGTCAGTAGGTGGGTAAGGGTGAGAAATGCCTGGGCTTTTGATGAGACCCCTCTTGATAGTTTGGTCTGCTCTGGAAAGCCCATGGAGAGGAAGGGTCCTTCCACTGAGTCTTGCATTAAACCAGATTTCTTGTGTTTGGCCAAGAAATTACTTGGCATCTCTTGAAGTAGAAGCTCTAAGTGTTAGGGACTCACCACAGCCTTTGAGCTGGCTGGTAATGACCTTTCCTATTAAAAATGAGGCTCTTGTGGTTTAACCCTAGCTGGCAGCTAAGCACCACTCAGCTGCTTGCTCAGCCCTCCAGCAGGATGGCGGGGAGAGAATTGGAAGGGGTTGACATGAGAAGAGTTTAATAATTTAAATAAAATAATAATAACAATTATTATGGTGATGATTATAGTAACAAAATTGTAGTCAAAAGGAAAATAGCAAAGAGAGAGAAATAGACACCAAGAAAGACAAGTAACGCAAATGTAAACCATTGCTCATCAACTGGTTGGCAACGCCTCTGGCGATCTTGCCCTAGTTTTATTGCTGAGTATGACACCTCATGGTATGGAATATCCCTTGGGTCAACAGTCCTGGCTGTGTCTCCTCCCAATTTCTTGTGCATTCCCACAGTTCAGCAATAACTAAGGCATGCCTGTATTATCAGCATTGCTTCCAGGACAAATCCAAAACACAGCCCCATACGAGCTACTATGAAGAAAACTAACTAGCCCAGCCAAATGCAGCATGAGGACTTACTTTCATAAAAAAGGGAGAGTTTGGGAAGCTCTGATAAAAAACTGTGCTCTTTCATTTTGTTAACTTCTTTCAGGTCACACAGTAGAAGTGAAGATAAAACTTTGTCCTAAATTCTCTGTCAATTCTCTGTCATTTTGACAATTGTAATAACAATCCTACGTCTGATACTCATCCAATTAATGTTGAACAGATTTCCTGGCAAATAACCATTACTGATGAAATATTAAGGGAATTCTCTTCTAGGAAGTGGTCAAAGGCTGTTCTATTGGAAACGGGCAGGCAGTGGGATGGTGCAGGGTCTCCACCAGGGCAACTTTCATGAGACAATTGCATGACTGGCTGTTTAATTTCGCAGTGTAGGAAGGGCCACCAGAGGCTGTTGTGGTGTTACTGTGCTGATCCAAACTTAGGAGAGATATTTTCACACAGATAACTTCAATATGGCACTCCTGATTGCCACAGAGTAAGATGATACTGGAGGGGCTGCGATGTGTGGAAGTTACATCTCACTCCGATGGAGGGTCCTAAAAGGAGCTGTATTTTTCAATTCTCTCAAAAATGTCCTGATTCATTAGGCTGAACAAAAATGATTAATCTTAAAATCAGGGACAATTTGAAGAGCCTGGAGAAAAGCCTTCATCTGTCCAGTGTCCGGGGGAGGTGAGTGACATGGATTGGGCTGACTTTTGTAGTCAGAAAGCAATGAAAGGGCAGATTCTGGTCAATAAAGTCCTGAAAGAAAATGAGATAATCTGTATCAGTCAATGCAGGGCTATGAGAACATTAACATGATTTTTGTTTCCTCATTAGATTATTCCTGGGATCAATAAAAGCAATAGTATTGACCTAGTATACATAGAGGTCTGTAAGCATTGATGATTTTGCAAATTCTAAGTATTGATCAAGAATGATGTTTAATCATTAGGGCACACATTAAATGGTTTAAAGAGTGACCAGCCAACATCAAAATGAAAGTTTTTTATCTAATTTCTTATTCCTAAAGATCAGCTCCTGTTCTTATGCTTTTTTGTAATGTTTTATCTAAAGTATGGAGAAAAAATATTCTGAAAGTACTGATGAGGTTCCCAAGTGATTTGAAGATTGGTAATGTGGTAAACAGAGACTCACCGATAGACAACCCGGGCAGCTCACTAAGCCAAGGACAAGCAGGCAAATATGCATTTGAAGACATGCAAATACAAGGTCAAGCACTTACAAACAAGGAATGTAGGTCAGGCTTGTGGAGGAGGGGGCTGTCTCAGGAAGGAGAAACTCAGGAAAGGGATTGTGGAAAACTAAATGCATATGAGTTCCTACTTGTGGCTGCAGCTGAAAGACCAGTAAGATTCCCTGGACATATAGCTAAGTACAGTAGGCAGTAGGAGTAGGGAGGTTGTATTACCTCCGCATTTCACACTGGTGCACAGCTGCTGGGTGCTGTGCGCATTTTGAGTGTCCACATTTCAGAAAGTATGGAGAAAAGTTGCAAAATGTTGCAGGAGACACACAAGGATGATCAGAGTGTTGAGAAACTGCCCTGTGGAGTTCGTGAGAGTTGTCTCATTTTATTTATAAACTGAAGGTTAAGGAGTAGTTTGAATTACCATGAGTAAATGTGATGGAGGAAGGCAGCTAGGTGGTGTAGGCAGAGGAACACAGGCAGATTATCTGGGAAGTGGGATGGTGTGGCTGGGATTAGTCCTTGGTGTGTGCTTCCTTAAGTGTACATCAGCCTCCCACACCCTGGCCCCTTCACTGGCTGATTTGACTCCTAGGTATTTTTAGCTATTAAAATACCTGTTTGCATGCAATTTGTTTTCTCTTGTCAATTCATTCCAGGCCCACCTTACACTTTTGAAGGAGTTATTTATATAAAACAACTTCTTTTCCCATAGGTCTCTCTGCTTAAAGCGATATTGTAACCTAATTCCCTCTGGTAAGCAGTCTTATCCAGACTTTCCATATTCATCTAAAATCCAGCAGTATAGTTTTTGGAGATCTGAAGCAACAAGATATCATGCTGGAGCAGTACAAGAGATCAAATATTAAAACAGATTGGTCAGGGTACAGTATGTTGTGCCACAGGGGCTTCTGAAGCTCTCTGCAGTGCAGCTGACTTGTACAGAGACCACAGTATCCGATGCCATTTTGCTGCATGTTTGTAATTATTGCTGCATAAGGTCATTATTAAGCCTTGGGTTTTTGGTTTGCCTTTCCCTTACAGTGCTTCTGCACTAACATCGTGTAAAGAGCATTGCCAATAATAAATAACTCCTGGTTTTAACACACTGCTATTTCAAAGGTTAGGTTATCTCCATGGCAGCTTGACATTCAAGGATCACAAAGCTTCCCCATAACAACAATGCATGGAATGATCTAATTGTGCTTTGACAGGTCATCCCACAAAACAATTAGAAGGGACTGGAGATATTTTATCATGCTGCTGTGTGTGCTACATATCAAAGACACAATGGTAAGAAAACTTTTAAATAATGCTTTCAGGGTTAGAAGTTGCTCCTGGGGTAACCTGTCTGATCCCTTCCCTTCCTTCCCCCCACCCCTGGATGTAGACTGACTTGTATGAGCCTAGGTCGTGCCTCTTATAAATTCTGTCCATGTGCTTTTAGCTAATTATTTAGGAAAATCCTTTTAGTGACAGCAGAATTTGGACCAAATGCACCTAGGGCTGCAAAATGCAGCAAATAAGTTTCCTGAAAACTTAGATGGAATTTGCCTCAGTGTCCCCCTTTGACACACTGCCACACTCCAGCCTTACTTCAGTGGGTCTGGCTCTCTCCTTGCTGGGTGTCTTGGTTTGAAAGACAGGTGTCTGCCAGGGAAGACGAGAACCTCCCTTGGAATGAAAAAAAAATTACCCCCTTCCCTCCGTATTATTATAACTTTGAAATTAAGGGGCTTTCAGGCAAAGATATGGGGAAAGGAGTAACAGTTCTTTACTAGTATGTATAACAAGGAAACAAACAACAACAATGGCAGCAACAGCAAGCAGAACCACAAATCCAGTGCCAGCCTCTCTCGGCTGCCGGCACCTTCCCCTTCGGTGCAGTTCTGCACACGGCCTCCAGGGGCGCTGGTGGCTCCCGGCCGGGCAGGGCGGGTGCGATGGTTCCCCGCGCCTGCAGGGGGCGCTGTGGCGCGAGCTCGGCTGTCTCTGCACGTGGGTAATGGCGGCGAGCCGGTGGAAGGCTTGGGAAAGGGGCTTCCTTTACAAACCCCCGGGGCAGGCGGGCCCCGGGCCCCTCTGCGTGGCGGAATGGGCTGCAGCAGGAACCTCGGAGCAGCGGCTGGGACGGCAGAGGCGAGCAAAATCCCAGAGCGGTAGACGAGATGTATCAGAAACTCCGCAGCTGTAGCAGGAGCCGCGGGGTGTCCCAGCAGGCAGGGGCTGTGGGGTTACAGTGTAGTGAAAACCCTGAGCAGCGGCAGAGAAGTGGCGGGGCTGGGCAGCGGCAGCCCGGCTCCTGAACATGGCAGGGAGAGGCTCCCTCGGAGGGGCTCGGGGCTCAGAGTCCTGGGTTTTCCCTGGGGCACCGATGTACATGGTGAAGGTCCCTTCCAGTGAGTTGGGGTGTTAATAAGGTCCCAGTGCAACATCTGCTCTAACGAGCAAAGGCTCACCCACAGTAGGAGAAGCAATGGGAGGACAAAAACTCCATAATGGCAGCGAATCCTCTGGGCAGCTACCACAGACCAGCTGTGCTTCCTCCGATACCAAGAGTGAGATAGCCAGAGGAGCCGAGCCCAGCCGGTCACGACCCGGCCAAAATCTCGCAGTATCTTTTCCCTTCCCGAGAGAATGCGCCTCAGCTTCAGTAGTGCAGCTAGCTGCAGTCCTCCTCCTTCTCGGTGGCTACATCTTTTGTCTCTCTTAAGTACTGGTCGTTATTATTTCTCAGCAACAAATAGGAGAAAATTCCCTAAGAGAAACAAAACGAAAGGAAAAATCCTAACCCCCAACACTGGCATGCCCTGTACTCCTTTGCACTGGAAGTCTAATGTATTTCCACCCTTATAGCAATATTTTGTTTGCTTGTTTTCATTTCAGTGGTGCTGGTGGGCAGGGCAGATGGAGCACATCAGGTGAGTCAAGGAGCTTCACAATATATGGTGTCCAGGCCAGGTACTTCCCTGGAGCGATGGCATGAGAACCATACCCCATCACCTGGAGCTCCCAGGGCTGGGACACTCAACTCTGGACCCAAGCCAATTCAGGTAAAGACAGAAAAAAGCTGGGCTTTCCCCTGCTCCATCTCCCTCTGTTTCATCCCTGGGAGCAGCACTGACACACATCACACTGCCGAGCACATGCTGTGCCGGTGCAGTCCAGAGTGACTCAGCCTGAGGCCACCCCACGGTGCTTTCCAGGGCATCTTCCTCTGGCCATGCAATGTGAGTATGCAAGTGCAGAGAGGTTTTCATCCCAGGGCCCTCAGGACCCAGCTCCAAGCTGGACAAGTACCCACGTATTGGGCTGCCTTGCCAGGGCAGCCTTGCTCTGTCTGACCTGCATCAAGTTTCCTTCTGGCATGAGTCCATTTCCACTCGTAGGAATAAAGAAAAAGTGTGAAGTCCCTGGCTAAGATCCTTTCTGATAGATGGTTCTGGGGAGAGCTTCCCTGCGGCAGCTTAATTGCTACGTGCATAGAGTTGAACCCAAAGGTCTCCACCTCGGTGCTCTTGTGGGGATGCCTTCTTTGATTTTGGAGCTAGTCACATTTGTATGCTAAATCCCGACTAAATGCTTCATAAGAAAAGCACCAGCAAGACCAAGCTGATAGTTTTTCCGCAAACTGTACTTTTCAGCTTGTTGCTGCCTCCTCCATTTTAGTTTAGAATGAGATATTCTCATGTTCTTGGCAATAATTACATGTGTATTACTATAAAGGTTCTGTTGATTAAAAATCTAGAATGCATTATTTAAAGTAGTCCAAATATTGTTTCCATTCAGATAAAGAGATTATTTACTATAATAGAATGCTGCTGAGCATTTATGTGGCATTCTTTCTCTTCAAAGCACTTTAGCAATGTTACTCTAAGGAAAAGGTCTTCTGTAAAAACTGGAAGAGATCATTGGGGTCAGGGGGACAGCTCTCAGAATTTAACCTTTTATCACCGTCTGCTGAAAGACTGGAACACTTCAAAAAGGCTTTCCAACTAATATTTTAGAAGAACTTTCCTAGTTTCACATGCCTGCTATGCAAGAAAAGGGTCCAACATTCTGATCAAACCTTCAGGATAAATTGTTGCCTATTTTAGAGGGTCTGTACACCAAAGTTTGGTTCCAAAGTCTGGGCTCTGTGCATTTGGAAATGTGCCATGGAAGGAGAAGCACTGAGTCATCCCAAGCAAGAGGGGCCATAGACTCTGCAGCACCTTAAAAAGGCACTTAAAAGCTTAAAAAAAGGTACCTTTAATTGCTTTTCAAATTATTATCCTATTGCCCTTGGTAAATGCCAGATTAGAAAATACTTCACACAACAAGTTATCTTCCTTTTTAAAATAAAGGATAGTTTAAGCTTATCAAGAAAATTAATTGCCATTGCAATGTACCATGGAGAAAATGCTTTCACTCTATCCTGAAGACAGCTGTGAGACTGTAATTCTCCTTCTGGATACAAGAATAAGTTCTCTGCCAGGGTAGTAATTATCTCAGCATCTGTCTCTTTCTCTGCTCTGAGAGAATCAAAAGCCTCTGACAAGGTTCGTAGATCAGCAAACACGGGGGAATTCTCAGCCTCTCTCCCTAAGGACTGGCATTTACGTGCTTACACTCCTGTATGCTCTCTCACTTTCCTTTGCTCCAGAAACAGGACCCTCATGGGTGTCCCCTGCCCATGGCTGAGGCATGTTCCCCTCTCTGCTAGCCCCAGCAATGGCAGGGTGTTTGTGAGACCCCCTGTTCCATCGCTGCAGAGCTCAGATGGCTCTGGGGTGGGTTTCAGCCCTGCAGGGCTCATGCACAAGTGCAGGCAGGAGAGATGTGCATATGGCTCTTCCAGAGTCAGAAAAGATGGGCTTTCCCCTCCAGGGGGTAAGGAGGAACAGAAAAAAAAAAAAAGAGAAAACTTGTTTTATCCAAAGTCTTTTGAGGAATCAGCCTAACCAGCAACACCCCTTCTCTGTAGGGCTCTCCTGCAGCTCCTGTGGTGTAGCCAGAGACAGCCCTGATGCTGGTGCTTTCACCTTACACTGTGTCATGCTCACCTGAAGGCTGAAATTGGATGTTCTTGGACACAAAGGAGGAGCATGAAGCCCAGTTCTCCCTCCTTCTCCTCCACCAGCACCGTGCCCTGTCCATCCCATCTCTTGGGAATCCCTGTCCTCACAGCTGCTGTGCCAGATTCTGGGGCAGCTAATCCTCACTGCTCAGCCTCTGCTCCATGCTAACATGTCTAAATGTTTGATGTGTCGTTTGTACTCTTCCCTATATGAAAAAATTAAAGTCTTCAGAGCTGCAGGATTTGCCCATTTCCCTGCTGACACCAGCCCATCTTTCCCCCTTTGTCTGAGGTTCCTTTGGCACACCCTTGCAATGTGCCTTTCATGCACCCTGCATCCAAGTGCTGTGCTTGAGGGCTGTTTGCTCATTATTCATCTCTGTTTTGTCGTGTGAGATCACTGAGACAGACCCCAGCTGGTTGCTGTCCCTATCAGCATTTCCTGTGCTCTTTGCATGCACCTTGTCCCACCTGTGGGCATCATCCCACCTTTTGATGGCTCCTTTGTGATTGTTTTGTATCAAGAACAAATTGCATTGCTGGTCTGCGCCTTCACCCTTCCAGGCTATTGATCATATAAATTAATTAAACTGATTCCAGTGCTGATCTCAGTGGCAGTCTATGTTTTGCAACCCAAACTGCTCTCATTTAACCGCTCATTCTCATCAATATTACAGCCAGTTCTTTCTCCACTCCAGCAGCTCCATCTATACAACAGCCAATATCCACGTAATGACCTTCCAGAGAACCCTTTTCCAATTCTTCCTCTTGTCCAAACCCTTTTCTACAGCTTTCTAGGTTATGGTCACTTTTTCTTGTGCTCAGAGCAGAAAAAGAGGGGCTCTACAAAGGTTTTAGGTATGGAAGTAATTGTGGCTGGAAAGAGGGAAATGATTATCTGTATCACAGCAGCTTTCACTTAAAAAGGCAGCACTTGTGTATGCTGATTATGGTGCAGCTTCCCAGAGCAGAGCTCCCTGTTCCAGGGAAGCAACAGGCAGGGTCTCTGGAGATGTCACGCTTCTTCTTCTCAAAGGATAAGGCAATATTTGTCCTCTCCAGTTGCACTGACCTTTTATTGGCAATCACCATGCTTGTGCTCGGCAGAGGTATCAGTCTGAATTCGTGTAACTCCCAGGAGTTTGATACATCTCTCTTCTCTTGCTTTATAACTTAAAAACTCTGCCTGTTTCCAGTTTATCATGATCCTCTGTCTTGGAACTGACATGGCAATCTATTAATTTCTCATTGCTCTGAGTTTAAAGTGAAGACCCTCTTGTAACCCACTCATAACCTTCATGGCAGAGTAGAGTATCCTTGCCAATTATCTCAAAGATAGCTTTATAAACTCATTCCCTCCAAATATATTTTACAGTGGGAATAAGCCATTTGAAAAAGGATTCACTTTCCTTTCAGCAATGTCACTGGAGTCACAGAGATTCAGAAAAAGTTGAAACGCTAACAGGAGTCATATGAAATCACACACGCTTCTTCCTTGCTTCTTGTTTTCCCTCTGCTATCCCTCCTGGCTGTCAGAGCTCCCAGTGATATCTTGAGCAAAAGAATCTACATCTCAAAGTCCTCATGCCCTTTGACACAGTCAATTTGTCCTTACCTCCCTTTGGACCAAAAATAAATGTGAGAGTTCTTCATTATCTTCCAAATGAGATGTGAAACTGAGGTCCTGACCACTTGCGATCATTAGAAAAATCCCATGGCACTTCTTGCAAGAACAAGACCATTAGCCCTGATGTCCTGGCAGAACTCCAGTCTGGGTGATTATAATTACATTTTGCCTGCTTTTGTAGCTTCAGAGGGATAACAGAACTTCCATCCCTTGCTTTCCCAGCCTGTCGTACAGGGCAGCAGTGCCAGCAGCTGCACTTCCGCATCCATGTGTCCAGGGCAGGTTAAACAAGGGCTTCCTTGGTCCAGGCCAAGGGAGAGACAGGTCATGGCCTGCCCATTGTAACTACTTCAA
Source organism: Struthidea cinerea (assembly GCA_013397865.1). Classification (NCBI taxonomy): domain Eukaryota; kingdom Metazoa; phylum Chordata; class Aves; order Passeriformes; family Corcoracidae; genus Struthidea; species Struthidea cinerea. The sequence continues at coordinate 157,569 of VZTI01003052.1, read as the reverse complement.
GTAAGTGCCATAGCTGTTGAGTGAAACCCTAAGCCTATGAACAGCTTAGCCAGAGCTTGAACCATACCAAGGGAGAGGGAAAAAATGGAGGATGAATTATCCTTCAGAGTTGCCTCAATGGGAATTGGGTGTCTCTGTTCCTTTGAGGATGTGTTTCAAAAGCATTCATGGGGCACTGTGAGAAAAACATCACAAAACTTAGTGATGCAGCTGACACCTTGTTTGTTGGCTGTGTCACAGTGTTAGGAGGGGAGCTTTAGGAAACCCAGGATATCCCAGCTAGGTATTTATTTAAGATTTTTCTACTGCAAACATCAACTACTCTGGAAAAAACCAACATGTTAAGCCCTGGAGAGTGAGTGGTAGCTGGGACTCCAGTGCAGCCACGGCCCTTCACTCTTTGGAGGGGTTGGATGAGCAGCTGTGCTGCCCTGGAGATGCTGCACACCTATACTGGTGCTGTGCCTGTGGAGCAGAGCTTGGAGCTGTGGATCTGCTGCCCTCTGGACATGCTGGGAAGCCACCCATCTCTTTAAGTCCTTTTCAATTTTCGTTTTAAATCCAGAGTTGGTCTGAGTTCATTTGGTCAGAGACTCTGGCTTTTCTGTTCTTGTGTTTATTTGCCTGTTTGGCTGGCTCAGTACATGTTTCATTTCTCTGGCTCCTTTGGCGTTTCTTTGAAGTCTGATTAGAGTAAATATGCAAACCACCTTTCCTAGTGGGAAATTCCTTCTACAAACACAGGGATGCCAGTCTGGCTCTGGAGCAGCAATCCCAGCTTATCTGGGCGAGTGGGCTTGGGGGGTTTGTTGCTGCTTTGTTTGTTGCTACTCCAGAGCCATGCATGAGCCAGGACCCGCAGTGCCCATTCCCATCATGTGTAGACTCCCATGCGGAGCCAAGCCACTGTCTGCACCACACAAGTCTTCCCAACAGCATCACCTTGGCCACTGAGCAATGTGGGAATGAGCAGCAGCTATGCTGGCAGCCAGGAGAGTGCAGGATTGGGACCAATAGCACAGCTGGCTCCCTGGCTCAGAGCTGGCACAGGCTGTGCTGTTCTGCATGGGCTGGTGAAGAGAGGCTTGCAGTGGCTGCATCCCTGCAGAAGATGAACAAGCATTTCAGTAGAGGTTGCCTCTCGCTCCCCCAATCCCCTTCTGCTCACTGAGGAGGCTCCAGACCCTGCATCCCAGGCTGCCATGGAAAGGGTGAGTGTGCAAAGTCACAAGGAGTCTTCCATCAGGCTTGGGAAGCTGCTGCTCCCATTGTGCGTAGACACAGTTTGGCATTATTTCTCCCTGCTGCATCCTGGAGCAGCCAAATACTGCGACAGAGAAGAACTTGTAGAAACAAAAGATACTTCTCCCTAAGCCAAGTGCCACTGGAAATGGTTCAGGCTGCAGCAAGCTTTTGCTCTCCTATCTCTATTTGTAATGAGGCTTTGAATTAATACCAGATGAAATTAATGCTCAAAGCTCGTTCCCTATTAATGGGGAGGGTGGTTGCTTTTGTGCATATGTGTTTAAAGCAGAGTTGTACCTGCTGATCTTGATTAATGGATCATTTGTGCTGTGAGTTTTCTCTGAAAATGAGGAGGAAAATACACAGCATCGGTGCTGATAAGGGATGCTGTTATTTTGTGCTCTGTAGCCATTTTTCCAGGAAGCTGTTGCTTCATTTGTATTGCTTTTTTAACCTTATATGCTCAGTGGGCCCAGGCAAGGCTTCTTTCTTCTTGAATTAAATGTAATCAGGCTGAGCAGCGAGGAAGAAATGATGAATGAGGACATCATTTTGGAAAACACATATCTCCTGACTGCTTATCTCAATGACATAAGAGGACTTGAATACAGTATGGAAAATAAATGCAGATGGGGCCTCAGCATATCATGCTAGAGCATAATAGCTCAGACCTGGCCAGAAACTATTTATTTTTTAGAGTATTGCTCTTGTAATTTATAAAGGTTAATCATTAAAACTTTATTTCTCCTATAGGAAAATGGTTGAAGAGCTCTGACATTTATCATGCTTGCAGGAAGAAGGGACCATGGCAATAAAAGGAGCAACCTTGCATGGAGAGGCAGTGCCTGGGGTGACCCAACCAACAGGGCATCACTGTGCTTCCTACCTGCAAACAGATCCAGTCCCAACCCACCACGGGAGTCATTTGGGGTAAGGATGGGTGGAAGGAAGGTTGTGTGCAAGGAGGTGAGGTGCCAGTGATGCACAAAATGACTCGCAGAACTGTAGTTACAGCAAGGAGCCATTGTCCTTCAGGGAGGGCACCAGTAAAGTCCCCTTGCTTCATCTCCTGGCCAACCTCCCAGACTGGCAGCAGAGAATCAGAAAGTGTCACAGAGCCATGATTCTCTAGAGGGCAAGAGGAAAAAGAGACTCAAAATAAAACTTCATAAAGTGAAAGAGCGGTGAGGTTGTCTCATCTATTCTAAGGCTACATTTTTACCCGGGGTGAATTTGTTAATAGCCCTATAAACCAGGTGAATAAGGAGGAGAAGTAAAGTGGAATAGTTGCCAAATAATTTGCTTTTCTCATACTGCAATCTACTACTGAAGTTATTTATTTGTGATGTGACTTTCTTTAAATAGAATAAATCTGATAAAGTCTGGTCATGCTGAGATAAAATAGCCTTTGAGCTGGCTTGTTCAACACAGGTCGGTGTGTAATTGTGGAAACACCCAGAGTTTTGTCTGAAACAGAACAGGCCACTTTGCCATGAAAATGAAGGAGCTTCTTTTTTGCAGTGATAATCAGATTTCTATAAGAAACAAAGTGACTTTGCAAATTTGAGTCATCAAGTCATGGCTGTGTTCTCGCAGGGGAATGCTGCTTATTACAAGAAAAAGGAGTTTGGCACATCCCAGAACAAGTCCAGGGAGAGTCTATATTAAGGGAGTATTAAGTATAATAAAAAAGGACAGAAAAGCCAGTGTTTAGAAAATAATGGAGGTCTAGCCCAGCTTAACCATGCTCAACTTTAAACAACCCTCAGACTTTGAATATCTGAACTTTGAGACTGGAGACTCAGTGCTTCAGTGCTAATTGAAAAAAGCTCCTGAATGTAGCACAGCACAGTTTACGTGACCTCCATATCAAGGGTATTTCACTGCAGAAAAGTCCTGGAATGTCATGGGGCTCCTGCAGCCACCAGCAGGGCTGGGCAGTCCAGCAGTTTACATTGCAGCTCATTGCCCCAGGAACTGCCAGATTCCTTGTGAAGCTGAGGGAAATGCCCAGCCTTGCTTGAAGTTTTGCAATAACTAGATGTGAGGGAAGAAGAGCTTTGGTTAGCAATGTGAGTCCTAAATAAATTTAATTGAATTGGTATTAATTAGCAAATCTGTTTATTGACATAAGATGTTCCTTTAATTCAGAGTGGCTGTTTTGCCTTGCTCCTGAAATCCAGGTGTCAGGGCTCTCCAAGTCCTGGGATTCAGCACTTTTCAAGAGCACCCCTCACACCACTGGTGTGCAAAATGCACAAACGCAACTGCTGGCAACAAGAGAGCTACAGCGAAGACAGTATTAAATTCATGTATTTACTGTTGTTGTTGACCTCCCTCTCTCCTGGGAAGTGTAACTTAGAGCAACCCCAGCCTGGTGGTGTCTTGCACTAGCCTGTGGTGCTATGGGGCTCATGCAGCCCAAAATAATGAGGGTTTCTGGATGTAAAACACTGATTTGGCCATGTGTAGGCTTCAAGCTTTCGTTCTTCCAGGGAATAGGAAGTGGGATGGGGTTGAGCTGGGGAAGGACTCAGGAGCACTTCTGTTCAAGGCAGCAGCAGCAACCATCCAGAGTACTTGGCATCCTTCCTGATTGCAGCCCATGCGGGACGGCTGGAGGATTTCACTCAGAAAGCCTACAGGTCCCTAAAAAATGGATGCCTAGGCTCATTGCAAAATGATGGATCAAGGTTTAGCAATGCAAACTGAAAACTGGAACTGGACCTGTTTTGCAAATCCTTCAGTGATGTCCATAGTGAAAATGACAATTATCCTGGTGGTATTTCTTTCTCCTCTTTTTTATTTTATTTTAAATTTTACTTTTAAAATATGTGATTTCCATTTTTTACTAGGTCTCTCCTTGTTTCTGATTTACTTCAGCAATTATCTCTAAGTAGGACTGCAGTGCCACACAACCAAGGTGCTCTTCTGCCTGCTGAAAAGCCACTACACCTTGGAAACTGAGCATGAAATCTAGAAACAGAACAGAGATGATGGCTGGAGCAACACTTCTTCAGAAAAAGGGTTGTGGAAACATCAAACACAATGAGCTCTTTGCCTCTCAGATGATCTGTGACAAAGGAGATGGTACAGCACGGGGTGATCCCAACCTGCCACCCCAGGCTCAGTGGTGGCTGCTGGCTGTCAGCATTGCCAGCACTGACATTCAGTGCATGGAGATGCCCTGAGAAAGGTCATAGAACCATTAAGGTTGGAAAAGACCTCCAAGTACGTCAAGTCCAGCCTTTGAGCAAATGCCACCATTCCCACTAAGCCATATTGTGAAATGCCACATCTACTCATTCTTTGGCCGCTTCCAGGGCTGATGAGTCCACCACTTTCCCAAGGAGCCTTCTGTTGCCTTCTCCCTGCCTGTCTTTCCAGCTGTAAATTGGGAATAGAGGTAGTGCCTGCAAATTGAAGTTGGGCAGGGGATGCTTTCGGCAGTATTTATTTTGAAGACCACTGTGTGATAATCTCACAGATCACACAATAAATGGCAAAACGTTCTGTATGACGAAGGGAACCTCTGGCCTGTAAAACAACCCTTTTTGGAAGTGCCATAGAAACTTGTCAGTGCTAATCCTTCAAAGGCAGCTGCTGCATAGGCCAAGGGCTCCTCACTTACATGCAGAACAAAAACAGTGTCTGCGAGGTAAGAAAGTGTGAAGGGGAAATAGTCTTCCCCTCCATATTTGCACACTGGTCTTTAAATTGCATCATATAAATCAGCCCCACCAACTAAATGTGGCGTGTTCTGAAATATTGTATTTGCTTTGGATCAGTTCACAACCAGATTGCTTTTATTTTGTTTCATAAGAAGTTGAGATTGGAGATGTATGGACATGTTACTCTTTATGTTTGCATCTGCCACCCTGGCAGGAGAAAAATGGTTGCTTTGGTTTTGCAAACATTCTCCACTTATTTTCCTAAAATGGTTTGGATGAAATACTGTTGGTTCATATAATTAGCTGAAATAATAAACTGGAAAGGGTTTGTTTTTGTTTCCTTTTGGAAGGAAACCTATTGCAGTGAGCTCAACACCCTGTATTGCAGTTGGCACAACCTGTAATGCCATGACGTGAACACTTTGAGGTGGATCACAGCCTGCTCCCAGCCCTAGTGATGGTCCTGCATGGAGGGACCTGAATTCCCACTGTTCTGTCTCTGCTATGGCCGTGGTTGTCCTTTCAGCTCTTGCAAAGACAATACTGCTGGGATGGGTGGGATATCCCTGCAGAAAAGGATGTTTCCAGGAAGGCAAAGGGAGCTGCAGAAGAGCACAGCATGTTCCTACATGCCAGACATGCCACCTTAGGTTCACTTTCTTCTTTTCTTACCAGCATCCTTACCCAGACAAACCAAAAACTGACTTCAGTGAGTGCCAAAGGACAAACTCCTGATGCGCACAAGCAGAAAGGAGTCATGTTCCCGATGTGCAGCTATTTATGAGCAGGAGAGCCCTGCACCAGATCCAACAGAGTGGGCCAGAAATTCCTGGCATTTCAATGGGCAATTCGGTTTTCTCCTTAATCCTTCTTTCAGCCCTTGAAGGAGCTTGGTGATTTCATCACTCCCCTCAGGAGGAGGGATGGGTGCACTGGGCACATTTGGATGTGTTCCTTGGGGCATCTGCAGTCTTCACACTGCAGCATCTGCTGATCCTGGGGAGTAAACAGAAGTTTCTCTGTGACACATACAAAACTCTTCTGCTTCCATTGCCCATGTGTATTAAAAGAAAGCAAGTAACCATCTAAGCAACAAATGCTGCAAACTACTAAAATTTAATTTTGAGTCAGCTTTGGAAAAGATGTGTGGGGTTTTTAAATGCCTTTGAACCTGACAGTACCAATTTTTATCCCTGGCCTCTATAGCAACCCTGTCTCCTATCCCACTTCTCAGCATACCCTCCCGGTGCAATAACCTCTGCTCCTTCATCCTGTATGAGTTGTGTACACTTGGATAGTGGATCAATCACCATAACAGCTGTTGTCTTCAAGGTTTATGAATGCTTTCCAACTGAATTCCTGTTTTCCTGCTAATAACCCTACCAGTGGAACACTTTTCTGGACACACAGTTATTCATGTGGCAAACTTGCCACCCGACTGCTGGTGGGAAATTAGTAAACCTTGCATCCAACCAGAAGCAAGTAATTTTTAATTTCTGCAATGGGCTTGAAGCTGGAATTGTTTCACTGCAGATCTGGCTTCACTCCAAGCAATGCTTAGGAAGGAAGAGCAGCTGATGTATGTGGAGGGATGAGAGTGGCACAGGTGCTACCCAGAGGGATTTGTTTGGCCCCACAATTCTCATTAGCTTGGATTTGTAGAGTGCAGCTGGAAGGAGGAGAGGTCTCAAGTGAAGGGGGCAAGCACAAAGTGAGGGTTTGGCCCAGCTGCTGCTGGTAGGAATGAGGAACAGCTCTGTAGAAAGAGATATGTCATGGTGCTGGAGCAATGAAATTCCTATATGGCTTGTGTGGGTCAGACTCTTTGGCAATAATGGGCTGGGCAAAGCCACAACATTGTCGCTGCTACGTCCGAGGCGTATAAAGAAAACGACATAGAGTCCAGGCTCATGAACAAGTGGAAGCCGAAGCTTCTTTTTTAATAATTTTCTGACTACTATATAGGCTAGATCGCAAAGAGTGTGTTGAGTGGCAATAGGTAATTGGTTCCTCGGCCATCCACCCCTTGAGAGGATTGGCCAAGTCTTAAGATACCTATTCCAAAATATTTTCAAAGTCAAAGCCATAACAATCTTGCAAAACAGCTTGCGGGTGCAAGAATTTTATGAAACTGTGATCTTGTTTAAAATAGTTTACATAGGAAAGACAGTCTTCTCACAGAATATTGAGAAAAGGCTGAAGAATTTCTCTGCTTTTAGCTTTTTAGCACCTACACAACATAAATGCCTCTGCAGCAGCAGTGAGGAGTTTGGCTATGGAGAAAGCCAGACTGGGTTTATTTCTGCTCCTCTTGTTTAATCAAAGCTACAGATACCATTTCAGTAGCTCAGCTAATAGCTGCTACCTGTCCCCAGCAGTCCTCTGTAGTTTTTGGTAGGTAGGCAATGCCCAGGACTAGATATCACTGCTGGGCACAGCTCCAGTTCCCTGTGGTAGAGATAGAGATAGTATGTGGTCTTTTGCATTGTTATGCTTTGTCATTTTAGTATATTATATTTGGCAGTCAGAATAGTTGGCCAAACTGGGAGTCATCTCACTGCTTCAAAACAGTGCAGCTTGGCAGTACTGTTTATCTTTTACAGATTCATTTTAATGGAAGCTAGAATTTGAGAAGTTTAAAAATTAGAAGGAAGAGAGTGATTGCTGTAAAGTATGGATTTAACTCGCGGCTTTCTTTTTTTTCCTTACACTTTCCTTATTGGCCCTAGGCATGATAACAGAGCTATCCATACAGGCAGTGTCAGTATTTTTATGCCGACTGTAAAAATACCCTGAACAATTTACGCTGAAGAAGCCAGCACCTCTCTCAAATGCAGCATTGCTGGGGCAAATATAATCCTCTTCCAAACAACTGAATATTGAAAAGAATGCAAAACACACTGAAAAAGCAGAACCTGTCAGTCATCCCTTGGCAGCTCTCAGCACTGGAAAGGGAGCTGCAGAAGAGAAATGTCAGACATGGCCATCTACATCCAGTCACTTGCATGCCAAGCTTAGAGGTAACTCCTTGGGAGATGGGATACAAACTTTTCTCTGGGATGTGCTCTAAATGTCTGTGGCTCTGCAGCTGAATGGACATACTGCTCTGGTGCAGGACATAGCAAGGCCATTGCCAGCATGTGCTTGACAAAGTCCATGGCAGGATGCAAGGAGACAGGAGTCCTGCGAGCCCTGCCAGGGCCCCTCAACAGCAGCAGGATACCTACAGCTGATGCAGGAGCTGTGGGCAAGGTTATCCTTGGGGAGCCAGGCATTCCTGGTGCTACAGTGCATCCCTGACTGTGGCTTCTGAGGAGCTGTGTGTGCTGGACCTGACTCCATCCTGCATGAGGATTTAGGGGGTGGTGGCTTTGGCTCTTCACAAGCAGGGCTGACACTGAGCCAGGTGTCTGTGGCAGCAAGGGATTGCTGGCAGTGGTTTCCACCTTTCTGCCCCTCACACACATCATGCCAGAGAGTTCTTGCAGAGCTGAAATGACCCACCCTCTTCCTCATCCCTCTCCTCCAGAGTGAGCAACACATGACAAATGCAGAGCCATGCACGCATGGGTACAATCCTGACTGTTCCACAGTCAGCAGCGTGTGCCCATCAATCCACTGGAGTCACTTGAAACTGCTTTTATTCTATTTGTTTCATTATGCTGTTACGGCTCTCCTCAGACACAGTGCTAATTAACTCAGTCCCATCCTAGCAAGTCCTGGCTCCCACATCATCTCCAGGGTTTCCAGTCCAGGGAATTGTAACAGATCATTTACCCCAGGGGCTTTAAATATGGATGCTTTTCAATGATGGAGCTGTAGACAGAGGGAGTCATAATTGCAGAGGTGCATTCAAGTCTCTAGCTCAGTATGCAGCATTGAAATTTGTATAGATTTTAAATAATTCATCACTGGGCTTTGGTGTATTTAGCCATTCAAACTAAGAATCTAGAATTTTGTTCTGCAGAGAGCTGGTGTGTGTCATTGTCAGAGGTTAGCTCTGCCACCCGTGTCCATGCAGAGGAGTTCAGGCAAATTAAGTCACAAGAAGTGACTGGCAGCAAAAGATACAGCAAAATCTATGACACGTAATAATGCCGTGAGAGCCTCCAGGCAGCTGTGGGCTGGGTGATGCTGGCACATTGTCCAGCAGAATACACACTGCCGAGGTGTTGGGAAACTCAATTAGCAAGGAGCACTGCCTGGGATTGCAGATAATAGCCATTTGCATGGTCTAGGTAAGGTCTTTAGACTTCAACCCATGAGCTACCAGCACTTGGGGACCACCTTCATCTGTTGCCTCTTGTTCTGTATGTGGATTGCAAAACACTGGAGGCAGGGAGATGGTCTTTGCTGTGTCCTGTGACTGTAGCACAGGCAAGTGGGTGCTTGTACCTGTTAGCAGACACGGCAGCAGTGCTGGACTCAGAGTCACAGCTGGCAGAGACCTGAGGTTTGGCAGACTCCCAAACCCACTACGGCAGTGCCGAGTCCCCCCGCAAAGGGGTGGTTTAGAAACAGGGACCCATAACTTCATTTTATATCTTCATGACCTCTGGCCTGTCCCCCTTTCTTGACTCACAGGAAGTCTTTGAAAAGGGGTTCCAGTAGAGATGACTCGGGAGGGGTCTGTGTGCAGCATCTCCCAGACAATGAGATTTGCTCAGGGTGTCCAAAGTTATTGCAGCCACAAAGCACAGTGGAGCCTTTTGTCCACAGAACAGTCTGTTTCAGGGAAATGCTGCTGTTCAGGAGGGGGTTGATTCTGCAATGTCTCAACACCAATTCACCTTGACAGAAAAGAGCAGGAAGCACTCAGCACCTCTCCCTAGGATCTCGGAGCATGCACAGTGTTGAAGCCTTTTTTCTACCTCTTATTTTTATGCATTACAGTCACATTATAAAGAAGTCCTGCAGATCATTAAATTACTTACTTCACAATTATAATCATATTTGTATATCTATAAGTAGGTCACCAGTCTCTTAGGTTAATCAATTATAATGGCATTCACACCGGTTTCTTTCATAAGTCACTGACTTCTACTGTATCCACTGAGATAATGGAGGAAAACCATCTAATTTTGATCTAAGTAGAATGAAATGTGAATGTGCATAATTTGCTCTTACAAAGTGTATCTAATGTTCTCTACATCTGTATTTATTTGTGCTGTTTCATGCTGCGTATCATTTAAGTGGCAAAAAAATACAGAGGCTGCTGCACTTAAAATTAAATGACCCAGAGTAATACAATTTATCCACATTTATTTAACATTGTTCATCATGAAAGATATTTTAATAACCCAGTTCTGATGCCTGGTGCACTCATTACTAATCACACTGAAATTTGAATCCTGACAGCAAGATTGTTTGGTGTGCCACAGGAATATTTTGGGAAGCTGTTTTGCCATGTGAACTAGGAAGTTAAGTGGAAAGGGAGGGCTTTAGTCAGGCTAGAGGCTGAGAAGGCTTTAGGACATAGCTGGAGGCCACCAAAAAGTGGGCATCTACTGAGCCGCTGAGGCTGTAGCTGCTTTAATGCCTGCCCAAGCTGCAGTTTTCAGACAACTCAGTGAATGGGACAAATCATAACTGAATGGTTTCTCTTTTCTGCCTGCTTAGCATGGGTGCCTCAGTATTGCTGTTGGAGAATATGTGTGGAGAGCTTTGTGCTCTGCTCAGTGGTGTCCTGAGCAGGCTTTGCTTGGCTGGGTCAAAGGGACTGGGATGCATGTTGTGAAGTACAGACCAAGACCTAGACCTGTGCTACCAGAACTGGCTGATCCCAGCTTGACTTAAGGAACTGGAGAGGAGGGAGATTTCTGGGGCTTGGGATGCCCTGCAAGGTTCTGGCTGATGTGCCTTGGGCTAGTTTAGGTCAGTAAAGGAGTGAGCTAAGAGCAACCTACGGCTACCTGCAGAAATGATGGAGCCAAACTCTTCTTGGTAAAGGCAAATGATGTTACAAGGGGCAACAGCAGCTTGGGAGACTCAAACTGGAGACCAGGAAAACTTCTCTGTGAGACAGATGCATGGTAATCTAGTGGGATTGTGGCATCTACAGCCTGGAAGGTTTTCATGCTCTGGCTAGACAAAACCATGGCCAAGCTTATTTAGCGCTGGTGATAACCCTGTTTTGAGGAGGAGGCTGGATGAGAGGCTCTTCCCACCAACACTGCTGTGATCCCATGCTTCAGGATCCCTGAAAGGGAATTCAAGATGGGTGACACAATGGGGTGTAAACCCTTGTCTTCATAGCAAATACACCTTGAGTTTTGATATCACCTTAGTGAGAGGCACAACTCTACAGGCAGTGGGGGCAGGGAGGTAGAGGGTCTGGTCAGCAGAAACCCTGCCTCGAGCATGGTGGAACACTCATTTCAAGCAAACTCTGAGTGATGAGCTGAGATATCTTGCCTGGATGCAAACCATTGTTCTCCGTCCTGCCCCTCTTGGAGCAAATGTAAAGCGAACAATCTTTGGCTTTCTGTCTGCAGGAATATCTGCCTAAGCATCCCTTTGGCTGTCAGCCTGGAAAATGCCAGTGTTGGAGAGGTGGCGATGCAGGGACTGCATCCTGAACAAAACCAGTGTGCAAATTAAATGCAGAGAGGGCTGCTAGGCCTCACTTCGGGCAGAGTCACCGACTACACTGGAAATGAGTTATTGGTTAGGAAATGGATTCTGCTTAAGTGCTGTTTTGCAGCTGTGGAGCAACTTTGTGTTGATTTCCAAACAAGACCTGAAAGAGCAGGAATGCCTGAGCTCAGCTTTGTGAGATGGCAACTCCGCTGGTCTTCCCCATCTCACAGCAGCTCCCTAACCCAGCACTGGGAGCTGCAGGTTTGCTCTGGGCATGCTGTGCCTTATGGCTCACTACCATGCTGAGAGCTCCATGTCCCCACCAACCCACATGATTCCCTGCTAGCTAACAGGGCTTCTGTCAACCCCTTAATCCCAAAGCAGCTCATGAAGGGGAGCTGACAATAGAGCCCAAAGAAATTGTTCTTTTATTTTCTTTTTTAAAACCTCGGATGCAATCTTCTACTAAAACTCTCCATCTTTTCAGAAGAATCTGCTACCTGAGGAATAATCAGTGTATTCACATCCTCTTCTGAGGGTCTTTGTGTGTGTTTTTCAAAAAAAAACCAAAGAATTTTTATACCTGAACTGTTTTCTGCTTTCCTTATGGAAAAATAGCAATTTTTATCCAAGGGATTTCTGCTGCATGGAGCTGTTTAGTTTTGATAGACGGTTGCTTGAGTTTTTTTAATCTGAAATTGTTTAGCAAAAATGCCCTGGCTCTTGTGGCTTGGCCAGTTGGAAGGTCTGGCTCATTATTAATGTAATTATTTACTCATTTGTTGTAGTAGTAGCAGAGCCCTTGGCCCATCCACATCAGCCTCAGGCATTGTGGAGGTTCCCGTGCAGATTTGGTGACCGTGTCTGAGGTGAATGGGATGAGGATGGCTCTGGAGAAGCATTTATGAGGATTTATGTGTGTCGGACTCCTATTTTAGAATGGAAATGTGTCAGTACATCATAAATATTCTGAGTGATTTACGTTCACCAGTTCGGGTGCCTTAGCCCCAGGAGTAGATAAATTGTGGTTTAACGTGTTATTTATGCTTTCAGGAAATTTAGTGTCTTTGGAAAGGACTGGGTGGAAAGTCCTGGAGGGAAGTTGACTCCTGGTGGGATGGATAACCAGCGGGAAGGGTTCTGCTAGATCCCAGGTCCTACTCTGCACAGGGCCCTGTGGGAAGTGCTGAAAAGCAACTTCTTAAAATGTTTTATATCTCTGTAGATGAGTTTAATCCCTTTCTATTTCTATGGGAGTTTGGAAGTCCTACATGTCTGAAATGACAGCAGGTGACACAATAGAGGGCTTAGCTGAGTTTTAAGTATGCAGATGACCTAAATTAATTAACAGTAATCTCTTTTAAATGTATGGCAGAGTAATACCAGTCTAGTCTATAGAAAGGTTCTTTGGGACTTAATAGTGAACTGGGAGTAATTAATTACATAGTAACCCATGGTTAAGCAGATTATATCAGCAAGTCAGTGGGTAGGGTTTGGATTTGCCATTTTCCAGCAAGGATCCTTTGTGTTTGCTCTGTGAAGTCAGTCTACAATGGTGTCTATGAGGGTGCCTATAGTCCCTGAAATTCCCATATGGCTCATGGGTGTAATAGCCCATCCTTCACTAAAGGAAAACTATTATAGCATAAAGCTTGCAGGCTCAGAGCAGGTATAGCTGAAAGGGAGAATTGAGTATTTTGTTAAGAACAGATAGTTGGCTTAGTGCCTTATAAGCACCTATCTAAGCCCTGTTCAGTTAATGAAACACAATTTAAAGCAAAAAGGATTGGTACTAACCAAACCACTGCAATATAAGCTCTTCTAATTATGCAATAAGATAATGTCCACCAGATTAAAATTTTAATTAGCTTAATTTAGAAATAGAAAAAGTGTTAGATTTCTAGTTCTGGAACACCTAAAATGACTTCAAGAGGGGAAAGAAATTGAAAACCATTCGAGAAATTGAAAATCATTGTGTGTGTGCTCACGTCTGTTGTTTTCTGAAAGATGTCAGCAAATCCCAGTGGGCTTGGGCTCCCGGCTTTGCTTGCAAGAATCTGCTTGGGGAGCTTAGGAGAGCTTGGGCAGCTCTGGGAGCAGGGGCAGTGCACAGGCATGCCCAGCACTCATTTTTAGCCCCAGCTGCCTGCAGTCGCTCTGGCTCTGCTTTCAGAAGGCAGAAACATGCTGGTTATAATAGGGAATTTTGTTCATTTTTGTTTTCTTTTTCCTCTTTCCTTTTCCCTATTCATAGATTTAAAGGCCAAAACAGACCATTAAGTCCAACTAATCTCACATCCTGCATGACAAAGGCCATCCCGTGGTCCCCTAATTCTTCAATACCATGGCTGACCATGACCATGTGATTATATACCTCCCGTAAATGCACTGGGAGCCTCTGTGTGCTTCAGGCATGGAGCAGGACCCCACTGAAAACACTCAGCCTTGATTTAAAGACTTTAAGTGGCAGATGATTTATCACATTCCTCATGAAACCACTCTCCAATGTATAATTAATGTATAATTAAGTCGTTGGGGCTGAAAGCATGGGGAGCTGTAAGACGCAGAGTGCACAATGTACAGCCATGTTTGGTTATGAGGTAGGAATACAACAAATTGCTTTTATGTCTTTTCAGGGAAGAAACAAAGATGTTTGAACCATTTGCACAGCATAGAAGCTCTCCAGCCCACCTCTTGAAAGGGCTAGAGGTTTGTTAAGGAAGTTTTGAGGAGATGGAGTAATAAAGAAAAGAGTGTTTAATGATGCGAAGTTGAGTGGGAAACTTATTGGAAAGGTTTGGCCAGCTCCTAGTCCCGGGGGGAAAGGAGGAGGAATTTGACTGTAGTGTGTTTCCCTTTTGGAGGGTCAAAGCCATTCCATAGAATTGCAAAGCAGAATAAGAGAGAAAAATTTTTCCTCTATCACGACTGTCAAAAATGGAGGAGGAGAGGAAGTCCCAAACACTACATTTCATCAAAGCCCTGAAGGTAAAAATTATCTGCTGGCTTGAAATTTATCTTAATGAGCAAAATCCAGCCAATGAAACAGGGTGCAGATGAAAGTGACAGATGGAATAATTTAAAGTTTGATTCTTTGCGTGAAAAAAAAAAATATTTTTGATAAGTTATTTTTCTTCTGATTGTTACAGTGTTCTGCATAGTGTCACAACCAGATTAATTTGTCCTGAATCTCTCAAAAATTCAGAGTTAGAGGGAACTCTTGGAAAACTGTTATATCACTTGGGACTTAGGCAGGTCCATAAAAGCTCTGTGCAGTAGGAGGGAATCTCCTAAATTTTGGTGTTGAGAGGTGCTGTCCTCCACCCCTTAGTGTGCAAAGCCAACATTATGTGTTGCTTATCTTTAGTAGGGAAAGAGGAGCAGGAAAATTATTGGAGCCAGCCCCATGCATTATAATAATATCATCTCTTCATCATCTCTTTGGACAGGTAATTCTTGCACAGTAATGTAGTGCACATCTGTGAGTAACAGTGTACACACACAGCAGTGGACCCTGTCCCCATGACAGGGCAGGAAACAAAGCATTGACCCCCCCTCCTCTGCCCACTTAATTTCTGATTATATCAATGAGCAGTTAGCAAAAGTTCAAGACACAGAGGAGGTAATCTGGTGGCTTCTCTGATTTAAGTCGTGTTGGACTAGATGCTATAGTACACATAGCAAGTGTTTGACTATGCAGCAGCCCTCAGCCTGGGGGATGAAGAACTCACACTGGCATCAGACAGGCAAGGGGATGTTGAGGCTGTGGCGGGCTTGCTGCTCCCTCCACCCCAGCCATCCTTTCCATGGATTCAGCATTACCAAAGAGCTGAGCAGGAGGCTGAGACCAGGATGAGCAGCCCATGCTGCTCAGTCCTCGCTGGGTGGAGTAGTGCTCACAGCAGGGAGGGGGTACCCCACATCCATCTCTTGACCAAGGCAAGGAAGGAAGGCTCTGGCCAGGGGACATAACCTGCACATGCACTCCCTGACACGTGGCTCTGTGTCAGCTGGGAACAGAAGTAAGGGATTGCAAGGAATTTCTTCAGATGTATTCCAGCAGCAGATTAAAATAGCTGCTACTATTTTGATCCAGTGAAGTGGCAGCTCAGGCACATGCAGGACTGGCAGCATCTCAGCAAAGAGGGATTCCAAGGGCAGCCTGTGACTGTAGTAATGCAAACACAGGGC
The DNA here is from genome assembly GCA_013397865.1 of Struthidea cinerea. NCBI lineage: Eukaryota > Metazoa > Chordata > Aves > Passeriformes > Corcoracidae > Struthidea > Struthidea cinerea. The sequence continues at coordinate 141,883 of VZTI01003052.1, read as the reverse complement.
TGGCCCAGGGTGCCTGGGGAAAGCTGGTTCAGGCCAAGGTGGCAGAATTTAGATCAGGAGGTATAAATTCACACTGCCCCAGTTTGCTGTGAGTTATTGCAAAGTGCTGTAATGCTATGAACCCTGAGTGGTTTTGGGAAACCACAAGAAATTGCTGTACTCAATATCTGTTATTTACATCCAGGGATTTTCTACTGAATTGTGTTGCAGTGAAATTTTAAATGTTTGATTATATTTTTGTTTTCTTTTCCAGAAGTTTCAGTGTAATATAACACAAATATTCTATTTTCCTGTGGACTCATGGCAGCAGTGTGTGTGGGGGGGGTGGGCTACGGAGGAAAGGGAGCTTTTTCTTTTTTAGGAGTCTTTTTACACATAACTGGAATGTGAAACTCCTGCTTTGTCCCTCATTTTCTGTTTTGTAGGGGGATGTTTGCTGTAGGCCTTTAGCAGCTGGCAGAACTAGATTTGAAGTAAAAGAAATAAAATTTATCTTTGCATCTTCAGAAACTGTGAATTATTTATTTGCTATTCCTGGTAAATTTGCCATTGCAAAACCTCACCGTGAAATGAGCATTTCTTTGTTTCACTGGACTATGGGATCACTCCCTGAAGATTCATCAGCCCTGCTGCTGGAAGGAGCTGTCCTCAAAGCTTCTTTTATTATTATTATTTGGTAATTATTTGAGATTCTTTTTGTTTCACCTTCATTTATTCTTCTGTTCATTTTAAAACTAGGCAATTGCATGAAGTCATATGAAATTTAAAACCTCTTCCTGAGATTTTTCTTTTGCTCCCGTATCTGATCCTCTATCACATAGGTTAATTCCGTAACGCCGTGTTGCCCAAATTCAGCATCAATTTCAACAAGCAAATATTTATACAGCATCCAAGATGCAGTCTGTACACAGAATGACACCAAATTAAGTTAAATTGATACTAACTACTCTAGAATTGAAAAGTGTCTGGGCGAAAGGTGGTACCAGTTTAACTAAATCTATTTCAAAACCAGTGTTGTTAAACTGGAATCATTTCACTGTGAAGGGCGATGTCTTGAATGCCTTTGGACCAAATCCCACAGCTTTCACTCCACACACCTGTAGAGATAGCCTGCCATAACATTATGTCTTTTCTCACTGTTCTTTCAGGGCCATATGAAATGGTTTCCCCCTGGGTTTTAGGAAGATTCAACAAATATTTGTATGAGTCTTTTAACAGCCCTTTTCTTCAGCGTAAAACCACTGTTGAAGACCACTGTACATTATCTTAGTCTCTTACCTAACTTAATCAGGCAAATGCTGCAGGTTTTGTCCTGAACTAGATCAGATACACCGGTTTTGCATTATATATTTTCCAAGCGGGCACAAAGTGTCCCTCGGACCATATGGTCTGCAGCCCTGGGCTTTGTTGGCTCACACCCTTTATAATTCCTCCTAATCTGCTCATATGCACCTCCAAAAGGGTTCTTCACACACCTCACCAGTAATCTCTTTCAATGCCTGGTTGCTCTTTGGATCTAATGCCAGATGGTATTAATATACCCAACACTCTAATTATCCAGACAAGCAAACAGTGGCAGGAGCGATCCCAACTTCTTCCTTTTCCCACTGATTCAGAGGCATACTTGAAAGAGCCCTTTCATCCCCATGGATCCTGTTCCCTGGAGTTGTCCCAGGCTGTCCTCATCAAAAAGAAATTTGATGTTTCAGCAGTTTCTCAGCCAGTTTCATGCTGGGAAAGAATCAGTGGTGATGGGGCAGTATCATTTATTCACCCTCCAACTGTTGCCCAGACACTTGGTACATGGCCACGTGTCAGTCCCACATCAGGTCCTCCTTTAAAACCTTTCACAGGACCAAGATCTATGTGTGAATGGAAATACTGCTGATACTTTGTAACTTGAACGCTAGCCTGCCTTCTGTCTGGCTCCAAGTGATGGTGCAAATTCAAGATTTGCTGCAGTGAGCAGCCTGGACAGAAGGTTTCTGATGCCATGTGTTGGGAAGGAGGTACTCCTGAAAGCTTCCTGCACCCAGCAAGTTCTGTGCAAATACCTCCTGCCAAGTCCATCTTCCCATGTGGCATTTTGACAAAGTTTATTTAGCAATCAGTCTGAAGCAAAATGAAACTGTGAGGGAATATCTTGCAATTACCTTGCAAGGTGGGTCCCTTGAGTATCCAGGTCTTTGGCTCAAGCTTTTAGAGGCCACTCAGTTTACCACACACCCAAAGAACTTTGGGCAATGTTTGTATTCAGAGAGGCAAGATCTGTAAGTAGAGATAAATGTATGATCAGTTCAATAGCTGGAAGAAACAGAGCTCTTTTGAACACCTCAGCCTCTCCAAGACCCATCTCCTAATATGGAGCAAGATGTTATACTTGCATCGAGTGTGCTTGGTTTTAGGAATGAGCAGCAGTGATGCCACAGTGACAAGAAGCAAGGCTTTGATGCCCACATCACAAAGAATATGCAAACTTGTATTATTCCTTTGATTAGCTCCTCTCTGATATGTCAAGTCCATGAATAATCAACCCTCATTTTCTAATTAGTTTTACTCATCACCCCACTGCTCCATGTCTTCGCTCATTTGCATACCTTTTTTCTAGATAAGGGCCTTATTCTCTGAGGTGCTAGCAGGGCTTCCATCTCTCTCCTGCCATAGCATTTCTTTGGTCCTTTCCCAGTTAATTCCTTGCTCTTGGCCTTGCTCCTCCTCCCATGCAATGACCATGTCATTGCTCTGTGCTTTTCCACTCATTTTAAGACTTGTTTCCTCAGGGAGCAGAGTAGTGTCCTCAATGCTGTCTGTTTCCTGGTGATACCTTTTGACTCCATTATCCAGTTTCACCCAGTCTCAAAGGAGAAGTAAAATTATCAAAGTTGTTGGTTTGCACATCTTATGGAAATGGTGGGAGAGAGGTCCTTTTGGGGCAGTTGGGGACAAGGCTGGAATATCCACTTCATCACTTTGAGGACAAATGATGGGAAAAGTGGTTTTGAATGCCCTGGCCACAAACCTGTTTAGCCATCAGCTATTCTAGACAAGGTAGACAATTCCATAAAGGAAAGCTGCAGCAGTTGCGCTGGTGATGATTGTGTTTGTTATTTTAATAAATATGCTATTTTCATGACACAGGAGGCTTTTCTGTACTTATTTCATCTATCTTCTCCCCCTTCCTGCACAAGTGCTATATGATGAATCACATTACAAGGAGATAAAGCAAACTTAATGGCTCGTTTGCATTTCTTTTAATCAAGTTATTCTAATTGTGCTATTGTGCAAATAAGGTTTCCCCTCTCATCTGAAAGACTTCATCTTCCCAGCAGCTGTGGATGCCTCAGCAGCTGGGATTACCCCAGCTCTGGCCAGGGCTGCCACAGTCCAGTCCTGCCGCTCTGCCCAGGGGGTTCAAGCTGGCTGCACTCCTGCCCTTTCCTGTGCCAAACAGTGGACACTGGGACCTACTCATGCTGAATTGATATGAAACCTTGCTCCTTTCAATAAGCTGGAGGCCTTAATGCCTAGTAAAGCTCTGTTTTACACACCAAGAGCCTGCTTATCTCAAAGCTGATGTGTGTTTTCTTTTTGTTGGAGCCAAGCAGTCACCATTTGCCAGCCAAATGCAGAGGGGAAATTCAGATGCTATGGAAACAAAGGTTTTCAGGAAGTACACAGGCATGTGATAATCAGCCCCGACTGATGAGGTAACAACAATTTCCTAAAGCAGTGAAGATCAATTTAGGCCTTGAGGCACAAGATGTTTTATTGATCTGTCTCTGGGCAAACACCCAGTGCCTTTGCATAGAAACCCCTGATTTTCTGAACATTCCCGTGGGTAATAAGAGAGGGTCAGCCCAAAATGAGATCCGTCACCAGCTCAGCTTGGCCATGCTGTACTGGAGGGAGGCAGCTGCTGACAGGGTGGGTGCAGAAGGGACCAGCCAGTGGCAGAGGACACTTGTAGGTGGGAGAGAAGAGAAGCAGTGGCCATACCCGTGTGCTCATCTGGACATGACCATGCACTGAGACATGGGGTGAGGGGATTCTCTGTCCCAGCAGAAAAGGGTCGTATGTGGGGAGTGGGAACAGGGATCATGTGTTTGGGGTCTCTGGGGATGCTGTGTGTGGAGAAGGAGGTGGAGATTTTTTTCACTGATGTTACTAAGCACTCAGTATTTTTGCTTGACCTCTTAACTTAAACCAGCTGCGCCGCCAGCCATTGAATCTTGTCCGTGTTGTGAAACTTTAACAGCTCTGCTCTGTCCTACTTTTATCTAGTTCGGGGCAATTTTCATTTCTTTAGCACCTAAGCAAACGTTTTGGGTCCCTGGATCAAAGCTCAAGAGCATCATTTACATACTGTGAGAGAAGGCAGCAGACTGGAGACCATCACTCATTACTGAAAGGATGATCATTGTTTGTTTAGACCATTCCAAAATAATGGCTCTGCTGGGAACACCAACCCAGTATGCATCATATCTTTTATAGTTTATATTAATTTAGTGTAGACATTAAGACATTGTTATTCTCACTGTTTAATTCCCAGGTATTAGCATTCAGGATTGGTTTTAACCCACCACACATCTTTGTTATTTCTTGATGTAAAATAAAGAAAACTGGGGGCAAACATTTTTTTATATGAACGACTGTAAGAGAGTGATGGATATAAAGCACAGAAACATCTTTTATCATTTTAAGGCTTGAATTTCAAAACACAGAGTTTTCATTAAATGGTGCAATCCATTCATTTTAGAGATCCAAATGGAAGCAAATGAACTCAGTAGTTCTCATGCCTAGAATTGTGATAAAATTGCGTATTATTGTGAGTGTAAATGTTTTCAAAATATTATGGACAACCGGAAAAAATAAGAAAGATGGGAGAGGTTGCTCAAGGATGAAAACCATAAAGACATCACCTCCAAACACCACATGTACCTGCTGAAATTATTTAGAGAGTATTGCTTGAGAGGAAGGAAAAAGGAGGCAAGCCATTTTTTTTCTTTTTATGACAAATAAAGGTCTGGGAGAGTGTTTACAAATTATTTTCTTTGCTGCCTGCTGTGCATATTAGCAAATTCTGCTCTAGGCTGATTGGCCAGGCAGAGAAACAGGGGCCTCACAATGGACAGGGAAGCAAGAGCTGAGGTGCTGCGGTGGGGAGGGGAAGGAGAAGCTCAGACATTTCCAGCCCTACCTGAGATTGGGGGTTCCTGAAATGCAGCACCTCTGTGGAACATCAGTTAAATATTGGAGCACATCAGTCAAATGTGCTGGGGATGGCCAAACCCTTCATCCTGCCCTGGCTGCTTTTCCATGAAGAACAGGACCCTGGGGATGGGGTGAAAACTTCCTTTAGCCATCAGCCCTTATTTTTTTAATTGCTTGTTTCTTGCAAGGCTGCAGTTCTCAAAGGCATTAATTGCCACAACATCAGTTGCACCAAGAGGGAAAGGAAAGCCTCAGGCTCACTGGCTGTGTTGTGCCAGGTCTCGGCACGTGGCGGGTGGGTGTCCCTATAGAATGGCACCGGGTGAACACGGGGTGAGCATCATTTGCATATAATTATACAGAGGACTGTAATCAGAGATAAATCCACGGAGTCCTTGTTGTTATTGTTTTATTTACAGAACACTCTCGTTGTGCAGAGAGGTTTTGAAATATGCTGACACAGATAGCGCAGGTATTTGCTACCTGAATCAACAGAAACCACTTGGGGCATCAAGAAAAACGGTCGATGCACTACCTCCCCACCCAAAAAACCCCAAAACAAAACCAATACACTGGGTGTTGGTGTAAGGTGTGGAGAGAAAGTGGACAGCTCGGTGACCAGCGATGGGAGTGTGTGTGATGGACGGGCGGGAGGGTGACAATGCAGACGTACCACTGCCATTAACTGGGATGTTCCCTGTGGAACAGCACCCTCCGCCCTGCGCCACGTGCTGCCAGCGGGCACTGGGACGAGCAGGACGGGCACAGGGCCACGCACGCACTGACGAGGATGGGACGCTCCTCAGGCCGTCGCCCGGTCCAGCATGGGGACAGGGGGACGGAGCATCCCGGCCACGCTCAGAGTACACTCGGTGTGCGCGGCGGCCGTTGCCGGCGGAAGCGCCGGTCCCGGTGCGGTGCCAGTCCCGGTCCGTGCTTGGAGCGCGGTGCCGGTGTGGTCCCACTCCCGGTGCCGTTGGCGGTGCAGTCCCAGGCCTGGTGCCGGTCCCAGTCCCGCTGCTCGTGCGGTGCCGGTGCCGGTCCCAGTCCCGGTATCGGTCCCATTCCCGATCCCATTCTTGGTGCCCGTGCGGAGCGGCCGCGCGGGGCGGTCCCGGCGGGGGGCGGTGCCGGGAGGGGGCGCGGCCGCGGCGGGGCGGGCGGAGAAGCGCGGCGGGGCCGGGCGCGGGGGCTGCCGGGAAGGGCCGTGGGCAGCGGCGGGCGATGGCGGCGGTGCGGGTGCCCCCGCGGCGGCGGCGGCGGCGATGCGCGGCGCTCCCGGCGACGATGGAGGACCGGTCCCACAAAGTGTTGCTGGCGCTGGTGATGCTCTTCCTCTTCGCCGTGATCGTGCTGCAGTACGTCTGCCCGGGCACCGAGTGCCAGCTCTTGCGGCTCCGCACTCTCAGCCCCGCCGCCGCCGCCGACCCGTACCGGGCGGAGGACGAGACGTCGGCGCGTTTCGTTCCCCGTTTCAATTTCTCCGCCGGCGACTTGCT